>OZ017741.1:81277870-81374242 GCA_963969285.1 Odontomyia ornata
GTAGCGGCGTTGACCTCCTCATTCGGCTCAAATTTCCGCCGGCGAGTGACTTTTTCAAGTTTAGAAACAAAAAGAAGTCGCACGGGGCCAAATTTGGAGAATACGATGGATGGGGTAGCAGTTCGTAGCCCAATTCGACCAATCTGGCATTGACGACGCCGGAGGTGTGAGCCGGTGCGTTTGGTGGAAGCAATTCGGCGTCGAATCGGCCTTAAAATTCGGCATAGTCGAGCTCTGTGACCATTTTGCCCTTCTCAAGGTAGTCGATGCAGATCACACCTTGCGAATTCCAGAAAACGGTAGCCATCACCTTTCCAGCCGATAGGACAGTTTTCGCCTTCTTCGGAGCACGTTCGCCGGGTGAAGTCCACTGTTTCGACTGCTCCTTGGTACCATGTTTCGTCGCCGGTCACGAAACGACGCAGAAACTGCTTCGGATTGCGCTTAAACAGCGAGTGAGCAAACGTGGTACCCATAGCGCAGACAGCTTTCTCATGCCCAAAATTTCAGGCAGGATATGACCCACGCGGTCTTTTGAGATGCCTATTGTTTTTGATATCTTGCGCACCTTCGTCTGCCATTACGACCTCGTGGATTTTTGTCACGTTATCCTGCGTGGTAGCCATTTTCGGGGCACCTGGGCGTGGCTCATCAAAAACCAATGTGTGAACACGTTGAAACTAGTTAAACCAACTTTTCACGGTCGCCATCGCAGAAGCAGAGTCACTGTACACAGCGCCTAAGCGCCTTTTGATTTCGCTGCGCGATTTCCCTTCCAAAAACAAGCATAGAATCAACGACCAATATTGCCCTTTCTCCATTTTTTTAAAATCCGCGGACACGCCCGCTTCTACACGCGGCCTAAACAAAACTAGGAGTCCGATTCGGCTGAAATTCAGCCCTGGTATATACATTCAATCCCAGAATTGAGGAAATAAATAAAACAATTTTTATTTATATTAATCACCGCTTATAAAGCACATAACACTCTTCAAGGGATGATTACGAATACAACAAATTTATGCAAGGAACAGGAGCTATTTGTAAGCCATAAAAAGAAAACTTTATTTGCACATCGAGAAAACTAAAATATCAGAAGGGGCGGGTAAAGTCTCTCATTTTATGCTTAAGAAACCACCCTATTACTTTGTTGTTTTTTCGCGATTCTCAAAAACTACAATATTTGCTACTTTCCTCAGCAATGAACAGTGACGTTGTCGATACTCGTCCAATTCGATAGTTTCCAATATTGACAAGCAGCTTGATGGGGTCGTCATTTCATCAGGCGTTACATCGTTCTCAGCGAGGGTAACAATTGCATCATAGACAATTGTGTTAAGAAAGCTCAGTCAATAGTAGAGGCTCTACTGCTTCATACCAATGTAGCACAGAGCTGGCATTACAGAAAAGTGTTTGTAGCTTGTCTCATTGATGTAGAGTAAGCTTTTAGCTCTGTCAGTATCAATGGGCTTGGTAAAAATAATAAAGTTCGGCTTCTTGGCTCTGAGTGGAAGAAATGCCTTCGCAATGGCTGGTGGAACTAGGTTTTATTCCTTTGTGATTGATATTCTGGAAACGTTTTTTAAAAATATTCACTTTCAGTAATGAATCAACTCGCAGACATCTGAATAGAATTTACGCTTTGCAATGAGGAGGATTCTAAAGTTTTTGAATCTTTAACTATGTATTATCACAAATGCGCAGTCAAGGTCTACTCGATGTAAAACGAGTTGATAGTATATAAATATCCTCACAGGGTAGTGCGAAAATGAAGTGAAAAGCTTTTCCATACCGAAGCTACCTTCAGAGCATACGCTGAACATGTCATTAAAAAAGTTCCTAACATTTACCATCTTATGAATTTTTTCAGGAAGCAATCACCAATACGCTCAATCATCAAATACGTAGTGGTGATCTGCAGAGCCGCTTCAACGAACTGTGGCAAGTTAGGAAGAAGACGGATGATGAAATCCCAAAGATACGCGACAATGGAGCCAATTTAGAGGTTTGCTAGACGCATACGAAAGAGCAACGATAGAGAGTGGCAATCGATAATTATTTGTTATATATATGTATAATGTGCCCCTCGCCCAACTAGACATTTGCATTTTAACCCACAATTGATGTTCGATACACACCAAGGGATCAAAATATTGTCGACGTCTTGTCGCACGTTCGGGAGGTTAGAAATACTCTCGAATATTAGGAATTAGCAGTAGCTCTACTAAACGGATGACGAATTACAAGAGAACATAAAAAATGCTTGTTTACAATTCAAATGCGTTCAGTTACCAGGCATTGATGAGTTTTTGTACTGAGATATCTCCCCGCAAGTACTGCAGGAGCGTGTTGTATTCACAGCTTTTTTGAATGTTATTCATCGCCCCTCCTGTTCCAGTGGTAAAAGCCACTTGTTGCGTTTTACAGTTTCATCTCGAAACCACCATATCGCAACCGAACATCCAACGCCCACTACATATTGTTAGAGCTTAAAGTTAATTCTGTAAATTACCTTCAGCACTCAGGGCTGGGTACTATAGTAACTGCATGCAATAGTTGGAATTGTAGCGCAATTCATGGCATAGATGATTTTTAAACAAATAGATAAATTAGCTTTATTAGGCAAAATGAAGTGAGTAGTCCGCGTGGCTTAGTGGTTAGAGCACTAAGCCCGTAAGCCGAAGGTCTCTGGTTCAAGTTTCGTTGGCGTCAACGGGATTTAGTTCGAGTGGTTCTCCGGACGGACTATAAGCCTGTTTAGTTAAGATACGGCTGGTTTAAAAATCAGAACGTATCGCAGCTGGGTGGACGGGCACAAGGCCAAAGCGTGATAATGATCATATCACCTCGCGGAATGCCGATACTAATCATGACAATGAGATACTCTAACTATCTCTAAGCAAAGGCCCCAAAGGGGCTGTAGGGCTCCGAAGAAGAAGAAGGAGGTAAAATGAAGTACGTGAATTCTATTAAAAGCATTTTATTTATAATGAAGCTATAGACTAGAATAGTTGTGATTAGGCAAATTCAGTTCCCTTATCAATAACAATTGCTATATATAGTACAACTTTTGCAGATTTATTGTGCCTAGATTTGGTATCGCAACTCAGTTTTCCTTAGGAAACTATTGATTTGCTTTCGCTCTCAGCATCCCAGTTCTTTCTTCATCTAGAAACACATGTGTTGCATGTTAGACTCTAAAAAAATTTCGAAAACCCATAAATGCAATTGGGTATTTTATGTTTAGGTTCCGAATTAATGAGAGTTGTAACAAAATAATTCTCTGAATTTATTTTTAGGGCTTTAAAAAAATTTTTTTTTACAAAGACCTATTAGTTTAGCGTCCTGTCTGTCCGTGCGTCACAGCAAGTTTCCTCAGAAACTATAGCAGCTAGAAAGCTCAAACATTGTGGAAAGGTCATATGTGGTGGTCTCTCAAAAGTTTAGGTCTTACTAAAAATTTCAAAATTTTCTAAGGGGGGTTCCCCTTATAACGAAGTAGCCCTTAAATTTCTTTTTATCGAAGATAGTCGAGTGGGGTACCAAATTATAGGTCTTAATCAGAACTTTTAGAATATGAAACAAAAGCCATTTCGTGCACCAGGAGATCCAGGGAGAGGCAAAATTTACGAAAAATTCAATTCGTCGAGTATTCAGAAAGATGATTTGAACTGGAACAAAGTGGCGGCTGTTATGTGCTTATGAAAGGATAAATTTGAACAATTTCTTGTGCATGATGGATAATTCAAGTCATCGATTCATGCCATCAGAGAATTTGTTTCAAACCCCAAGATGTTACAAAGCCCCTCTGGTAGTAGCACTCTTCTGGCTACTCAACTTGTTTTAAATTGTCGGCCTGGCTACTAAATGCTACTTTGTAGACAGGAACCCAAGGAAGCAATGGAAGTATTCAGAAAGCATGAATGATGTTTTATGATAGATATTGAATTGTACATTCAATCCGGAATCAATGTATTGTTAAGATGCTTTGAATTATTTAGGTTATCAGAAAACAATTATAAACCGTATCCAATACGATAAAAGGATAACGAAAACCAAAGCGAACGAACAGCTAGAATGTAAAAAGCGTTAGATACCAAAAATAAACTTTATGGAAAAAATTAGAGCTAGCAGCTTCAACATCAAGAATGAAAAACTGTTTCATGCACCTTATCGAAGAGAGTATATATAGATTTAAAAGTTAGAATAAAACCACAATCTGAGAACCCAAGCCCTGAAATATTCGCTTACAAATCTCTACAGAAAACAAACATTTAAATTTATCCGAGTCATTGATATCAACACATAAATACGTGCAAAAAAGAAGTCGGCATAAGCAGTGAAAATGAAATAAAGGTAAAAGTTAAATTCTCGCCAATTTCATGATATCAAATTTTGTATTTTTTTATAAAAATATTTATTTTCAAAAATGGTAGAGATATAACAACATCCAAATTGATGTTCCTCGCTACCATTTGTATTAAGAATCAAAATATTAAATCAACTATCCAACTTACCGATGCAACCGTTGCGTTGTCGCTTTCTCCTTCACCAAATCGGAGCTCTTCATATTGGCACGACTTTGCAGGATATTTTGAACAATGGAATTCCCACCCGCCGTCGTATTAGAATTCTGTTGGTGGGCTTGTGATTGTGGTTGTAAACCACTCACTGAGATCGCACTTATATTACTTAAATTATTCAATAGATTGGCAGTCATATGTGCATGATTCAAGGATGTATCTAAAGATGTATTGTTTGGTGTGGATGATGCCGCCACTGCAGATAGTGTTTTAGAATTTGCCATAGGTGTTGAGACAACAGGTAGGACTAAAGTGTTTGCAGAACTTCCAGTCGCCGCGTAAACTGCACTTGACATTATTTTACTATTGTTTAGATCCGATGCTATGCTATTCAAATGCTCCATCACTGTACCCACCATATTGTTATCTCCACCGCCATCATTCACTTGACCCACTTTCGTTGTCAATATATCCATCACTTGCTTTTTTCGAGTCAAGCGAAGACAAATCTCTTCCTTAACTTTCTTTAAATGCAACAAATTATTCCACTCTACCTCTTTGGCTTTTATCATATCATTCAATGTTTGTATTTCAACAATGAGTTGACCTAAATGCTTTTGAATTTCATCAACCGAATTATTGGAAGTCCTTTCCACATAGTCGTTTAGAATTTCATCGTGGGTAGCAAAGTTCGCATCGATTCTTGACTTTAGTTTTTTTGCAGGATGAACATCTTCAGAGTCGAGTTGATCTTCTTGTGCTGGGGATCGACTTCGTTTATTTATAGATTCTGAAGATTGAGGGGCTATTTCACTATTTTGTTGATTAGATGGAGATTTCACGGCGTCGGATTTCACTTCATTGGCGGGGACGATTTTTTCAACTGAATCTTTTTCCATACATGATTTTGGCGAAATACTCTTTGGAGGATCACTATGTTCATTAGGATGTAGTTCTTTTGATTGTGACTTGTTAGATGTGTCCTGAAGAAGAAAAAAAAACTAATCAGCGAAAATAATATCTCTAGAGTTAATAATTGAAAAGACCTGTTCAATGTTATTATGGTGACTATGAAGGGAGCTTTCCTTTTTGATTTCTTCATTTCTCCTCTCTATTTCCTCCTTCTTATCAGCCTTTATCGGTATACTGTTTATATCACATTTACTGCTTTCCTTAACTATATCTTCCATACATTCTTTCTCCTTAGTATCTATCACTGTTTCATTATTGGATTCATAAGATGAATTTTCCGCTGATGGCTCGTCTGATATTTCCATGATTTCCATTTCATCTGATTCATCAATATCAACAATTTCCTTTTTACCTATTTGTTGAGAGCTCTTAATATTAGTAGGACCATCGTATGATGGGGTTCCGTTCACTTTTGGTTCATCCTCCTTTTTCTTTTCATTATTTCCAATGTTCTCTTTATTATTTTCATCTAAAGGTGCACCCCTTTGATGATTATCCTGTTGCACTGCTTGATTACAACTTTGATGTTTGATTTCTTGACATTCATCTTGCGAAGATTTCTTTACACAATCCTGTATTTTGTTGATTTGCTGCATTTCTGATGTTTGCAATCGTGGCTCTGGCAGATGAGGAGCTCCAGCTTGTGGCGATGTAGTTAATACTTTATCAGTGGCAATTGATGTAACTTGAGTAATTATAAATGGGGACGGATGGTCGGGATTATTTTGTATTTTGTTTGGGGTTGATGTAACATTGGATACTATGTAGTCGAGAACGTTAACATCACCCTGCGATTCTATAACATGTCGCATTCTAGCTGCTTTTAACCTGAAATAAAGAAAAATAAATCATTAGAAATTAACGAGTATTTTGCGAAATAATCAAAAGGATATCTATTGTTTAACGGTGTTGTTCATATCAGACGTAGTTGCACGCTTATATCAAGAAAGGTGTTCTCTTTCGAAACCTTATCTTTTATATAATTCTGAAATATATAGTATACTACAAAGCATTGCATTCATTCAATTTTTATTGCCTTGAACCAGACTTGAGTTGTACTCTATACATTTTATAATCTGATCCTTGCTTTACTCTGTTTAAAGCCTAAAATAAACCTAATTTAGGATAAGTAGGATAGTCTACTTATTTCTGGCTCCTCCATTCTTCTTAAACAGTAGTGAGTTGCTAAGGAATTGGGAGTTATCTACAGGCATGAATAGACAAATTAGTGGCAGTAAAAAGATGAGGACCGAGTGGCATAGTAGTCAGAGCTAGTAGCCTAAGGCTCCTTAGCAGGAAAAAGAATGAATAAGAAAGACTCTTAAAAGGATGTGCGCATCAAATCATCTCTAAGTCTTAGAAGAGAATACTGCAGAGAGTGAAAAAAAATATAGAATATACGAAAAGAAACCAATACTGGACTTAAAGAATATCACTATTTGTAGTATTTTAACAAATAAAAGTGGGAGACACAATGATCGGCTATTGTCGAGGAGAGTGATAAAATTTAGTGTTGTAATGATTCTGAAGTGAGCAAAACGAGCCAACAAAAATTAATTCACAATCCAGGAAAACAGAACGCTCGACATTTTAAATTATGAGAGCTTCTGAATCAATTCGTCCTGATAATTTAACAACAAGCCTACGAAGAGTCAGTATAAATAAAATAATTAGTCAGAGAGAGATCGTGAAGAAAGTTATGTCGATAATTTGATATAATCAAAAATAGCTCGATTAATTTGGAAGTATGTAGAATATATGTTCTAGGATTTCTGGGAAAGTGTAATGTTACATCATCATCCATTGCGCGACAGCCCAAGCCGGGCCTTGACCTCCAGGATTAATCTCCTACAATCATAACGGTTCCGCGACCTTGGTCTCCAGTTGTTTATTCCCAAAAAGAATCTGCTGTCGGCTTCTATCGTGTCTTCCCATCGAGTCCTCGGTCTTCTCGCTGCACGTCTATCTTGTGCTCTACCCGTTAACGTTTTTTTTGGGTAGCCGGTTTTCTCCCATTCTTTCTACATGGCCCGCCCATTGCAATTTACGTAACGCAAAAGGGAACAGGTGGATCGTCAAATAGTTTATACAACTCATCGCTGTAACGTAGTCTTCACTCTGTTCCTTGTTTCACTGGGCCGTAGATTTTTCGGAGCACTTCGCGTTCAAATACGTCCACTGCCTTTTCGGATTCGCTTGTCAGGGTCTCTGTTTCACTTTCAACAGCACAGGTTTGACTAGAGTGTAAAGTAACACATTATTTTAATATGCATAAAGCACAACGTGATCTGTGAAGCGGAAAAATAATGGAAAAGTAATACTTCTTAAGTAAACATTGAAAGTATAACGGAGATTAACAATGAGTTGGGAATATTATGATTTGACAAAGAAGTTAGGAGACCCGTTTGGCTGTAGCTCAACGCTAGTGTCATGTGTTAATTTCAGTTGGAAAACAATGTATATTTCATTCAAAAATATACTATCGAGAAAATGAATGAGGTTAAGGTAACAAAGGTAGGCCTAAAAAGGCTTTAATTGGTAGGGAAGCAAAGAATTTCCAATGCATAAGATTCTTCGACCTGCGCTTTATCAGGCACAGTTTTTAGTCCTCATTTTATACCGCGTGCGATAAAAGCGACTAAGGTATAGACAAATAGACGTAGTCTTATTTTGTACCGCCGATGACCCCACATCGGTGTATTGCCGTGCGCGCTTATTTTGAAAAAAAATCGCTCTGTGATCGCGATGCAAAAAAACTGAACTGAACACGAACTGTTCACACATCAGAGATCGCCTTCAATGGCTGCCATCTTAGTTTCTTAGTATTTGTCTCATTTAAGGAGACTGATAAATGTCAGTTTATTAGGCAGGAAGGATTAGGACTTTGATTTGGGGATCATTGATGGGCAAGGACCATGGAACCCTTCTTAAGTATTATTAAAATTTAATGCAATAATATAAAGCATAGAACATCTACTGATGAATATCGGTAGTTTCTCCAGATTTATTGACATGTAAATTAAAAAACATAATTTGATTTAGGTTATAAATACCTTAAAGTACCCTCCTTCATTAGTGATTGGTGTGATTCAAGTTATTAAGAATTATAGATAATTAAAACAATAACAGTTCAAATCCGAACCTAGGCGTTGAGATTTATTGTTTGGGTATCTCTTTCCATGACCATAACGGAATTCGAAGTGATATGGTCATAGTCCGACAGCAGTATCAGAAGCTCAAACTCGATGCCGTCACCGAGGATTGAACTTGGGAGCTGCTGCGCAAGCGTAGTGTGCCCTAACCTTCTGCTCCGTACGGACTGCACTAAAACAATAATCTTTGACGTTAATTATTTCATTGCACTAAAAGTGCTCAGACCTGTTTTGAACTTGAGTTAGGTAACTGGGCAGGTTGTCTATTAAGGACATGTTGAACTTTCGGATATCTTCCGTTGCTAAGGACGGGAGGTTTCTTCGTAGTTCATGAATGGTTTAACAGGGAGTTGAATGTTTTCCACTGTTGGAGAAACATTGTATTTAATTTTGTTGCTTCTATTGTTAGTTTTCTCTCAAGAGGCCACTACCTGAGTACGAGTATGTTTCATGAAGACTTTTCTGACATCTCACTTTATTGATCCTTCTTCGATTGAGCGAAATCCATTTCAGCTTTGTTTTCAAGGTCTAGCCCTGCATATCTATTTTTGTTGATAATCACTCGTGCTTTTCTGTTGGTGACATTTCAAATGGAGTTGACTTCATTTGGGGCAATTTTGATCCGTGGCCACATGTTCATTGCTATTATTTTAGTAAGGATTTTATGCTCTTGCAAGTTCCATTGCATAGAATTGAACTGTATTTTAAGTGTCATTGTGTTTTGTCTTTACAAATGGTGGCTGAGTGGCCTACCCTGACATAGTTCCTGCAATATGTGGGCCTGAATTTGAAGTATTCAACTTTAGGATTGAAGTATGCAATTTGAACATTACCCGGAAGGGTATTTCCTGAAATCGTTATTTTAGCCGATTTTGTCGGGATATAGTTGCCAGCATTGTCAGGATCTCTCCTGTTGAGTATTGTAGCATTCATTAACTTTATACCTTGATTATCAATCCCATCATGTTGCAAAGGCTTGCTGTTTCAATAAGTTCATTCAGGTCTAAGTCTACTCCGACATCACGAATTAAACCATACCTATAAATGAAGTTACCAGGAATGAAAGCACTATGTCCTGTATTTTTGAGAATGTATTTTCTATGGTCTCATTATTTTCTTGGGGTATCAAAGAAAACTTTAAGTCTCAGGCCATTTTGTTTGACATCTGCGACATTGCATTTAGTTTCTTTATTGAGCATGAAGAATCTCATCGGTATCAACTTAACGGAGTTACCATTGATTTTCCATTCCATAATTACTGAAGAAATTTTATCTTTGGATTCTAGGTGGTATCTGTTAATTTTACCCTGGATTGAAGGAATTGTATTTTCTTTAGGCATCAGCCTCCATATTGTTGAGTTGTTCTTGTTTACCTTTGCTACTGGAGGTGTTAAATTGAAGGTTAGGTCTGTTGCTTCAGGAGGGATTATAAAATCTTTTTTTCCCTTTTGTAGGAACTAGCTGTCCTGCGTTTGTCCTTCCTATTTTTTTCGCATTCTCGTTTAATCACTGAAAACTGTCTATAATTCACCAGCTGCTTTTATAATTCCTGGGTCAAGAGGGCGATCCTCCCCACCCTGTTTTATATTGGGCATGTGGTTGCCCACCAGAAATTATTTAATTCATATTTTATCATAATAATCAGTAATAATAACTGAGGGTACTCACTTGTCTTTACTGCTCGTTATACAATTTATTGTGAGAAACACAGACAGTAGTACGATAGACACGATTTTTTTTGGATTTAGTTCCTTCAATCTGAGGTTCACTAAGCGTGGTATCACAAAATGGCGGAAAAAACACCTTAAAGAATAATCACAGTGGTTTAAGGAAGGATGTAACCTCTTGGACATCTGGGATAGGAGTGCAAAACAATATTTCTGGTGGCATCAATCGAAAACTTCAATTATATATCCATTGCAATAATGCAATAATCGAGAGGCCCATTCATAAACACAAAACAGCCGCCATTTTTTTTTTGCTCAGATAACTTCGTTGAATATTCAACCAATTCCAATATATTTTATTAAAACACGATTCCTGAAAAACGAATTGCCTGAGCGCACGGCCATAAGTCATAATTTCAAATTTTAAGGGAACCTTTCTATTTTAAGAATTAAAACGTACAACTAAAAAATCATATACTGTTACTAAAGGCCCTTATACCAACCTACATACCTCTGATTTTTGTCAGATTTGCAGCTCGAAGATGTAAGAGGCGGGATAAGAGAGGACACATATTTTCCGTATCTTTGCCCTGATAAAAACAATTTTAATGATCAACTCAGTATATTTGCGACACCCCTTTAAAACTTTTGAATAGTTCGATAAGACAATACTTTTGAGACCACCACTTCTGACCACAAAGTTTAATGATCGCAGATTCTATTATTTCCGACATAACTCGCTGCGACGCACGGCTAGAAGAATGGACATGAACAGTAGGTCTTTTAAATTTGGTTTTGCCAAGCCTTAAAATGGGAACTTTTGGATACTATTTCCAGTTTAAACCCAGCTTTGAGTGATCTACCGGCAAAACATAATTAGTCTAGCGAATATTTTCTTGCTTATCAGGTGATGAGAGACAGAAGAGGACACCATTTAATGTGCAGACATTGATCAGTTGATTGACTTAAACATCTATTCATACCGTCGCATACGGCCTAAAGCCTGTTCGAGAAAATATACATCAAGTTCCCAATTGTCTTGACTAAATTTTACATTCTCCTTTTAGAAGAACAGCCAACTGTGAGAACGGACTGGCGCACTGCAGAAAATGCTAAACAGAACTTAAGAATCTGGGTAAATGGAGTTTTAGTGAGATACTAGAGGGACATGGTTGTAGGACAATACCTTAAAAGAGGAACTAATCAGAAAACGTGCAAGGAATCGATAACTCAAGGTCAATAAAATAAGTTACCGAATATGCCAGTAAGTCATCCAGAGCATTTCCTATGCGCTTAGGATGTCTCTCGCTAAAGAGAGTGCAAGCGTGGAACACTCACTATAAAGATCGATTCGTTAAACATATATTGTTCTTAAAACCATGAAAAATTTTTTTTTTCTTTGTGTGGATCAGCAGCCCCTGGGACTTCGCCGCTGGCTTCGATTCTTTTTTGTCAAGATGACTACTTCGGTTTTCTCCAGTGCTAGACTGTACCCACGAGCAGTAATCCAATCTCTAAATCCCCGCAGAGGGAATGCTGGCCGACAGGAATTCTCTTGGAGGCTAGCATTCTTTGGGGAGTGCCGCCCCCACGTACCCGAGAAAATCCCCGCAGGGGGAATGCCGGTCGACAGGAGCCCTCTTGGAGGCTAGCATTCTTTGGAGAGCGCCCACCCAAGGAATCGAGGATATGAGGGGCGCCGTGAGGTTCCCCCCTTGGGATGACAGGTAACAACCCTGACTGAATCTAGACTACGCTTTGGAGAATGAGCTGGAATTGGTGCTTTGGACTATGGTTTGGACCTAGTTGCTTTGCACACTAGCGCCGAGGTGTGACACTCGTGCGTAAACGGCTCCAATTCAAGTATCATACCGTCTCCGTGCCGGTAAACCCTTGGCAAGCTTCGGAGTACGTTCGCAGTTCGCACCATTGGGTTGGTGGTGTAGGTTCGGTTGAGAGTGACTCACGATTAGCGCTGGCCTGGCTCTGAGCACTTGTCTCCCTGCTTCGCAAAGATAAGCATGGGACCAAAAAGGCGACTACACACACGAACGGAGATAGCGGCTCCGAGGGGGGCCTAATAAAACTGGAACAACTTAAAATACTAAAAAAAGATTTAAAAAACCCAAAAAAAGAAGGCAAATATAACATCAACGACGACGCAACCAGCGGCTGCAGCTACGATGTTTACAGCACATCGGGAGCGGTACTTACGACGACAAAAACGACGATGAATACGACAGTGAAGACGGAGGAAAAACAGAGATTAACAGACAGCCTTGTCCAGACAGAGATTCCTGCAGCGTTCAGGCGCAAAAAAAATGATGCCAACGCCAGAGCGTCCTAAAAAGGAAGAGCGAGAATCTCTGCAGGACGCGTCAGATGTTCGAGCGGTGAGGGAAAATATAAAAAACATCGAGAAGAAAGGTGGTTGCAAATTAAAATTGCTGCCCAGCGACATGAAAAAGACAGGCTAATCCGAAAAGCGGAATATGTTCTAAAAAGAATAAATTTTGCATGCGACTCGCCAAAAATCAGCAAGGGAGTAAAGATTGGGCTCCTTGAACTAGAGGAGCTCCTGGAGCGCATAGGGCATTATCAGAGGAGCTGGTTAAAGGCCGAAGAGGACCAGAAGGACGAAGAAGAGCAGAAGGCTAAAGAAGCGCTGAGGGCTAAGCCTAAAGGGCACGACCAGATAGCTCCTCTATCAAACATCAATAAAAGAATGGCGTCTAGCCTAATCGAAAGAGATCGGAATGAAAGAGATATTTGATGGGCGTAGAACGCCAGATCAGGGGTTCCAGATGGTGCTTAAAAAAAAGCGATGTAAGCCGGAAAGAAATTCTTTAAAAAGTGCCTGAAAATAAAGTTGGCACGCACGCGCAATTATAGCCTCGCTCGAGGCGATTGCAACGGTCGGAATAAGAGACATTGACTACCTCACGGACCTGGTCGTGGTAGAAGAGGCCACAATTTCTGAATAAGGACAAAGTAAGAATAGGGTGGGTTATCTGCAGGATACAGCGAAGAACAATGATTTAAATGCCTTGGCTATTGTCACACCGCACAAGTATGCAAAGGACCCCATAGAAGTTCCCTATGTTACCAATGCGGTGAAATTGGACATAAAAGAAAAGAGTGTACAAACGAGGCACACTGTTTTTTTTGCAAGGATGCTGATCCAAGACCGGATCTCAAGCACGCCTTGAGATCAGGGAAATGTCGGGTTTTCTAGGAAGCCCTAGCCAAGGCAAAATCAGAACTTTGATGACCCGCATCATGCAGCTAAACCTACATCGCAGCTCAACAGCTCAAAATCTGCTTGAGCAGTTTGCGAGGGACATGAAATTCGACTTTATGCTGTTGAGTGAGCAACACCACGATAAATGTTCTGCATCATTGTATCCTGATGAATCTGGTACTGCCGCCATCTGGATTCGGAATAGTGATTTCCAGGCGGAGAGTTGTGGACGGGGGGGGGTGGTTTTGTGTGGATTCGGTGCTCAGGGACCACCCTCTTTATATCATCTTTCCAAGCCAAGCTTAATGCTTTGGAGGGCGCTGTATCGAACACAGACCGCAACATGCTCGTTGGAGAGACTTCAACGCTAAAGCAATCAAATGGGGCATGACTCTATGCACCGTCGGAAACCCCGGCATGGCAAGCCCCCAGTGTACTGGTGGTCTGAAATCGCTGAAAAACGAAGGGAGGGTCAAAAGCTTCAGCGGGCACGGAACTGTGACGAGGGATGCAACCGGGTAGCAGCATATAAGTCGGCCGGGAAATGCCACCATAAATTGATTAGCAACAGCAAGGCTCGCCGCTAGCATGATTTAATGGACAATGTGAACAAAGATTCGCGGGACCTTGGCTACAAGCAATTATGCGGAAGTTGGGTGCCCTCCGGGAACCTTGCATACATGATGCGATAAAGATGGACGAAATAGTGCGGGAAATCTTCTCCGCTCATCCCGTCCGTGTTGACGCTGTTCATGGTGAAACACCAGTCGAGTGTCCACTCTTCACACAGCCGGAACTGGAAGAGGCTTTTCTTTCACTGAAAGCGAGGAAGGCTCCAGGTCTAGTTGGTGTTGCAACTTTTCTATCACCATTGTGCTGACTTGCTGCTCAGCACATTCAACGTTTGCCTACGGGACGGGGTTTTCCCGGTACGATGGAAGGTGCCGAGGCTCGTGCTGATCAGCAATGGAAATTCCGGATCGCCGTCTGCGTACCGTCCGTTATACATGCTAGACACTGCTGGGAAAGTGCTGGAGATCAGCGAAAATTCACTGATGTGATTTATTTGCCGGGGAACTAACTCCTCGGCAGTGCGGCTATAGAGCAGGACGCTCCACCATTGCTGTGATTGCAGAAGTGGTAAGCGCGTTCCGAAAGGCAGAGGCACATAGCCGCACGAAGCGACGGATCGGTCTGTTGATGACACTCGACTTTAGGAACGCCTTCAACTCCGCTAGATGGGTGAATATTCTGGATACACTGGAAAAACACGTTTCAAGCTCCAGAATATCTAATGTGGCTTCTGAGGAACTACCTGAAGGACCAAAGCCTGCTGACAGAAGGCCAACAAAGGATGCAAGTTACATCAGGTGTTACACAGGGATCTATACTTGGAGACTGGGGATGACAGATGATTCGCGCTTGATCGGCTCTGCGGATGATGTTGCGGCTATGGTTGCTGTACGCACCGTTGAACAAGCACAACTTAGGCTAGGTGTGCTAATGCGCCGAGTGAGAGCCTGGATAACTGCCCGCCCGAGGGTTCAGTCCAGCGCTGGAGAAAACCGAAGTGGTCATGTTGACAAAAAAGAGAACCCCTAGAGTAAGGAAGGTCAGAATCGCAGACCTACTAATCGAATCGAAGCCAGCGGTGATTCGAAGATGAGTTTCTCTGAACAAACCAGGGCAACGGCTGAGAAGGCTGCTTCGGGAGTATGGCCAACGTAGGAGGACTCAATCTATCAAGAAGACGCCTCTTGATGAGTACTGTAGGGTCAGTGCTACTGTTCAGAGCAGAAATTGGGGCGACGCTCTCAGAAAGGAGGTGTACCCAAAACCAAAACCATTAATAAAATTCAGAAACAATAAAGCACTCAGGATGCATCCCTGAGCGTCTATGTACAGGTACGATAAAGTGACAAACGAATGAAATCAATCAATAATGCTAAGTTTTTCAAACTTTCAAGAGGATGGTGGTCAACCGATTCAAAAGCTTAAGAGAAGTGAGTATGACATGAAATTAATTCATATTAATATATCAAAAGTTAAAGCAATCGGATTGGTAAAATACAAAGAGGTGAATGGAGAGTTTTTAAAGAAGTTTGGAAAACCATCAGGCTCGACGGATAAACTTGCATCTAGCGAGTCGATGATACATGCGATTTCTTTAGGATTGGTAAAGAAAAAGTTTAAACTGAAGGAGGAACTGAAATAAGATGAAAAAGTCGGCAAAGAGATTGCATATAGCTTGATAATTAATGGCAGTGTTATCATTGAGTGATACAGAATTAGTGAAAATATGAGAAGAATTAAGGGAGTGAAAATACGTCCAACAAGATTCACGGTTGTTAGGGGGAAAAGGGGCTTCATGATCGTGAACCAGATGAGTATGATTTACGATGTGGCTTTTTGCATCCGCTTGAAAAGACGGAATCCGATAGGCGCTGATTGAAGCCCGATCGTAGATAGACTACGAGCGACGTCTATTGCACGAAGAGCCCTAACACATTAGCAGTGAACCTAACTGGTTGTTTGTGACATGCTGAACGATTAGCCGGAGTGAACTTGAGTATTAATTTTCAGAATAGAACAGAATCCATCAGGAGAATGCCAGCCAATGACCGCGAACTCGAACGCTATGAGTACAACAACAACAAATACCTTAAAGTCGAAATTCGCTCATATTTTGTTAATAGCAAGATCTTCGAATTTCGAATAAAATGTATGGATACCCTTAAACTCAACGAAATTCGATATTTAATTAGTTTTACAAAAGGTAATGATACTCCGAAGTTTTACGGATATCGAATCATATTCACAGAAGTTACAGCCATTTAAAATTTATTTAATTACAACAACACGATTTTGGTATTCTATGGACTTTCCATCAAATCAGACACTACAGTTTTGATTTGATCTTCTTAAAATTTTCAGATAAGACGAATAACATAAATATTTTTGGAAATTCCGGATGTCAGTGATTTTTGTTACATTGCAAGGAAATGGCGACCGTTGAAAATAGAGCAACAATGGATTCTTAACATGTACATCTCTTTGACATGTTTCTTGACTTTATTCGTTGTTGGTGACAGCATATCGTAAGTTGAATACAAAACTTTCTGATACGAGCGTAGATCCGTCTACCCGACTTGATAATTGATTGGCCTCAGAGTTGTTTTTTAAAATGTAACAAATCCAGTTCCGAACCCATAGAAAGATACTTAATGCGAATAGAATCTTTGAATTTTAATGCCGATGCAATATGATGACATATATCTTGAAATCAAAGACTCAAGGAATACGTAAAACTTTTATAGAGGCTCATCGAAGCTTTGATCTCAGGAAAAGGAAAGCCAGTGAGTCACATCCTTAGAAAATGATACGCAGTCAATAAGTACATTAGGTTCTGGATAAAGTTCAACAACTTGCGGAATAACATGGGGATTGACGTGTTTAGAATAAATCTTTATTAGAATCGAGTGAATATGTAGAATTAAAAAATCCTTTATAAGATACGCTATTGTCTTTTTTATTAAGACTTTTAACTCACTGAAAATCATTATTTAATAGAGTAAGAGTAAACGATATTGTAAGTAAAAATGTGATACAGAAATAATTAATTTCTTTGATTGGAAATCTGAAGGTTTTTATTCAAGGACTGTTAATAAAATATTGATTTTAGCTCAATCAGGACGTTAAACCTTTTTAGAAATCATCTGTAGTATAACAATGTGATTTTTAGTTTAACAAATTAAATAGCAGAAAAAGAAGTACATTTCACGGCATTTCGTTAATGCTCTTCAGGCAATTGAGTAGAGAAAAAGTAAAGTTTTTGAAAAGTACTATTTTCATTTACGACGGGAGGAGGGAAAATAAAAATGTGTGTTTAGAAATAGAAGCCCACTGCAATTGCCCTAGTTTGGCAAAATCTTTTCAGAGAGCCAATTCCATACAGTTTGATGTCTGCCAAAGAAAACGCGGTTCACTTAGACAAAATATGTCGCATTCCTTAGTGTTTATGGGACGATATTTAATGATTCACGAATAGATTATGATGAGGGTCGATGATTTTAATGGGTTCAAGTCAAGCAGAGGCAATTTGTATGCCGATTCTATCCAATTTTTAGGAAAAATCGCATTTCATATTGGTTTAATACCATTTTGTGATTATTCACTTAATGTTTGGGTGTGCGAATTAAATGGCTAAAATTATGAACGTTGTTAGTGTTGTATTTAAAGCTACATCTCACCATATCTCTCGCCGTATTTATCACACTTCTTGAGGCGTTAAGCCGGCTGGACGTGATACATCCCCCAATTTCCGCAACACGCGTCATGCCGGTAGGATTGATTTTAGATGAAATTGAATTGATTCCATCATCTTCACTGACACAACCTCATTTTTACAAATTAAACATCGAGTTGCAGCATGAATCTGCATACCGACGTGTAAATTTTCACTTTCTTTTCACAGTTTGCATCCGTTGCATCATAACACATTCATTCTTCACTAAATAAAAAAACACTACAAAAACAACAAACAATCTTTTTACATGTCCGTCGTAAGCGGCAAAATAGTCGACCTCGCGAAAATGGCACAAAGACCTCATCGTTGGTACGTTCATTCGGTCGAGGAGATTGAAAGGTTTTTGTTCAACTTGTTATTTGTCTGATCTGGAAGGCAAAACGTAAAGTTTAAATTCAAGTGAAGTGAAGTAACGTCGTAACAGCGCAACCAACTAACCAACCATTCAGCCAGCGAACAACAACGAGGCGACTAGAGTAGAAGAAAAAGACAAGAAAATGAAAAGACCTTCAAGATATATCTTTTTCTCAAGTCATAATCGTCTTAATGTTTGAAGGTAACATTGCCATAGACGGAACACATCGGTGGAGCAGGCACAAGTTGGCTAGGCAATGGCATGGCGCTAAAGTTTTCTCGCACTCGTGATATGCAATCAAATTAACGCGGAATCTTAATTGCAATACACATTAAACGACGATTGCATAATTGCTGTGCCATTGCACTATACTGCAGAAAATTAGCCTCGATAGAAGGTCTAAGGCCGATAATACTCAGACTAGCCTTCAGTTTCAACTATTGTTGCTAATGCTAGTCTAGAAGTCCTTCAATATTCGTTTGCTACTGGGTAGCATATGGTGAACTCTGCCCTTTATTATGGCTATAAAAGCAGAGGAAACTTTGGATACTAACAATAGATTCAAGGAGGAGTCACTGCACCTAGCAATCTACATTCGAAGCATATTTGACCGATTCGATTTCAGGTCGGATGTTTAAACATATGAATTTACCTTGATATTAAGATGTCCTTCCGTGCTGGAAATAAATCCCAATTAGGAGGCAATTTCTTTCTAAATGTTATCTCTCATTACAAGAAGTTCACGCACTTCACCCACTCAGCTGAGATAATATCGATTAATTATTTTCTGATGCCGGCAAACACTCTTTGAACTTTCGTCACTGATGTGCACTTTTCTAGCACTCAAAGGGGTATCGAGGCAGAAATTTATGTCCTAGGCACGTTCTCTAGATTCCCGAGATCCCAATGGATTCGCGAGAACAAAATATGTGAATACGGGCGCGGATACGGAACAATACTAAACTTTGCATCCAATATACCATATGTATGCAAAAAACTAAACACTTTTTTCTGTTGACGCCAAGCACCACTCAAATGATGTCTCACCGTCGACTGAGAACTTAACTGAAGGCGGCGGACTTCAAGGCAAGGTGAACTTAAAGCTTCCACTCAACATCGACAACTCCATTGCCAAAAGACCCCGACGACCCAGACGAAAGCAAGTTGCCCGAGTCAAGAAAATAGATGTTGCTTCGATTAGATTATAAGAGTGGTTGTTAGATGTGAATTTTAAGCGGGCTAGAAAAGGTGGATCAAAGAAAAAATTTGCAAGTAGGAATATGCTTTCTAATTTTTCTTCGTAACAAAATTTATCAGCGCAGTATTTTATTACGAAAAAATAATCGAGACCAAGTAAGAGAGCTTGCATCTAGGCTAGAAATTCACCGGTCCAAACCGGGTTGGGGTCCACAACATTTAGTCCCAGTGACTGTTAACAGAATATGAGCTTCGTCAGCGATGTTGGATACATACACAAATCAAATAATAATCGAACAGTCAAGTGGTCAATTACCGATCGTTTCACCTTCTATTGTACCATTAGTAAGCGGTCAAATACAGAGCATATCACCTTCTAGTGTACCATCAGTAAGTCGGAACTATTACACATGATGCGCAACGGAAATGAAAAGGAAAATCGATAATATGATAGAGAGATATTGTCACATTGAAATTATATTTGTTGTATCGTGAATCGTCCAACAAGCACAGGTCAACGTATGGTAGCCCGTTTCTATTGATGTTGTCGCGTTTGTACCATCCTTTACCTATTTCAGGATATAATGCTTACACAACATAAGGATATTATGAATTAATAGCAGACAAGAATTCAATGCCCTCCAAAAAAATTAGAACCAAAATCACTTCCGCTAAAATTTTGTTGACAATCTCTGATCATTCGCTGACGTTTAATCTCTAATAAAACGACGATAATATGGCCATGGAAAAGCCCTAGACACATGCAGAAGCTAAATGGTTGCGTCTGCGAACCAGAGCTATGTTAAAAAGTTTGAACCATTATAGAAGTGGAAGAGTATGTATATGAGAAGCAGCAAAAACAAACAAGCACAGTCTATTCACACGCGCATTAAATGTACGAGTATCTATGAGATTGCATTCAAAAGCTCAAGATACTTAGATACTATATGTACAAGTATATCTTCAATATGTGCATCCCATCTTGTCGCACCGGCTTAGCAGTTGTTGCGCTTTCAGTGAAAAATCTCATTCACAGAAGCTTGACGGAATGCACTCCTCGTATGTTGTGAAGTATCAAGATGGGCCCGGTGCCGGAAAGCTTTTCAGGCGAGGAAGTAATACAATTGGTGGTGGTGTAAAATGCAACCCCAATTGGGATTGTGTGGGCGGAAGATGAAGCTTTCATTTTCACGAGAGGTTAGTGGTACAACAAACTAGAGATGTATTTGTTGAAGTTTCGTTAAGAAGGATAGAAAATAAGCTCTTAAAATATGTTGCCAATAAATTAAATTTTTTTATTTATTCTTGCCGCATGGTTGGTGGAAGAGATGTGTTGGATTTTGATTCAATTAAAATAAATTCTCGAAATTTTTTCGATGAGTATATATAAATTCATTAAAGAAAAACAAAAAAATATCAAATAAAATCATCACAGTTCTGACGTAGAATGGTTTGAGGATAGTTTTTGCCAACAAATAATTTAAACATAATAGTTTTGTTCTCACGACACCTCTTAAAATTTCATTCATAATTCCGCGAACTCTCATGAAATATAAACTCAAAATCAAGACAAAAAAATAAAATTCATGCGAGATGTATTTTATTTCGGACATTAAAAGTAGGATGAAGGTAAATAATACAGTGTGAAAATAACATTTTAATTATTTTTATTTTTTGCAATTAATAGTGTCCTTATCCCAGGCATAATTATCTTAATTTGAAGAAAACAAACTGTGAGATGACACTTTAATTTTTATTAGTAGTGTTGTATCCTGTAAGAAATTTGCCTTTCTTGATTTAACTAATCTACTTAATTTGCGAGGACGAATACTAAATGAATATAAAAGCGGATATTTTTCCTACTTAACTTTACTCGATTGTTAGGAGCTAGGAAGGAAAGGAGGAACGCTTTCGCCAAGCGATACATTTTACTTTTGACTTTTTTAGGGTTTTGTATTGTTACAAACCCCATTTGAAATCACGAACTGTCCGTCTGTCACAGCAGTTCTGATCCAACAACGATGGGCCTCGAGCATACTTGACGTCCGTACATACCGAGGAGCCAATTGTAACTCAGATCATTACTTGATCAAATTAACCTATCGATGTCGTATGTCAAAGGTATATTCGGCGAACACCAACCCGCTACAAAAATTTGACATCGAAAGGCTCCAAATGACGTCTGTGGCGAAAAATTTCACGGAGACCCTCGACAACCAGCTCTCCCCCATCTTATCAGACGACACGTTAAAGATGAGCAACGAGCTCTGGATGAAAGTGAAAGCTGCTATTAAGACCGTGGCAGTACAGACGATCGGACATCAAGCCCGGCGCAAGAGAAATGATTGGTTTAATGATGAGTACCAGAGTGCGTTAAACAAAAAGAATCAGGCGTACAAAGAATACTTAGGTAGGAAAACCAGGACGAAGAGAGACCACTATTAAAAAATCTCCGAAGAGTAGCGAATAAGATTATTAGAATTACGAAAAGAAATACTTTGACGACCAATTGAGAAGTATAGAAGCTTAGTATAGCGAGCAACAACACAAGACAAGCACAAAAAGTAGTGAAAAGCCTGAAACGTGGTTATCGGCCCAAAACCACGCTCTGTCGTGACGGCATCGGCAATATCATCACTGATGAAACCAAAGATGGGCATCATATTTCGAGAACCTCCTTAATCCTCCGCACAGCTTCAGAGCATCGGAGCCTACAGATGTCTGCGGAGAGGTTCCCTTGGCCCCACCAACTCTGGATGAAGTTTGTTCAATCATGAAAGCCCAAAAGAATAATAAAACGGCGGGCAACGATGAGATTCTAGTGGAGCTCATCAAATATAGTGGCAGCAGTGTTCATACAACTATTCACAGTCATCCAGGATATTTGGCAACAAGAACATATGCCGAGCGAGTGGAGCAAATGAATTATATTTCCTATCCACAAAAAAAGGTGACAAGCTATAGTGCGAACATTATAGAGGCATATCACTGAAGGGTGATTCATAACAAGTCTACACATGTGAATGGGCCTTAACTCTTATTTATTACCAACTTCAGGTCCATATATTGACAGATTATGACAGTTTAGTCTTTTACAATTCTAACCATGTCGTCATACACATCAGACGAACGTTTTATTATTGTTAAAACTTTTTACAAAAATAATGAATCGCCAGTGCAAACATTTCGCGCTCTACGTGAAATCGAATAATTTCACGAAATGGACCCATAAATTGGCCGGCGAGATCGTGTGATTTGACTCCTTGTGACTTCTTCCTTTGGGGATTTCTGAAGGATCGTGTTTACGCTGATGCTCCCCAGACTACTGAAGCATTAAAAAACAATATTCGAGCCAACATACGCCTAATAACGCCGGAAATGTGCGAAAATGTCATCGAAAATTACAATAATCGTTTGATAATCTGTAAAGCAGCACGAGATGCACATATGCCCGAAGTAATGTTTCATATTTAATTGCAAGGGACCAAATTTTCATAATAAATAAACATTACAGCTCAATCTTCACTAAAACTATGTTTTTTTTTCGACAAAAATGTGTACACTTGTTATGAATCACCCTTTACTTTGTACGGCGTACAAAATATTTTCAAAAATCTTAGAAAATAAAATCAGATCATGCGCCAACAGGTAGATCGAAAATAGACCAATTGTTCACAATGGAACAGGTACTTGAAAAGTGCTGGGAGTTCAACATAGACCTACACCTAATTTTCGTTCGACTTTGAGCAAGCATTCGACAGTATTGATCGTAACGTACTGTACCAGATAATGCTTTGCGTTGGCATCCCAGCCAAATTAGTCCGTCTTACCAACATGACAATGACGTCGACGACCTCCCAAGCCCGCATCAATAACCACTCACCGATGCCTATGACACAACTATCGGGCTAAAGCAGGGAGATGGATTGATCCCATTGCTATTCAATTTTGTTCTGGAGTACTTCATAAGAAAGCTACCTGTCGATACACGACGTACATTACTATACAAGTCGAGCCAAGTAGTAGCCTATGTAGACGACATCATTTTGCCCAACTGAAACTTGACAGGGAAGCAAATCTAGTAGGGCTACAAATCAATGAGAACACAATGTGCGTTCCAAAATAAACGATACTGAACTAAAATAGAAACGACAGGAGTTTATTTATTCAAAATGGTCTCCTTCTGCCTCGATACACTGTTTTGCGCGATCAAAAAGCTTTTCGAAAGAGTGTTTCAGGTCATTGACCGGAATATCCTTCAGGATGTCGGTACAAGCTTTTTGGATGCCCTCCACGGACGCAAAGCATTTTCCTTTTATGGCCAAATGCAATTTTCCGAATAGGTAGAAGTCACAGGGAGCCATATCAGGCGAATACGGTGGGTGATTGATGGTTAAAATGCGATTTCTGGTCAAAAAATCAGTCACAAGATTGGATCGATGAGATGGTGCATTATCAGGCAATGAGCGTCAGATTCCTCCGCGGTGTTCAGGCCGAATTCGACGAATGCGATGCAACAAACGCTTGCAAACGCCAAGATAGAAAATTGCATTGACGGTTTGGCCCGTTGGTACGAACTCTTTGTGGACAATTCCCTTGGAATCGTAAAAACAAATGAGCATCGACTTGATTTTTGACTTCTCCAAACGCGATTTTTTGGGTGGTGGCTCGTCTGGGGCCTTCCATTCGGCACTTTGACGGTTGATTTCGGGTTCATATTGGAAATACTACGTTTCATCACCAATTACAATGTTTTAAAGGAAGTTCTCGTCTTTTATCGCCACTTTAATGATGTCTTTCGAATGTTGAATTCTGAGCAATTTTTGCTCATCAGTTAACTTGTGCGGAACAAAACGTGCACAGACCTTTCGTAAGCCCAAACGATCGGTTAAAATACGATAAATCGATGTTTTGGAGATATTCAACTCCGATTCCATGAATTTCAACGATGATTTCGGCTCATTTTTGATAAATTCAAGCACAATTTCGATGGAATTTTCGGTGATCACTGATTTTGGGCGGTCCGTATGTTCATCGTCATTTATCTCCTCACGACCATCTCTTAAACATAAACCATAAACTTTTTTCATCAATTCAAATGTTTCGGTAATCGTTTTACCGATTTTAAAACAAAATTTGATGTTAGCTCTTTGTTCGAAACTCATTTTTGTACCGATGACACAAACTTCGCTTCAAACCTAAACCGAATGTCACCAAACTTTCACTGGAAGTCAGAAAGGGATGTAGCTTTACGCCAATGGGAAACGCACTGAGTCAATCCCGGTGCTTATTACAATACATATTGGCTCAACAAATGTGCGGTGTTGATGACTTTGATTTCACTCACCTACATTATGAAATTGAATTAATCTTAAAAACGTTCAAGCAAATTCACAAATTGTTAGACCAAATACAGTACTTAATTCAGGGAAAATCAAATAAACTTGCAGGATATTATTATTTATTAATTGAGTACAGCTGATAACACCAAAAAATTTCTAAATCAAAAAGTAATTAACTAAAACAAATTATATCCAGTTCTTGCCATACAATGATATTACATATGTATTTGAGCCAAATACGTATGATGATGACAGTATTTAAGTCGAGCGGTTATTTTAAGCAAAGCAGCTCGCAATTCGACCCCTATACGCTAATTTGCAGGCATGTGTGGTAATTGTTTTGCCCAAAGCCATATAAAATAATGGGCGCGAAATATTCATACGTGAGTGAAGGTTTTTTACCACATGCATATCTTAATCTGCCATCTGAATCGAAATTTCATTGAATTTAAGGATACCTTTGAGATTTTATTCAAGAAAACATAAAATCGATAAATCATACTATTACTAACAAAATTGAGTGAATTTCGACTTCTCATGTATTTGTTGTTGTTGTACTCATGAAGGCCTACATTCATTACTTTTTTGAGATTTTTCGGATGAAGGGTGTCCAATCGCGGGGGGGTGCACGCGAAAGGTTCGTACATTTCCCCTTCCCCTGCCCCCCACGGTACCTATAAGTCAATTTTAAGACTTGTTTCAAAAAGATCTCATTGAGACCTTTCCAACGATACCCTACTCGATTGCCAATGGTGAAATTTTTTTTTATAGGGTCACCCCCCTATATGGAGAGACCCCCCTTAAACCCGTTTAAAAAATTTTTCCACCCTTGAACTTTCAAGAAGTCACCACTTCTGACCTTTCCACTGCTGCAGCTTCTATAGTTTCGGAGAAAAAGTGCTGTGACATACACACAGACGGACGGACGGACAGACGGACACAGGTCGTGATTGCAATAGGGTTTTGTATTTTAAAACAAAACCCTAAAAAGAGACCGAAAAGCTTTGATTTGAACGCGACACCTGTTGAGCCGAGACGTAGCGCTCATCTCTGTATACTGATTATCCTTTAACGTGCACTGAGGTGTTATAACAGTTTTCACATGAACATAGAATTTTATCAAATACTAAACGATAAATATAATTAGATAATTAATACATTGTATAAAGTTATATGTATGTTTCGGAATCAAAAAGAAAGGAAATAAAAAATAGATGTTTGATAATTGAATTGAAGATTCGGTCTTTCCCTTTCATTAACCCTGACCGGGTATGGGACCCGCAACGATGGCAGGTCTCTCTACTGAAATGAGCTAGCCATCGGGCGCACTCTTCCCTTCTATTGCGTTGTAGGGGCTCTTGCCCGGGTAGAGTAGCCTTCCGCTCACGTGCCCTTTTATGGCAGTGTTATGTGATTCCATCTCTTAATGCTAAACATAAATTGGCCACGTTTATATTCCTCATTTGATGGAAAAATGTCATGCAAATTATGTTTGTATGAGTTTTTCACTCAAATGGGAAAATATGGCCACGTCTACGTTTGGATCTTGATCCGGTTGGGAGGCTGCGAGAGGGCACCGCTACCGCCTGGATGCCCCATACTTAACGTTTTTTTCCAGGCCCAATTTGTTCTTTGAACAAGCAATTTCAACCCTTAGTAGGTTACCTCGGCCTCGACACCAGTCGATCGGCATTCGACCCTGAAATTATCCTGGTGGCTGCAACAATGCAGGAAACTTGAAAGAGGTCTAGAGTTCATCGCACCAATAGGCAAAGGGAAGGAGTAAACCCAACCCTTTATTACAGGAAAACAAGCTGAATAGGCACGGGTATGCTCATACTAGATAAGTTTTGTATCCAGACTATGAAATGTACTTTTATAATAAGCCGTTCATGAATAAATTCGATATAAAGTTTTCGTGAAAACCCGAACAAAGCCGTAACGTCAGGGTCGATGGAAAGAGCATATCATTTCATACCTACGTATTGTTGTATACTAGAAAATTCGGGTCATTTAATTCCTTGTAGAGTATAACAACTTTAAACTAAGCCAAAAGAGTAAGGTTGATTTGTTAAAAAAATCTTTTATTATCCTGCCAGATTAATTTCTTCGCCTGTAAAGTAATCGCTATGAGTCGAATTTTTGAGGGAATGGTATCGAATTATCAATCATACAAGTGAAAAACAAAAATTCACTTTCGTATGTTTTCAAAAACACAAATATACAATAAATTGGCTAGAAGCTATGCATAGATACCAATCTTATACCCATGCATTTACGTGCAGAATTTTTATTTGAAAAAATGTCAAATTAGAAATTATACTGTTATCAACGAGAGTTAAGTGAATATGTAGTACTGATGAAGACCTACCTCTGTGACTTTTTCCAGATTACTGGGCCCTCAAGTGCCCGTCTATTGACGACGGGGGGTGAGGCGACAGTTATTCTGTGTCATTATCTTCCCTGCCAACCTCGGCAACGAGAATTAAATTTGGAGACTTTATAATACGAGTAAACTTAACTCGACGAGACCTTTTATTTGATACCTTACATGAGAAGACTCCCGTTAAAATCTTTTGAACATTTTATCGACTCAAAAATTTACATTAGACTATCACTTCTAAGTTTTTCATAGGCCGACAGGAAGGCCTGCATCGATTTTCCTACGGTATTGGAACATTTTTAACAAAATTCTAAAAAGATGATAACCTAAAAAATCGGTATGAAGTTCAAGGAATGAACAATCACTACTAGCATGTGAGGTGATTTTGTGCCAGGTATTTGAATAAGTTAGTAAGAGTATGTGAAGATAGAAGAAACTATTGTTGTTTTTTTTTCTTATTTTTTGAGAGAAATGCATGAAAAATTATTGGGTCGTTCGATAATTAATGTAGTTTTTTTCATGTTTTACAAAGCACATTTATATTAACAACAAATATTCAATGATATATTGACCATTTTGTTGGATGACTTTTTGCCATCTTTCAGTAAGTTGAAAAATTCCACGTTGGAAGAAGGCTTGGTTTTTAGAAGCGAAGACCTGGTCTACCTCATTTTTAACAGCCTGATCGGAATCGAAAGTTTTACCATTCAAATGGTTTTGAAGGGAGCGAAACAAATGATAGTCTGATGGTGCTAGGTCAGGGCTATAGTGTGGATGTGGCATGTTTCCAATTGAGCTCTATTAATTTTTGACGGGTTATTCAAGAGGTGTGGGGCCTGGCGTTATCATGTTGGAACATCACGTCTATGCGATTGGCCAGTTCAGGGCGTTTTTTCTTGATTTCTTCGATCAATTTCTATAGTTGACGACAGTAGGCATTCGAATCTATAGTTTGATTTCTTGGAAGCAACTCAAAGTAGACTATATGCTTGTAATCCCACGACATAGAAAGCATAATCTTCTTTTAGTGAATATTGGCTTGGGATGTCGATTGTGGGGGGTTCATCTTGCTTGGTCCATGATTGTTTTCGGACTACATGCAGTTTTTTTACGTAACCAAGCTGTTGTAAGTGCAAGTAAACGGTTGAATTGTATATGTCGAGCTTCTCTGCTATCTCTCGAGTTGTCATACACCGGTTGGTTTTGATTAAAGCCTTTATTTTGTCATCATCAATAGTGATTGGACGACCAGTATGTAGTGCATCTTGCACATTAAAATTTCCAGAACGAAAGCAAGCAAACTAACGCTGACACTGGCGTTCAGGAAGGCAGTCCTCACCATAAACTTCACACAATTTCTTTCGAGTTTGGGCCGCAATTTTGCTCTTTCGGAAGTAAAACAATAAAATATACCGATAATGCTCTCTTTGATTGTCCATTTTCAAGTTTATTTTTAACCAACTTGTTGTTTACTAATGACGCTCAGTTTTTGACTGAAGATAAATCTAATCTTTAAAATAGTATATAATGATATAAGTCACGCAATCACTACAACATGAAATATGAACTTCACGTCATCGATTATGCAGTTCACGTCATCTATTATCGAACAACCCCATATATATTGAGATTTCGTCATCGAAGTCACTCATCAGAGGCTAGGTCTGACTTCGATCGACTCATAATCTCAATTAGATGTTAATTAATGTTCATCACTCTTTTAAATTTTTTTTGTTTAAGTCAATTGCATTTAGTTTTCGCATTTGCTAAATATATCGAATGCAAATTTTTCGATCACTTGTGAGACTCATCTAGCGCTTATTAGACGACAGGTTATCAGCTGGGCTTACTAAGCCATCATAGTTAGTGCACAAACTACGTGAATAGAATTCTATGTGGACGGAAAAACCTTTTATTAATTTTTATAATTTTTTGGGAGAAATGCAAGAAAAATTATATCGAGATTACATCATCGAAGTCACTCATCAGATGCTAAGTCTGATTTCGATCGATTCATGATATCAATTAGATGTTAATTAATGCAAATAACTTTTTTAATTTTTATTCATGTCAATTGCATTTAGTTTTTGCATTTGTTCGTTATATGAAATGTACATTTTTCGATCACTTGTGAGGGTTATCTAGTGTTTATTATGCGACAGGTTATCAGCTGGGCTTACTAAGCCATCATAGTTAGTGCACGGACTACGTGAAAAGAATTCTATGTGAAGACGGAGAAAACTTTTATTAATTTTTTTTTTTGGAGAAATGCATGAACAATTGTATCAATATTTCGATTCTCAATTAGATGCTAAGTAAAGTTCATCTTCAATTTTTTTTATTTAAATCAATTGCATTTCATCTTTGCATTTGCTTGTTATATCGAATGTAAATTTTTCGATCACTTGTGAGAGTTATCTAGCGCTTCCATTAAATTTTCACTCTAGTCACAACAGAGGCACTGGAGGAACAATATGATAGGAAGATTTCAGTAACACTCAGCCTGTTCCACCCCTGATTACATTTGAAGCGGTAAGAGACGAGAAGACTTCACAAACTCCCAAGGATATCGGCAAGGAAGTGAAATATACCACAACAAATTTAGTTGATAGCTTTAGTGAAGTGTGTCAAGCCCCTGCCATCAAATATAAGAGGTTATGCAGGTTGAACGAAAAACTAGAGGAGGTTACAAACAGCACACAAAGGCTATTCAACCTGACACGCCTCACTAACCGAGACACGGACTTTCAAGACAGGTGCCGCAAAAGAGATAAGAAAGTTCTGGAGCCGTTTTTGTAGCAATATCGAGGGATTCAATAGGGCCCTGAAGACGGAAGCAAGCATAGTGCTTTAAAGGGGTAATGAATCGTGGAAAAACAACAGCAAAGAATGTCTCAAATTCTTAGTGGATCAACTTTTTCTGGGCTCAACTGATGAGAAAATCTACGACTCGTTACCAACGACCTTTTCCTCCCAGTAGAGGGTAACATTATCTTACCGAATAAGCTGAAATATATAAGAGTAAACGTCGACTGCAAACTAAGGCGGACTCTTCCCATTAGAGAAGTTAGATAGAAAGCGACTGCGGTGCTCTTTACAATGAAGGGACTGGTGGGCAGGAAATGGAGATTAAAGTCCACTGGATCTATACTGAGTACACTAGCGAGGCCCATAACCAGGCATGGAACGGTAGCACTACAAAAGAAAACCTTCACCAAGCATATAAAAAGGATCCAAGAAAAGCCCTGTCGAGGCATCACTGCTACCCTGAGGATTGCGCAGAAGCTACGATGGAGATTATTCTCAACCGACAGCTCACTTGTGAGCCTTAGATTATCCACACACGCACAATCTACAAAAGTGTGATTGGTGTACTCTTGCACCCCTCCCAGCCGGACACCATAAAAATAATTAAGCTAATCTTCGCAATTAACATATGGAAATTAACGCATTTTACGTACTCACATTGCAACAAACAAACTCAAATTGCAATATTCGCGTAAGTTGAAAAAAAAAACGTTTCAATTTACTGAGCAGAAAAATTTAGTAAATTCATGCCTGTATTATACAGGGTGCTCCAGAGAGAGATTCTTTTTGAAACTGTGCTAATTTCTAAACATAAAGGGAGAGGGGCGCGGAGAGCGGCTAACGGTGAATAGCACGGCCATTACAATTTTAGTAACCATGAGTCAATACATACAAGTAGAATGTCCCTGTCTATTACGAGAACTTTCGATCTTGTTTGACTGTTGGACGCCTTTTTCGTGTTAAATTTGAATTATAGCGTATCAGTGAGTAAGCGAGTACGAATTTAACAAGCAGTGGGTAAAGAGATTCATAAAACTGGATCGACACAAAAAAAAAGCGGCAATTGAAACTGAATATTCAGTAAGAAATGGAAGCCACTTGAAACGAAATTCTTATTATTTTACAAAATTTTCGTGCGCTTTCGGAAGAGAATTTAACCGCAAGAGACGTCATCTTGGTTTAATTCTTAAAACTAAAATTACATTTCATAAACTTTATACTTTATAACATTACAAGCTTTTGAATATAATACTTTTGTTTTCATTCCATTTCCAAAAATGAATTTCTTCCTGGGTCACCCACTATGACCATGGTATCTGATACATTATATTCTTAGCGCTAATAAAGTAACGCGCTCCTATTAGAAGGGTTTTTCACTCAACTTACGATATATAGTCAGAATAAAGTCATGAAACACGTCAAAGAGATGTATGAGTATATGTTTAAAAGAGAATCCATCCACCATGAATTCCCAAAAATATTTATGTTATTATTTGTATCTGAAAATTTTCAGCAGATCAAATCAATGCTGCAGTGTCTGATTCGATGGAAAGTCCATAGAATAATAAAATCGTGTATTATTGTTGTTGTAATTAGATAAATTTCAAACGGGTATAACTTCCGTGAATATGATTCGATTTTCTTCAAACTTACAAGTATAGAATTTTGGTTTTTAAGGGTATCAATACGATTTTATGGGGAAAAGGTGAAATACAAATTTCATACTATTATTAAAAAAGTTGAGCGAATTTCAACTTCCAAGGTGTTTGTTGTTGTTGTACTCATAGACTTACCGTAATGAATTTTTTGAGATTTTTCGGATCACATCAGTCCAATCGCGAGGGGAGGGGGATTCACAAATTTTTCGTAAATTTCGCCTTTCCCTGCACTCTACAAGGCTGATAACACTGTTTCATTAAGACCTTTCATTTGGCACCGCAAATGACTACCTTCAATAAAAAAAATGGTTGAGGTTCCCCTTTTGATTGAGGGGACCGCCTTTAAAACCGTTAAAAATTTAATGAATCTTCGAACTACTGAGGAAAACGACGAACAGCATGATATGCACCAACGACGGTATGGCCACACTGTTTTTGTCTTTGCCCATCTTCTATTCATTTGTAAGCCTCCAGTATCTTCAAGACTTCTCGGTTTGATGAATACATAATCTCAAATTAGCTGTTTCATCTTCGATCAATTGAAATCTTTTCTCCAAATACAAAAGTCGCGACGGCTGGATGACTTTGTCAGCTACTGCGATCCGCAGCAACGAAACGGCGACGCGAATTAAGGCCCCACTGTAGCTGGCTGCGGTTCCTGGTCGAGTCTCCGGTCCAAGTATCCTATGCATCGCAATCTGCGAAGATGTTGTGGTCGAGGTACAGGATACCTTTGCATGCAAATCTGCTGGCCAGCCTGACTGGTTGCTGTATCACTCTTGGTCACTGATACTCCACAGAGAAACGACAAACGATCATCATCACAGCACATCTGATTCGACTTTCATTGCGCAACCAATACGAGGCTTGACAGGGAAATGACGTCATGCACTTTCCCGCTGTCGCGATTCTTTTTACCGTTAATGCCGTCTAAATCCTTTTCCAAATTAATTTCAAATAGAAATCGCAGCGCTGCGAATGGTCAACGAATCTGACGAAACAACTTTCGAGACGAACGACAGACAGTTACGATCACCATCAAAAATGCTGTAACTGTCCTACGCATATAAAAGACAGGTGGTAATTGTTTTTGGATTTATTACCCGATTTTAAGTTAATTTGACGGCTCTTTTACTAACACATTTCGTACCGAACTTATTTTGCATGGCCGCCATGTTCTCACTGTCCAGAAAGTATCTTCCATGCAATCAGCGTTGCCGATGTCAGAGCACAACACACACACCCGCCAATAAAAACTTAATCAGGCTATTCTCCTGTAACAAGCTGTCATTGATGGATATGGTGGTACCTGCTACGTACGACACTTGCGCTGACGGGCAGATGGTTTGTATACAGGGTGCGTCAGCAAAATCCGGAGAAACTTCACATTAATTTGTCGCTGTAGTGGATCTCACTGACAGCGGTCAGTAGTTGTCAGTTCAACTGCGTAAACGTGTGTGTACTCGTGCGTGAATTCTAAATGGCAGAGTTACGAGTAGTGTAATCGAGTGTGGAATACAATCTACGAGCAGCGGTTATTGAAAGTTTTCACACTGGACGGTTGCCAAAAGAAATTATAAGGTTTGTCGAGTATCCGAAATCCACAGTTTACGATATTGCTCAGAATTATGCGGTCGCGGAGAATTGTGATGAAGGTTCTCCCAATCCAGCAAGGAAAACTCATGCGAAGGAGAGATGGCAAGAACCCCGGAAGTTGTTCGAAGGGCCCAAGACCTTATTTTGGAGGATTCTGGGAGCTCGCTCAGAAAAATGGCGGCCATTTTGGGTGTAAGTGAGGTCTCCATGCGACGAATCGCCGAAGAAGAACTGAGGTACACGTGCTACGTAATAAAGGTGCGATAGATACTATCTGACGCTGCTAAAACAAAAAGCATTGGCCGCTGTCACTTGCTTTTGTGTTCACTGAAGAACGAAGCTGCGGATCGCATCCGGGTTTTCTCTCCCAACAGCCCAGATTTAAACCCCCTGGACTTTTACGTGTGGAGCGTTATTGAGCGGATTACTAGCAAGTCCAGGCATCGTAATGTGGCATCCCTACAGGCCGCTGTTGAAGCAGCGTCCATCAATTTACAACGAGAGCAGTTAAAGAAGGCGTGCTCGCGATTCATGCGGAGAATCGAAGCGATGATTGAAGCAAGGGGGGATTACATTGAGTTTTAAATTTAAGGAGAATACATAGAATTAAGATATAACTTTTGTGTAAATGTTAGTTTAAAAGCAATAAACAATTATTATTAACTGCGTGTTCTTTCCGGATTTTGCTGATGTACCTACCCTGTATATTACAGCGGTGGTTGAGTGTCAGGTAGGGGTAGTTACATAGTTGAAGCAAGAAAAAATGCACTATTATTACAACTTAGCCGAGGCTACCGTGGTTATGACTCTCTAGTAATAATCACGGTCTTCCAGTCGGAAGTTTCGGCAATAAATGTATCCACAGAGATGGTAATAAGTAACATCAATGGTATACATTATTTGATAAGAAATCGGATCTGCGGGCGGAATTGTAAAGCCGTAAAACTAACATGAAGAAACCGATGAGCTAGCAAGAGTTGGACCAGTGAGCCAAATGCAGCAAGAGTGCAAACAATTATAATGAAACCTTCTGAAAAGACCTAAACGCGGCTTGAAATGAGAGGAATGATCATAGAATAAAAGCCAGACTCTTTGGGCTCATGATAACGAAACCACGACAAAACTCTAAGGGAAATAGAAAAATGGCGTCAGAATCCCTAGTGGTATTTAAATGGGCCACAACTTTGTGGGTCAACACGCCGAACGAACAGGCATTCAAACGGAGACCGTAAAGCTAAACTTTCTTCTTGATTGCATGAGGCTGATTTACAGACGCCTCAAATGACTGGGGTAAATCAGGCAATAGGGTTAAAATAACTGGCGACTAAAGAACTAGGGGCTTTCCATGGCTTCGGTAGGGTAACTGAATGGACCATCTTCAATAACTAACACCATATGCGCTGAGCTGAGGGCCAATGCTGCATCCATCTCAGGACTTAAAACAATAATAATAAAAGGTATCGCGGCCAGTCTTAGAAACTTCATATACCGGAAGATGACGAATGGTGGAGTCCTATAGTCGGTTAATAAGCAAGTTGACGTATCTAAAAAATTTCAGCATACGAGTATATAAATCGGCCTCTAGAAAGTATCGTTGAGACATAAATCCAATTAGATAAGTTGGTTAAAAGGGAGGTAAAACCCGATTAAATGTTTAAACTGTCTACCAGGTAGAGTGCATAAGAAAGCTTAGTATCATACATCCTAGAAAATTAAGAAATTTTTTGGCGGTTACTTTTAAGTTGGAATTAACTTTGAGCATACACAACAGAATAAATACCAGTAGTTGCATAGACTGGCTGTGGATCTTTGCTTTAAGATGCAGGATAGGAAAACTTTGAAGAGTATAGGATATTCGAGTTTTGTGAAAATACTAAGCCTCTATCAGCTTTGCTGATAATAGATTAAATGAAAATATGTTAAGAACAATTGGTACTTGGTAGATAATTATTAAAATAAATTGCTTTACCCCAAGTTTAAAAAGCCATACATAAAATCTTCCATCAATTTCAAACAACAATAAAAGCTTCCTCTTATATCTTCATTAATCACACTTATCCAACATTCATTAAAACCCCACACAATGAAAGGGCAGTTCTAATTAAAAAGTTCAGTGAACGATTTGTAAATCAAGTGGCTGAAAGCATCTTTGTCATGTTAGTATATACATGCACGATGATAAATTTATATATGCACTCTATTCGTGTACATCAAAATTCAAGCGTTCTTATTTGTTGGCCCCCATTTTCGCCTTTCGATTTCTTTTATTTATTTGCTTTACTAAAAGCACGCGAAAGTGTTTGAACCAGATAAATTCTCAATGTGCTTTTGAAACCATTTCCAACTCTAATATGGGAAATTTCACGCACACTCATAGTCCACATATGCTCTTGTAAAGCTAATATTAAAAGATATCGTTTTCTCATCATATTTTTCGTTGCTGATTATTGCAAAATTGCAAACAATTTTATAGGAGTGAGAAGCCAAAGCGTGTCTATACCGTAAAAGCTATATTAAAAAAACATTGACATAGAGAGAGTATTTCATACAGAAATAGTTATGTATGAAAATAAACAAAACTCAACTGCAAGATATGATTTTGTTTTTTTTTTCTTTTCTGCTGTGGCTGGTGTTGAGCGCTTTCAGCGTGGTATGCAAAAGTTGATTGAACTTTAGCGCATTTTCATAATATGAACAAGGTTAAATCGTCGCGAAGAAGTACGTGTGCGACGACCATGAGGGTCTAACGTTTGCTTAATATTGTTTTATAAGAATGTGAACATTTACTTTTATTTTCTAAACGAGTTGCCGGGTAGAATTGAAACTTAATTAAATTAATATTATTCGTTGTTTTATTTTGACGATTTTCTGTATCCAAGAAATGCAGCTTTCAACTGTTGCTAAGTTAAGCAGGAGTAATCGTTTTTATGAAATGGACCCAAAAAATTATCTACAATGTGAAACGCCTAAATTGGCAACACTTCCCTTCAGAGCTTTTCTTTAATTTAATCAACTTGATCAAACTACTAGGCATATATAATGCACTTTTAAATTTTGACTGAATTCTTTTCGAAAACATAGTCAAGGCTGAGTTTTGCAGTGAAAGCAAGGAAGGCGACTTTAATAGCGTCTTTTGAAGGGAAGGAAACACAAAGATGAAGACGAAATCCAAATGATTTGCACCGATAAATCCTTGAGCTCTCATATTTAACTGGTGCTGGTACTCTTGTTACTGTTGCTTGGTGTCCTTGTTCTATTCGTAGATACAAAACGGGGACGCGGATAAGAAAGAAATCATGTACAAGGTTGATTGAACTTTTCGCCTATTTTCCTCCTCATATTCGCTGTTGCTTTCGCCTTGATAAAAGTGGAGCAATGATTTTTTGATGGTTTTCGTCAACTGTTTAGTCATCATTTTGTTCAGAAGATACTGACAACAAAACAGTTTCATCGCGACTTTAGCCGGGAACTATGTGTGTAAGCGTTTGATGGTTTAGCTTTTGATTTTTCATTCCATTCTGTAGCTTCTTGTACAAATGGGAAACAACGCTCTCAAATATACTGAAAACGCGTGCGACGGTTGTTCACATGCCTCGTTTCAAACAAACATGCGGGGGTGTTGTAGGTATGATGATGGCCAAAAGACCGGTAGCTAGAGGAATGATGGATGTCGCCACAATCGCAACCCATAAAAGCTATCCACACAGCATGCAGTCCAGGGTCATTTGAAAGTGAAAATAGCAGATTCCGGCAGGAATTATTGAAGTAAATTTCCATGAGCTAAAAGGTCGATACATGTGTAACTAAATTTTGCAATTTGGTGGGGCTTGCGAAATGTTGTAATGTGATGGGACACAGGCTACTAGGACTGAGTAACAAGTTTAAATTTAAGTACAAATATATATATTTTTAATTGCTATCGTAAATGCTTGACGAAATTTCTAGAAACATGAGACAGGAAGCAGTAAGGCTGTAAGAAATAACCCGGTTTAAATATAATTTGTAAGGGATGGGTTCTTAAACTTTATAGTTAGAACAAATTTCATACTAACTAATACTATTATCCTCTTATCAACTAATAGTTATTACAAAATATATCACACCGGCTCTATTCAAATCCGAAAAAAACTAAAGTGCTCACGGAGATTTATTTGATTCTGGGTTGATTATGAGATGCGATTTCATTGAGATTACCTGAGAATCAAAATATTTTGGTATTAAGCTACTTTGATACTCGATTTGCCGGCAATTTATACATACCTAATTTCTACCGCATCAATAAATACAGGGTGGAGCAAAATTGATCACCTGGTGCAAAATTAATCATCCAATTTTGTTTTTGAATAATTTTCTTACTAAATAAAATAAATGATTTTCAGTGATGGTTATCTTTATTTGGACCTTTACAATTTTTTTCCATACCTCAAAATCTTTTTTTTTATTTAGTTAAAAAAATTATTCGGAAATAGAATTGAAAAATTTTGCGCCACCCTGTTTTACTATTCCTAAGAAAATGTCTATTATGGTTTTCAATATATATATATATATATATATATATATATATATATATATATATATATATATATATATATATATAAATATATAAATATATATATATATATATATATATATATATATATATATAAATATATATATATATATATATATATATATATATATATATATATATATATATATATATATATATATATAAATATATATATATATATATATATATATATATATATATATATATATATATATATATATATATATATATATATATATATATATATATTTATATATATATATATATATATATATATATATATATATATATATATATATATATATATTTATATATATATATATATTTATATATATATATATATATATATATATATATATATTATATATATATATATATATATATATATATATATAGTTGGAAACAATTCTAAACATTTTCTTAGGAATAGTAAGACAGGGTGACACAAAATTATTCAATTCGGCTGACATTTTGAAAGTAGCCGTCTATGAGAATGTACTATACGATAGTGAATCTCTTTTGAGATAGTGGCGCTATCAGGCGGTGAGGCTAAGTATTTATCGGATCGCCCTCGTATTCATAATAAAAAACATAGCTTAACGCAAGTTTTAGTTTGAATATTTCTCCCCTTGCGGAAAGTAAAGTACTGATACGGCAAATGCAGCGTTAAGGGTAGTTTCACAAACATGGGATGTATAAGATGAATTCATTTTTCGTGTATTTCCCCTCCCAGTACGCCCCTCGAAGCAAAAAGTGTCAAATTAAGACCTGTTTTGAAAAGTTATTACCAAGACCTTTCATTTGATAACCATATCGGCTATCTTTGATGAAATATTTTTTTACGGGGGCCACTCCTCTATATGGGGAGACCCCGCCTTAAATACCTTATAAAATTTTTTGTATGTGAAATTTAAGGAGAGCACTACAGCTAGACCTGCGTTCAAAATTTGATGTTTCTAGTTTAAGCAATTTCCGATAAAAAGTGCTGTGACACACGGACGGACAGATAGTACGCGATTTTAGTAGGGTTTTGTAAAATTATTTTACAAAGCCCTAAAATGGGTAATTTATTACTATCTCTCCTCTTCCTGCCACATTCTCATTTTGAAATCACAATGTTGCCATTCCCATCAAAATTAAATACATATTCATTTATTCTAATTTATCCAATTTGTAGTGAACAGTTTTTGAAGTGATAAAAATTTCAACATGTAAAATTCCTGTTTTAAAAAAAACTTCGTTTATTTCACTAAATACAGGGTGGACAGAAGGAAAAATATAACAACTTTTTTAAATTACTCAAGATATGTAAGCCCTCGGCCTCCTACTATTGTATTTATTAACGCTACAGTTTAAGTTAAATAATTAACAGGTTTAGTAGTTTGTGTGCAGTCCTCACTTTTCATGGCATTCCGTTATCCTCTGTCGAAAACTATTCCACAGTTTGAAGATGTCGTCCATACTGATACGATCCTACTCATCTCGTGCTCGTGCAACTAAAGATTGACGCGAGTTGTCGCTATAGTTTTCTTAAATGCTACTTCTTCTAAAATGTCCCACCAATTTTCAATGGGCTTTAGATTGGTCAATTACCAGGCCAATCTGTCCAAACCGTCGGAAAGTACTGTTTTGCGTTGCTGATACTTGTTTTCGCAATATGGCAGCAAGCTCCATCTTGCATAAACAGAGAAGATAGTCCTTCGGGATATTGTTGTTGGACTTTGGTACACTTGGTACAAAGTTAGTTGTCACTTGCCTGTCGCGTTATCCAGGGGAACGGCTCCTCCATGTGCCGCATCAAGTTTTATCGCAAACCATATAAGCTTGAATGATGAAATTTTATATATAGTATAGGTCAAAAGTGGTGCGCTCTTCAAAGTTTTTAAAGGGTGTCTCAGCGGATATGCAAGTGCCCCTTAAACATTTTTTTTGTCAAAGATGGCCAATGGATATGGGTATCAAATAATGACAAGTTTTCAAAACAGGGCTTAAAATGGCAGTTTCTCATCGAAGGGTACAGAGGGAGGGGAAATTAACGAAAAATTTGCGGTTCTCCCTCCTGATTGTTCTGAAAAATCTAAATAAAACCACGAAAGTAGGCCCATAGGCCAACAAGTGCCTTAGAAGTCAAAACTCAATCAACTTTGTTAAATAATAAAAGGTTTTATGAATTTGACGGTTTTACCTATTAAATTTGATTTCTAAGACAAGTGCTCGTACAGTATTGTTCGAAGTAAAGTTAACACGAATTTCAAAAACCTACATTTATTAGTTATATACAAAAAAAAACAAATAGAAAAGAATTCAATTTAAATTATTTTAATAAGTAATATGTCCTCCCTTGGTTTTTAGAACTCAACACGTGTTGGCATAGAATCAATTAGTTTTTTTTGCAGTTTTCTGAGATCTGCTTGCCTCGAAATCATATCTAAATCACAGCCTCAATCAATTTTTTTTTGTTGTGTAGTCTATTTTGCGAAGTCTAGCTTTTACAATAGCCCACAGACTTTCAATTGGGTTAAGATCCGGTGTTTCCTGGCCATTCATGGCATAATATCTTATTGTTCTCAAAATATTTCTTCATTAGCTTACATCAACTTTTTTTAAGTTCACTTTCCAATCTGTGATCTAGTAAGTGTCTGTACTGTGAATTCATTTCACCTTCAATCAGTACAAGGGATCCGCTAATTTTATAAGAAAAACAGCCTCAAAATGTCCTGCCCAACGAATGTTTGATTGTTTGTTCAATATGAGCTGCCGGTAGTATTTCGTTGTCAGTTTTTCTTAAATAACAAGATCTCTATCCTTTTACATAAAAGTGGCTATCACTGAAAATATAACATTTCTTCAATCCTCAACAGTTAAGCTAACATATTTTTTTTTGCCCAATCATGTCATTTTGTCATCATTGCAGCAGTCAATAATTGTTTTTTTTAGGTTTGTTTTTCTGCCACTTTCCCTTAGTCTTTCACGTACGGTAGAGTCGTGAATTATAACTCTGGCATTTGCTGTCTTGTTGAAGTTCTTGGCTAGTTTTTCTAGGGTATAATTTACTTTCCCTCATTAAAAAGGCTTCATCCCTAGCTGTTGTCTTTCTCTTCCTTCCACAGTTCCCTTTCCTGTTCACCTCAATCGTCCCAGTCTCCTTTTTTAGCTTTAATATTTTGTTCACAGCTCCTAAATTCACACCAAACTCCTTAGTAATTTCTCTATAAGCCATGAATGTGTGGTAGTGGTAATTGTCTCACGCCATTTATTATTAATTGTTCCCTATTCTGTTTCATATTCCTAGATTTATGTTGTTTCCTTGTTAGTTGAGGAATTAAGCTCATTCCATTAATTATTATTCGTTTTATTATAATCCTTTGTAGGTTGTAATTTTAATTCCATTTGTAAAATTTGTAAAATCATTTGACAATACCCTACTAAAATCGCGTCCTGTCTGTCCGTTCGTCCGTGTGTCACACCATTTTTTCTCGCAAACTACGTAAGCTAGAAACATAAGATGCTGCAAGTTACGCCCTCTTCAAACTTTAACCACAAAAAGAAATTTATAAGGTGTTTAAGGGGGGTCTCCCCTTATAGGGGAGTGGCCCCCGAAAAAAAATTTCATCGCATGTTAGCAATATGGGTATCAAATGAAAGGTCTTAATGTGAACTTTTCAAAAAAGGTCTTAAAATGACATGTTTTGCTTCGAGGGGTGCAGGGGAAGGGTAAATGTACGAAAATGTTGTGTCCCCCCGCACGATTGGCCACCTTTGACTCGAAAACTCTAAAAAAAAAAAACACAGAGGTGAGACTTTAAGAGTACAGGGGCAACAAATACCTCAGAAGTCAAAATAATAGTGCATTTTATAAATTTTACTTTTTTGCCTATAAAATCAAGATGGTACCTTTAAATTTCCCAAAAGCTACAATTTAAGTTTTCTAAAAGCAATTGTATGTGTTCTAAAAATTTCACAATAATTGAACAATAAACAACTAAGTTAAAGCCGATTGAATATTTAACAATTACAACAACTTTAACACGTGATAGTAGGAAGATACACGTTTGCAACGGACCTAGACACTACAAATATGTAGGAATTTTAATAAAAATTGTAGAAATGGTTTGTAATATTGATGTGTTATCATGACTAACTAAGCGACGGGGTCAAAACACTTGAAACAAAATAGCGGCGAACTTAAATACATAATAATCAGGATATAATTGTTCGAACTCAATTCATGGAATTTGTATATAAGTCAAGTCAAGACGGGGACCAATGGCGAATTCGATACAACCATGAGCTGTATGAAATTTTTGACGAGCCGGAGGTCTCAAGGATTGTAAGACTGCGGAAGCTGCAATGGGCTGGACACATGAATCGTATGGACGAACAACGGATACCCAAGAAGATATTCGTTGGGAGAACTGAAGGCCGGCGGCCAGTGGGGAAACCGAGGAAACGCTGGTCTGACTCGGTCGACGAAGACAGTTCATCGCTGCTCGGATTTCAGAATTGGAAGACGCGGTCAACGGACCGAGACAGTTGGAGGGGCTGTTTGCAGGAAGCGAAGGCCCGAAAGGGGCTGTAGTGCTAAGAAGAAGAAGAAGAAGAAGATATAAGTCAAGTTTTGATATGCAGAATATATTGTTTGATTAACTAATTGTTTTACAGGAGCACGCTCCTGCTACTTCAACTTATTATTATGATTAATATCTTTTTTAAAACTTACTAATTTTTAATGAATGACAATCGAGGTGTTTTAGTTTTTGACATGTCAATCTAGTAGTTTTACTTTTTGACATGTAAAATTTACTATCAAAATTATACAGTTTAAATAAAAACTTTATAAGAGCATAATCGTTCAACATTTAGATTTTATTAGTTAGTACTATATAAACCATAAATACTACATGATCACTCAAGTTTTGTAGAGCTTCAAATAGCCCTTATTTAGCTTCCTTCAACAAAAGCACGATTATTCGGTAAAAAAAAAGAAAATTCAACGCGTTTTTATCTCGATATATCTTAAAACTCATTCAGTGTCTAAAACTAAAATAGAAAGTTAGCTACTTTTGACATAAACGTATTCCCAACTGCGGAAAGCTTCAATTGAGGAAATCATACTATGTTCACATTAATTCAAACAATACTGTACCCTGAAAATTTCAAAATGAGTCCATTATTTCAAATATGAAAATTATGCCAAGTTGGTTGGGTATCAAAACAAAACGGTTGTAGATGACTGGTTGCTCTAGACCTCATAAGAGACTAGAATCGGCCATGCAAAGGCAGGCCATCATCATGTATGGCGCGACAGCCCAAGCCGGGCCTGGGCCTCCAGGATTAATCTCCTCCAATCATCACGGTTCTGCGACCTTGTTCGCCACTTGATCGTCCATAGAGTCTTCCTTCTTCCCGCGTGACGTTACTTTGTGCTCTACCCTTTAATGTTCTTTTATGTTGCTGCTTTTCTTCCATTTGGACATGGCCCACCCATTGAAATTTGCGTAACTTTACGCAAGCAGAAACAAGTGGTTCGTCAAATAGTTCACACAACTCATAGTTCTAACTTAGTCTCTTCACTGGACCCTCGATTTTCCGGAGCACTTTTTTCACTTCCATATAACAGCACAGGTCTAACTAGCGATTTATAAATACGAAGCTTATTTTGCCTGTACACAACTCTGGAACTTTCTGGCGCTCTTCTATTCAGGTTGACTCCAAGATGAGTAAAGTTATCTGCACTTTTAAGGTTATAGTATCCTACGGTCAGGGTTTGTTGGGCTAGTGTTGTTCCTCGTTTAAGTCATGAATTTTGAAGACCAAATCGGTTTGCTTCAGGTGCTATGTTCAGAAATGCTCCTTTGGCATCTGAAATTGAACGTTCCATAATATTGACGTCATCAACAGACGCTACCAATTGTGTGGTCTTGAACATTAGTGCACCAGAAGTTTCAGCTGACATTTACCTGATGAAGTGTTCCAGCGCAATATCAAAGAGCATTGGAGCAAGCCCATCCCCTTGTTTTAAGCCTGATTCCATTTTGAAACTGTCCGTTAGATCGCCATTTACCTTGACCTGGGACTCTGTGTTTAGCATCGTGACTTTGACCATACGGACTAGATTTGTTGGGACGGCGAAATCAAACATTATTTTGTGTAGGGCGTCTCTGTCGGCATTGTCATACTTTGCTTGAAGTCTACAAAGAGTTGGTGCACATCGATATTATATTGCCAGCACTTTTCGAGCATCTGCTTAACTGAGAATATTTGGCCAATTGTAAACCGTCCACATCGAAATCCTCCGTGATTTTGCTTTGATTTGGCTTGCTTTAGCACTACAATCCTTTCAGGCCTTCGAGATAGTTAGAGTATCTCATGATCGTGATCGAATATATCAGCACTGGGAAAGGTGATATGGTCAGTATCATGATTTGGCCGTGTGCCCGTCCACCAAGCTGCAATACGTTCTCATTCTAAACCAGCACATATAACTGAACGGGCTGAAAGTCGGTCCGAAGAATCACTTGAAACAAACCTCGTTGTCGCCAACGAAACTCCTCCCGGATACTCTCTCATAATGCTTTCCCTGATACTCTCCTGCAATTCTTTCATAGTACGGCTTTAATTTACTGAAAGTAGAAATAAAAAGCTTCCTTGTAATTTTGTGTGTTTCATTTTTCTTCTTGAAATCGATTTTCGATCAAGAGGCGAATCAATCAGCTCAATTCTGTACGGTTAATCGAATCAAGCAACAAGAACCAGCTCAAAGACCTTCTCGGATCAATGAAGGACAAACGCGTACCACACGAAAAATGTGGCATCTATCGCATCGAATGCTCCACTTGCAAAGAAATGTGCATAGGTCAAACGAGGAGACTCATCGGCCCGCGGATCAAGGAGCATCTAGGCGAAGCAGCAGCAGCAAGGAAGAAGGAAAGGTACATATGATCACGAAGGGACATGAGATAACAATGGAGGACGCAACGGTCATCAACGAAACTAGAGACATAGGTGAATTGGATATGATGGAAAGCCTGGCAATTATCCGGGAAAGGAAAAAGTTGATGAATCAGGATTACGGAACTGCAGATCATGGCTATTCAAATTAATTAAATAATAATATCTTTTCTGAATTTGTAAAAACAATATTTTTGTAACTATCCTTTTGTAAATTACCTTCCCTACCTTTTATTAGCTTAAGTAAATTTCTTTAATTACCTTTTAATTCTCTAAAGTAACTTTCCTTAAACACAGTTAGTATACAAGCAGGAATGTAAGTCAAAATAAATCAATCGCTGAAGAAGATCGAACGATTATGGTCGAAAATCGATTTCGAGAAGAAAAATAAAACATACAAAATTAAAAGGAAGCTTTTTATTTCTACTTGGGGTATTTTGTGAAAATGAATCGATTACAAATATTTAATTTACTTTATATGATTTTGGAGAACACTATAAGACGTACACAGTAAAGCAATGCCTCTATAATTTTCACAGCTCAACTGGTCTCTTTTTTGTATACAGGACATATTATACTTTTTCACCAGGTCTCTGGTAATTGCTCCTCCGACTTTATCCTGCATATTATTCCATGGAGAAGGTTACTTAAGTGGAGATGTTGCAGTTGCGCGGATAATAATCTTACCCGAAAAACTCAACCCATTGGATTAAAGCTAGTCGCATGCCAAAACCAAAACGTTTTTAGATTATTGAGCACTGCTCAATTTAAAAAAATGGGTATGCAAAGCATTCGTGACATGCGGCATCGGGAAATCATTAATTGCAAGGTATAGGTTATTTTTTGTCATTTACTGACCAGACAAAACCGGTTTTAGATGTTTGGGCGCTTCTAGGAGGCCAGTATCGGCCATCCTAAGGTGCGTGCCAGGTTCGCGGGTTCTCATTTCACTCGGACAAATTTCATCAAAGATAGCCGATATGGGTATCAAATGAAAGGTCTTGGTAAGAACTTTTCAAAACAGGTCTTAATTTGACACTTTTTGCTTCGAGGGGCGTACAGGGAGGGGAAATACACGAAAAATGTATGCCCCCCCTCGCGATTGGGCACCTGTGATCCGAAATCTTTGGAAAAAATTATGGAGGTAGGTGTTTATGAGTACAGCAACAACAAATACCTTAGAAGTCAAAATTCGCTCACCTTTGTTAACAATAGTATGATATTCGAATTTCACATTTTCCCTAATAAAATCGTATAGATTCCCTTAAACTCAACGAAATTCGATATTTAAGTAGTCCTACAAAAGGTTCTTAAACTTTGTAAGTTTGATGAAAATCGAATGATATACACGGAAGGTATAGCCATTTGAAATTCCCCAATTACAACAACAATACCACATGATTGTGGTATTTGATGGAGTTTCCATCGAATCAGTTACTGCAGTTTTGATTTGATTTTCTTGAATTTTTCAGATAAGGCCAATAACATTAATATTTTTGGGAATTCATGATTTGAGTGATTTTTGTTAGTTTGCAACAAAATGCCGACTGTTGAAAATATAAAAACAATGGATTTTCTTCTAAACGTGCACATCTCTTTAACATTTTTTTGCTTTATTTGTTGCTGGTGATAGGATTTCTGAAAAGTTGAGTGCAAAACCATTCTGACATGGGCGTAGGTCTGTCTACCCAACTTGTTTAAATTGGGCGATTGGCATAAATTTGACTAGTTATAAGTTTATACAATTTTTTTGAAGCGTGCTATACAGGTAGATTAAAGCAGAATAAAAAACACGAACAAGAATTTGAACTCGTGTGGAGAAGGTTCTATATGATCAATTTTTAACCAAGAATTTTTTTAAAGCACCCAAATTTTTGGTGATAATAAAAAAGAATATGTATGGCGCCGGATGGTGGAGGGAAATCACTGAATATATTGTCTTTTGTTGAATTCTGTCTTTCGTATATTTGTGAATACGTAGGCAGATCGATTGATAGAAGGTACTCTGATTATCCTTAATGTTAATATTGACATCTCGATTGCAATTTTCGGAAGGAGTTTGTGATTTATTTACAGTTTAGAATAGAATAACAAATGCATAAATGCAGTACTAAAAAATTTACGAGGTTATTTCATAGACTTCTGATAGGTTTTCCTGGTAACTATGCGTAAAGAACAATTTTCTGTATTTTTTTCAAAATTTTTGGCTCAGTAGTTTCGGAGATAATGTGAGGGGAATGGTCAGTTTTCAATAATTTTCTTAAATAGCTTGAAACTTTTTTTATTTTAAAATTATAAAAAATTATATTTGCCGTTCTCACAATAAGACCTTTCATTTTATCTATCACATGATATACTTTGCAGGACTTTTTTTTTCGTTCTCCTTCTTCCTCTCCAAAAAGTGACTACCATTTTCTAAATTCATTTATTTACGTTTGCGTACGTGTTTTGGTAGTAGAAATTGATATGTGAACCAAATTTGAACTTAATCGGTCCGATAGATTCAGAGCGAATTGGCTGCAACTCACGGACAGACAGACACACAAGGGGTCCTATAAGGGTTCCGTTTTTGCTTTTGGATGTACCCTAAACCCTACCATACGTTAAAACTATGAATTTACTCAATTTTTTTAATAATTTTACACATGTTGTTTTCTCGTTGCGTAAATGCGATATCTGTAAACAATCTGTAAATGCAGCAATAACTCATTGAGTACCTTTCTGTGTAGTTCAACGATCAGTCTTGTGGAAGATTCTTTGGTTTCCGATCTCCTCCTTTATGAACGGTTCAAGGGATCGTCAATCGAGTAGTGTTCAGGGCTCTATCTGGGCGCTTTTGCGTATAGCCTGTTCAAATAGAGCGTCGCTGAAAAGTGTTTTTCTTTGTGTGCTAACAGGCTACAGAGATAAAATATTTGTAGTATCTATACGGTGGGTACCAAGTCCCATGAATATTCAAGATATTTTTTTGCATTATTCAAACAGTTTTCTAGACATATTCCATAGGTATTTGCCCCTGGCAAGTTAAGACTGTATAATCTGCGAGTGCATGAGTATAAGCACCGTGCCCTTCCAATTCAAGTCAAATATTGCAGTAGTGGGTAACACATTGTTGAGGGCATCCTTTTTCCGCTTGGTTTATAACATTATTACTAATGTGAACAGTCGGTGCTAGAGCATATTCTATGCAGACCTCTGCTTCAATTCCATGAACTTTTCATACTGCCCATAAGGAATTGTGCGGTGCTATGTAAAAAGCTTTCTCAATATTGATACTAGCTGTGTGTTTATGAAGGGTTCCTTTGAAGAGCTTTATCTTTTACTTCCTTTTTTAGTATTTTTAAATAAAACTCAGAATCTGTAATGCTCAGAAGTAGTCATTTTTTCAAGGTTTTCGGAATAAATAAAGTAGAGTGCAGTGTGTTATATTCAGGATTTTCTAAAAAAAATGCACACCATAAAGTAACGGAGCTGGTTTTTTTTAACACGAAAGCTAAATATTTCTTGGAATATCCACAGCTACAATTTTAATTTCGGAAATAATAGCACCTATAATGCTTCTTGCTTTTGCTTTAGCACTACAACCCCTTTCGGGCCTTTGTTTAGAGATAGAGTATCTCATTATTTTGATCGAATGATTCGGCACTCGGGAAGGTGATATGGTCAGTACCACGCCGTGTGTCCGTCCACCCAGCTGCGATAAGTTCTGATTTTCAACCAGCGGGCTTATAGTCCGTCCGAAGAATCACTCGAAACAAATCTCGTTGTCGCCAGCGAGAATTGAAATGTCGGTATTTGAAAAATAGAGCACTTTTAAAAAAAGAAATTTTCATCTGTTTTCACTATTGTATCTACAAGCTAATTGAAAATTACTCCGCACCTATGATATAGTGCGCGAAAAAAACGTATATTTGATTCCCCAATATCATCATATATGGCGCTGCAACCCAAGCCTGGCCTTGGCCTCCAGGATCAATCCCGTCCAATCATCACGTTTCTGCGACCTCGTTCTTCAGTTGACCACTTCCAGCAATGATCTGTTGTCAGCTTCTATCGTGTCTGCCCATCGAATCCTCGGTCTTACCGCTGGAAGTTTACTTTGTGCTCTACTCTTCAATGTCTTTTAAGTAATCGCTTTTCCTCTATTTCTTCTACATGGGCTCCCAATATAGAATTGATAAATTATAAGAACATTAGAAGTATTTCGGCTTTGCAGACAGAAGTTTGCAAAGATGTAGCACAACTATGTAGTTCAGCCTATAAAGAGGATTAGAATGTTTTCAAATGCAAATAAAAATTTATTCTCAACTATTTATACCCGAATAATAGACATATACTCCTGGGCATGCTTGCTAATAAATCTTCACTAACATTTGTGATAGGATTTCTATGTTTTAAACCAATAGAGCTATAATGATGGGACATAATTTTATAAATAATATTTCATACTTTACGTAGCTACGAATAACATTTGTACGAACTTCTTGTACCACTTGCATTTCATAGTCTATCCATAAAGTCGTAAACCTATCTTAGGATCTTTTCATATGGGATGACATAGTCGATTATTACGATGGCGAAGAAGACAAACGCCAGCTGAGATGTTGCTACCATTTCCATAAAACATAAATTCCAAAAACAGCCAACATTTAATTTCAAGTGGAGTACACCATGCTACCACCATTCATTCATTGTGTAGCCACAACAGCCGTAGTCAATGATCATTGAACATTTGCAAATTGTGCAGTGTTGCATTGCTTTGCGCCAAGTGAGTAGCAATCGCAAATTTTTCGAGTTCCACCACCAAATGAAAATGTTTGAATGCTGAAACGTTCACTTTGTTTCTTTCTCACCACACATTTTGTGTAGAAAGATCGAGTGTACGAGTATGTGTCAGAGGGAAAAATGCTTCTTTAAGTTCAGCGACCCGGACACAATCTATTAACGACGTTAGCAACTTCCCTCCCGCTAGACCAGAGGGTCGGATGAGGTGAGCAGCGCTAGTGGGGAGCAGGACTTTGGAGTCGTTTGAAAGTGCATTGCACCAGCTCTATGGAGTGTAGAGTGCAATATAAAATAAAGAACGAATGCTCTATGTGAATGCGCGATGCATCGCGAGTCATTGCACTTTCATCTATGCAACTCTAAACGCTAAATGTTCAATGCATCTACTCATGCTTGTTTATATTCTTATTTGTTTGATTATTTTTCGTTAGAGTTAAGTTTTACTGAAAACTCAACACTAGTTGAACAATAGAAAATGAGAGAAGTTAACATCAACAAAATAGACGATTTAAAAGGAAGAAAATTGTCAGCGAATCAATATGATGAGTCGACAGTGTAGGAGAAAATAAAAGTATGTCCTTTTAAGTAGTTCAACGGTCCCCAAAGAAAACGTGCTTATTATTTTGATATGTTGCTATCTGAGAGAATCTGGAACTAAGCAATTTCTTAGATAATGTCAATGACTTTATCCTTTTTGACCTTTTTTACAATACTTGCAACATCCACGCGATGTGCTTCAATGTCGATTAGGTCGTACTTTACTCCACTGGCTGTATCCTGATCAAAAACGAAATATCTACTGATGACCTTATTAGAGTTTGTTGGGTTTATTTCTTGCTGATTACGAGGAACTTGGAAACTCATTTGGAAATAAGTATCTCACATTGTCAAACTATGGTGAATGGTGAAAAAGTAGGTTAAAAGTGTGATGGGTAAAAGCTTTTCAAGTTAAGGAATGGTATTCGTTAGACTTCTTAATCCGATAAAGACCCATATGAAGACATTTTTAGGAGTTACTTGAAGATTTTTTTCGCATATGATGCATCGAATAGAACCCTATCAAATAGAATTTCGCCACATGCAAGCGCAGTCAGGTCCATGGTTGTTTTGGATACGAGCTATTCTATACAAGTCAATTCTTACGAAGTCTTGGAACTTGGAACTTTATCAATAAAAAAGACTATTTCTTCTCATCAGAAATGGTGGGGAATAAGGTGATTTCATAACAACAGGAATTGCCACCTGGTTCAAACGCTACTTCATTGTTGGAATTTTGTTTGGAAAAGATAGCATTATACGACATACAACGTAACTATGAGTTTTTCCAGTAAGACCTTGGGTAGCATTTCAAAATCGATTTTAAGAGTCTAACATGTATATTCCCAGAAAACAGATTCTAAGTTTTCCTGCCTTTAGTAATGCTTTCTCTTTCTGTAATTGGTATCAGAATAGAGTCTAGGACTCTATTCTGATACCGCAAATTTTAACAACTGACTGAAAAAGAGTTTACTGATTTTCATTTTCACACACAAAGTCGATTGGGGACTCTGGAGACCCCAGATTACTATGCAAATTGAAAGAGTTTATATTTGTTAGTGACGCAAATAGTAATATAATTCAAATAAGTACTTTATTGTTTTCAGAACAATGTAACAAAATCTCTCCTCGGTTGAGTGACATTAGAAAACTAGTTGGGTAGACAGACTCAGACTCAACTTACAAAATGCAATCACCAGCAACGAATAATATCAAAAAACATGTCAAAGAGATTTGCTCGTTTAAAAGAAAATCCATTGTTTCTTCATTTTTAACTGACAGAAATCACTCAAATCATGAAATCCCAAAAGCATTTATGTCATTGATCTTATCTGAAAATTTTAAGAAGATCAAATCAAAACTGCAGGGTCTGGTTCGATGGAAAGTCCATAAAATACCAAAATAATGTGTTATTAATGTTGTGATTGGAGAAATGGATATAACTTCCGTGAATATGATACAAATTCTATCAAACTTACAGAGTATTAGGACATTGTGAAGTTTGGCCACTCTCCTGTGCTGTAATCATCGACTCATGGCATCAGAATTTTTTTTTCGTACCCTAGAGTGGTTACAAAGCCCTTCTGTTAGGATGTCTCTCTGCTTCCTCGACTTGTTTCGCCTATGAGTATTAATTATAGGCACTCATTTTCAATCATTCATTAAACTGAATCAAGTGTTAAAAGCATGAACTTTAAACGTTGAAGTTGGGGAAAAATAACTCAAAATTATTCAATCTTCGCACATAAAACAGCCATTTTTTTGTTTTACGATTACTGATACCACTAGCTGAATCAATTCACAAAGATATTCATGATACCTATCATTCCTGAAACTTTCAATCAAATCCTAGCAAACATGTAGTGTCTGAGTCGATAAAAAGCGCATATTGTTCCATAGCCATATGTTTCCATAGTAATACAGCGCATATTGTTCCACAGTAATACAGGAAAATTCAAACCGCTATATCTTTGTTAAATACCATTCAATCTTTATAAAACAGGTCAATCTTGTAAATAGTCATTTGTATACCAAATTTGGTTGAATTTAAGGGTACCGTTAAGATTTGATCCAAAAAAAATGTAAAATCGATAAATCATACTATTACTAACAAAGTTGAGTGAATTTTGACTTCTCATGTATTTGTTGCTGTTGTACTCATAAGCGCCTACAATAATGATTTTTTCAGATTTTTCGGATGATAGGTGTCCAATCGCGAGGAGGGGGGGGTACGCAAAAAGTTCGTACATTTGCCCTTCCCCTGCCCCCACGGTACCACTACGGCAATTTTAAGACTTGTTCTGAAAAGATCTCATTAAGACCTCTCCAACAACTACCAACGGTGAAAATTTTTTTTTTGAAGGGTCACCCCCCTATATGGGGAGACCCCCTTAAACCCCTTTGAAAAATTTTTCCACCCCAAAACTTTCCAGAAGTCGCCACTTCTGACCTTTCCACAAAGTTTCATGGATGTAGCCTCTATAGTTTCGGAGAAAAAGTGCTGTGACATACAGACGGACGGACGGACACAGGTCGTGATTGCAATAGGGTTTTGTATTTTAGTACGAAACCCTAAAAATCAACGTAATCTGAATGTTCCGAGTATTAAAGTAGCGAAATTTTTTGTAAGATGAGATCAATGCAAAGACGTATGGGGTTTTCCATTAAGGACATAACAATAAATAAATAAATTTAAATAAATCGATTGTGAGGCGTGCTGTGTGGCTAATGGCACGGTCGTGTTGAAACAAAGTGCAAGTGCATCCAATTCTGGCCACAAATAATCTTCCCACATAACACGATAGCGTTCTCCATTGACGGTAACATGACGGTCGTTTTCATCCACGAAAAAATACGGCCCAATCAAACCTCCGGCATGAAAACCGTACCAAATAGTAATTTGTTGCGGATGCAATGGTGTCACAAGAAGCACATGTGGGTTTGTTACTGACCAATAACGCATATTTTGCTTATTTACAAAGCCTTTGAGCCAGAAATTAGCTTCATCGTTGAAGATGATTTTTCGATAATAGTAATTAATAGTAATTTTTAATAATTTCTAAACGTTGCCGGTTCGTGAACTTTACCACGATGAAAATGTTGACTTTAAGTAACGTTTTTACATTGACAGTTCATTAAAAAAGTTTAAGGGTGCGTTCATATAAAGATACGGAATTGTTATGTCTCTAATGCAATACCCTATATAAGATATCTAGAGCCCCTACCAGTGTAACCATTCATCCGTGTGTGTCCTAACTTTTTACGGGTTTTGTAAAAACAATTTTTACAGTATCCTACTAATAGCGGTAGCTGTCCGTCCGTCCGTCCGTCCGTCGGTCGGTGCGTCACAGCAAGTTTTCTTAGGAAGCAGAGAAGCTACAGTCATCAAATTTTGCGAGCAGCTGAGAAGCTTTTGGTTAATGAAAGTTTCATAGTAGAAAAATATTCCAAATTTTCCCATATAACGATTTAATCCCTTTACATTTTTTTTTCACCAAAAATAGTTGAATAGATGAGATCTTTTAGTAACCATTATTAAAATTGCAATATCGATGGCGGGGTAAGCAGGGGAATTGGAAGAACATGAGAAAATTATGTCCACCCTCGCGATTGGACACCGAAAATCTGAAAAAATTATGGAGGTAGTTCTCTATGAGTACAACAACGATAAATACATAAGAAGTTGAAGTTAGCTAAATTTTGTTAGTAATAGTATGATTTATTAATTTTAAATGTTCTTGTACAAAATCGTAAGGGTAGCCTTAAGTCCAATGAAATTCTATATCCACATGGCACGATACGCTGGAAAACCCTTTTCAAGTTCCAGAATATCTGATGCGCCTTCTAAGGGAATACCTGAAGGACAGAAGACGGCTTGATGACGCGACACATGGCCATCGAAGGATCGCGTATTGCCCAGGGATCTATCCTTGGACCAGACCTGTGGAACGTGTCTAACGACGGGCTTTTGAGACTGGAGATGCCAGATGAGTCGCGCTTGATCGGCTCTGCGGATGATGTTATGGCCCTAGACGCTGGACGCACCGTTGAACAAGTGTAACTTAGGCTAGGTATTCTAATGCGCCGAGTGAGTGACTGGATGACTGGTCGCGGGTTTAGTCTAGCACTGGAGAAAACCCAAATGGTCATCTTGACAAAAAAAAAGAATCCCTATAGTAAGGATGATCAGTATTGGAGACATACGAGTCGAATCGAAGTCAGCGGTGAAGCAGCTGGGGCTACTAATCGACTCGAAGATTATTTTTTCTGAGTAAATCAGGGCAATGCTGAGAAGGCTGCTTTGGGAGTATCGGCTCTGAGTCGACTTATGGCCTACGAAGGGGGACCTAACCCACCAAGAAGAAACCTTTTGATGTGTGCCGTAGGGTCAGCGCTATTGTACTGAGTAGAAATATGAGTTTCACTCTCAGTAAAGAGGTGAACCGGAAAGGATTGGCACTGGTACAGAAAAGCACTGAGGATTGCATCTTCGTATCCGGTAGTCTCCCACTCAGCGGTGAGAGCGCTTGCAGGCATGATACCTGTTGCCCTCCTTGCTAGAGAGTGCCGCGCTATTAAGCTGCGTTGAAACGAGGGCGTGGGGGAGACGATTGCCCGCGAGGAGTGACAGCGCTCACTCAACGATTGGCAGCAGTCTTGAGTGAATTGCACGAAGGGAAGGTCGACTGCGCGCCTCATCTCGAATCTGATGGATGGCTAAATCGAATGCATGGTGAGACTGACTTCTATCTGACCCAACTTCTGAGCGGGCATAAGTGTTTTCGGTCTTAGCTGCACAAGATTAGTAAGCCACGGTCCCCCGACAGTAAACTTTATCCAGGAGGGGAAGACGATGCCTGTCACATATTTTTTGCGAGCAAAAAAATGGGACAGGCAGCGACGGGAGACCTCACCCTGGATATATAGTCAGAGAGGTGTTTAGTGGGTAGTCCACTCGCTCACGAGTGCGGTTGGGAGATGAATGGTATTCATCTCCCAACCGCACAACAAAAGACGTTTCAATGAACTGTGTAATGAATCATGCGACGCCGCTAGCGACCACTACCAACACACCTTACTGCTATGTGGCTTGTCATCGCATGTTGGTTGTGACGAGTTCACATCCCACGTCAATTTTGTCGTGGGATGTCAACGTGAATTGACAGCCACATGGGAATCGGTGTGAAAGTAGTGGTCGCCACCCATATATACATGTACACCATTAAGAAAAGTGACATATTCTGAGACTGTTCCAGTTGAAATAGGCTGTGAAACGTGCTTTGCAGATTTAGTGAAAAAAACTGTTGTCATTTTGAGAGGTTATGTGCGCATTAGCGAACTCCCTCAACATCAACGGGAAGAGTGTGCACGGATACCAGGTATGATGTTCAGTTCGATCCAAGACATAATCAAATCTAAATAAATGATCCAACAGCATCGGCAACCATCTCGATCCCAGCAACATCAACCCATACATTCTGCCCTCGTCTGTGCACCATCAGCAGCCCCAATCTCTCCCAGTGGGGGTAGCGCCTATTCAACAGCACACCATCAGCACCCAGCTTTATGGAGTAGCAGGGAGTTAGCAATCTTCGAGAACTCATCACTGTTAGATCGGCATAGCTTAAATCGACATGAACCTACTGTGGAGGATACTCGGAATTCACGCACATCCGAAATGGTAAGCACATTTAATGTCGATACGAAGCCTAAATCGAGAGATATTGATAATCTCGACAGTGATACAGTTTGAAGTTGTTTATACCGCAATCTGTTCAAAAGAACCGACCAATGGTCATACATGTGGAAAAAAATAGCAATAGCATTAACAACACTCGAAACGAACTGAATGAAATGCCCTTAATATATTTATGATTGTGCGGGCTCTAGTAGTGTGTATATAAGTTGCGTTTAAATTGTAGAATGAGGATATGGAAGAAATGAGACTGAAATATCTATCGCTATTAGTTTTGTATCTTGCTTAAGAAAATGCGTTGTTGTAACGCCGAATGAATGCAGTAAAATATATTGAATGATATGTAACAACCAATAATAAGAAAAACCGCAAATACTGTAGAATTCTTATTCACATGCAGCTAAATTACTGTATTCTTAATACCAGATCTAACAAAAGCTTAATAAAGCTATAAGGGTTGGCCTTCGTAGTTTTTTGAGCTATTAAGTAAAACTCCTACGCAAAACCAATAGATTCGGCAATGGGAGTAATATCTAGTAATTTATAATTACATTAATAAAATTAGTCCTTTTTATTCATAAACCGTTCTCCCAATCAGTACAATTTGTTATAACTCGGTCGCAATACAATATTATACTTTAATATTTTTGAAGTTATTCTACGATTTCTAAAAAATTAGATTTCGATAGGGTCTTGGGTTTATTTTTAAATAACTCTTCCACAAACTATAACAACACTAGGAGATGTTAGTTGACATTTATAACAAGGAATTGCGTAGAATATGACACAATTTACTCGAACTCTCAGTTATTGGTTGTCTATTTGTAAATATGAATTGTTAAATTGTTAACATTGAGAAACAAACACAAACAACTGCCCAAAACGTATGTGTAGTTGATGGGGCGAACAAAGTTTATTGTGTAAAGTATATTTGAATATTTTGACTGTTAAAATGCAATAAACGATTTTGTGTAGGTATTAGTTTAAGCAGTAGCGTAATTTCAAATACTGTTTGATTTATTCTAAGCCCGATATTAATTTTGAGGTAATTGTTCTTTTTTATAAACATGTTAGTTTTAAAGTCGAAGAAATTAGAATTCTTGCAAAAGCATGCAAACAATTGTTAATACGAAATTTTAAAGAATTTGAGATTGATAGCTTATTTAGTCTAAAATAGATTTCAATTTCCTTTTAAAAAAAAAGTCTAATCTGTACTTCTTCGCACATAATTCCCTCAAGTAAAAATATGAGAATGAATTAACTCTTTTAATTGCATAAAAAATTGTGTCTTACCATTTCTTTATTTGCTTGTCGACAAGTTCTTTTATTAATTCGATTAAGTATGTAATTGTTAAATTATAACAAGTTATATTTGTTCATAATTTTTAGTTGAGTTTATAGAAAAAAACAAAAAAAAAAACATTTTACGCAACTATTACATCTAAATTTGGTATATTTTCAATGTCATGTCATATTCTACGTTTGGGATGTGAAAATACGTTTATTATGTTATAAGAAATAGAACGAATAACAAAAAAAATAATGAAAAGCATCGCAACAATAAACAATAATATTATGGATTACTAAACTAAAAACGACTTTCCTTTCCAGTGGTCCCTTCTTTCAGCGGGAAGTAGAGTGCATGGTAAGTATGCCGTCGCAAGGGTAGGGTTTGAGAAAATCCGCTGAGGCCGGTTTCGCGTCGCGCGCGGTACGCGGTACCTTTGTTGATATTGGTTTTTCTTTAGCGTAGTTTTTTTCGGATTTACGTTAACGTTGTATATTTTTCGGTACCGCGTCTGTAAAATTCGGGAACGCGAAACGGAAATTAGATTGTTGTACTTTACTGGATTGATGAAGAAATAATGCGGAGTAACGTAAAATAGGTTTCTTCTCCGTATGATTGTGTTTGATGCGTTTGAAACGGGCGTTTTATGGTGGCTGAAAAATTGTTAATGAGCGTAATCCATTTGGAGACCCGCGACCGAAATCCTCTCCGATCTAGCTGGCCGACAAGCAGCCACCGCGAAATTGGATTACGGTGCACGGATTGGTTGACCGGTTGGTACCATCCGTTGGCATTACTCAGACTTAACGTCTGGAACCGATCAGAGGTCGGTTCCTCGTTCGGACTTAGACATTAAAAATCATTACAACTGGTTGAAGCGGTCAGGGACATTGCCCAGAACCCAAAAGTATCGCACCGTCGCCGCGCTCAGCAATTTGACGTCAGAAAAACCACTTTGCGGCGCATTTTGAAGAATGATTTGCATTTGATTTCGTATAAAGTGCAGTTAACACAAAGCATATCGCCGACAGAATAAGGACATATTTTATTTTGGCCAAGAGAGGTGGCCACTTGATTGATGTTGTATTCAAAAACTCGTCTAAATAAATTACAAAAGACCAAACTGAATAAATAATACCTTATTTATAGAGATCGGTTGTTTTTTCTCAGTTATTTAATGTTTACATACCGACATGAAATATGGCGCACCCTGTGTATAGGGTAATCAAAATATCTCGAGGATTCACCGATGAAGTTAGGTGTTTTTACCATAATTACCAGCGACATACTTGTAATGACGTAAGTGCCAATGATATTATCAGTGTGTTAAATTGCCAGCCCCATACTAGTATTTATTGAAATTTATTTTGTGGTTGGGAGGTGAATGTAATTTACGCACAGGGTGTGGGACTCCCATGCTCGCAAGAAGGCGACTGGACTATCCACTAAACACCTCCCCTGTCAACCAGAGAACCCAGCCTGGAACTCTTTGATACATTACTTCGAGCCAGGTCTCGTTTTGTTACGCTGTGAGGCGCCTTCAATCTAAGGGATTCCTCTTCTAGTGGGAGGGAATTGCCAGACAAGCGATCTCCCAGCCCCAACGCCTTCGGCTGCTGTGAGTCCCTTTTATCTTTTAGCAGTGCCCGAGCATAATGTGTCACCTGATTCCATTTGCCAACCGGTTCGAGCATCACCGCGACTATATTAATAGGGGTGAGCTCTCCCGTCTCCCTGTAGAGGTCCCTTTGCAGCCTGTCCCACTTTGTACTCGCAAAAAATTTGTCGCAGGTATCGTCTTCCTCTCCTGGGCAAAACCGACCATCGGCGGACCGTGACTAACCAATCTTGTACAGGTAAGACTGAAAACACCTATGCTCGCTCAAAAGCTGAGTGAAATAGAAGTCAGTCTCACCATGCATTCGATTTAGCCATAGTCTCATATTCGGGATGAGACGCGCAGCCCACCTTTCCTTCGTGCAATTCAACCAAGACTGTTTGTAGTGAATAATAGATTTTCATATGTCCGTGAAGGACCGCAGCGATGTTCTGCTGCCTCGGCAGAGGAAGGTGTTGATTCCTGCCGAGAATGCCCTCGTCCGGAGACGCGTGAATGCGCTGGCAGGCTAGCATTGCGGTGTCGTGGGGCGGGTTCGTTTCCCCGGCACGAGGACTCACTACAAAACATTTCGCATTCACGAATTGCTTGCAGAGTTCGAGAGGACGACCGAAGTCGCAAATCAGTAGATAACCTCCACGAAGGAATTACGACTTGTTGCGAGAACAAGTGCAACCTGACAAGAAAGACTAATTTGGGGGTGACCTCGTCCTTACCCAAATACATTCAGGGCCCACAAATGAAAGAGGGGCAACCGGGTGGTGGTGGAGCCCCTTCATGCCCACCCAACCGGAATAAATCCAATGTTAAATCGTTGAGGTGGCCAGGTATTCCTCTTCTGAGTGGAAAACTCATACAACTTGAATTATATGAGCTTTCCCATCAGAAGGGGAGTACCCCGGTGACCAATTTATGTCATAGAATTATACAATGGAATTGCATAACTTTATGCCATAAAAAGGCACTTGGCTTGGGCCACTCAACCCATTAAGTCACCTGAAATAAAAAGGATTAAATTGTACCCGGTGACTGGCTCATATTTTGAGGGGGAAGCCTGCCACCGTACCGGGTCCTATACCCGGTTAGAAATGGAGGAAAGGAAAGACCCTCGGGTACGTTTTTAATTCATTTTTATTTTTTTTCTTTCAATTTTCAATCAATTCATTAGATCATCTATACCTAATCTAACTTATTGGTTTCTAACAGGTTAAATTCCGGAATTACACATTTTCTGATACTCTATAGCTGACCACAAAATCTTATTTGGAATTTGAATATAAATGAACTATTTATGTTACACTTATGTACATTTTGTATGGTGATAAATAATACTTAAATAAAAGGCAGAATTTAAGTAATGAATCAATTTGAGAAAGATAATCTTCAACACAGGAAATGTTTCAATTCCAATCTACCTTTCTGACGAGCGATGTTAACAGGGTTTTCAAAATTGCAATCTCTGGTTGAGAATTAATTCCAAGCTCTTAGAGAGCGATTTAATAGACTAAAATTATCGCCCTTTATTAAATTTTTGACTTTTAATTATAAGAATAATGTTCAGATACTGTTACATTACAGACTTCTGCGGAAAATGCCAGAACAACGATGTTGCAAGTGATTATTTTGCATGTCCCATAATTATCTCTTTTTGTTGCAACAAATACTCGTTTATACTTGTATTTTACCTGAACTGTCATTCTAAAATCCCAGTTGAGAAATTACATCATTATTAACTCTCGTTAAACACAAAAGCTTCGAATTTAATCTAAATTTTTATCTGTCATTTATAATACCTTTTTATATTTTTGAATGGTGCAAAATTTATTGTTTATATTGTCTTTGATTTTTATCATTTCAAATGGTTATTCTTTTTATTGAATGGGTTTAGGCTATTATTTTAGGTGTGATATTTTATCTTATGGTTTAATTTTACTAAGAATTTGAATCAGTGCTGTCATATAAATGGGTAGTAGAAAGATTTATAGGGTAAATAATTAGGTAAATTTGTTTATTTAAATAAATGAATCAGTATTATTTTATAATTATTATTATTAAATAATAAGGTAATGTTATCTTATTTTTTTATTCAAATTTCGGGAACTTTTAACGGAGTATCACTAAATGCAAATGATATAATGCCTTTGATGTTCAAGTACATCGACAAAGCGTAAACTGAACATACTCTTTATTATATTAAAAATCCAAAATTTTTCATGAAATTGAAAAAAATGTTCACTTTCAAGAACTGATTAAAATATGTATGAATATAAAATTAAGCCTTCAAAATTAGACCAATAAGTATGCTCATTTACATATCCGGTATCGAAAACTAGTAAAGTGCAGATATTTGAGAGTGCCAAAAAAAATCTATAGCAAGAAATACATTGAAGTTCACGAACAAGAATTACTAAAACCAGGCGTAATCTCTGGATGCACAACGTAATCAGTATAAAAATGGATACATGCAAATTAATCGCTCTGAACTCAGACAGATTCATTCAAATTAATCGTGTGATAGCAAAGTTCTATATGCAATTGATTACATCATGGTGCTATAATTTTCATGCGAACTTTATCCAAAAATATTTCGACAAAATTCATTGAATGCCACATAACATTCTATAGAGAAAATTATCTCTTCAAGATTATGTTTCTTAATGCTCAGGTCGTCTTGTATCTGAACACGACTGATAAGCTTTTCTTACAACTACACTTTCAATCGACGCTTTTAATTCTAAGGTTTTGTGACTTGAACTTCATACGGGATTCCAATAAGACGCGAAAATGAACATGCATGCAAAAGCTAATATGAATTTTCTATTACTTGAAATAATGTGAACTACTCAAGTTATGTCTGCGCCGAATAATGTGAAAGCCTCCTCTTCTCCCGACAATTCTGCAACCTTTCCTTGCAATTCCCGAAAAGCATGGACAGCCTCGATTTCCTGCTTCAGCTCTTTGATCGTTTTGCTAGGATCAATTTCCACGGTGAGCGTGCTGTGTTGCAATGTCTGGACCGTTATTATCACTTTGTTGTTTAGTGCAACTGGCCGACGTGCTTTAAATTTGGGCCTTCACTTCACTTCTTGCTACAGAATCTTCGCAAGCATTACTTTGTGCATTTCTATCGCGATCAATTTACTCCGACCACACACGCACTTTTATTTTTTCCACGCAAATATCCACCGTGTATTTACTAGTTTTTTCTCTTGTGTCTAATTAAATCTACATTTGCGAACTACCGTACTTTTCTTTTTCGTTGCCACATAGGGAAACGTGAGAAGATTCGAAGAGATATTTGTCGATCAAACGCGTATTTATTTTGTTCGGGTTGCCGGTTTTTCTTCGAAGACTTGCTCTCTGATCCTTCACTAGTTCATTTCACCCCAAGCATGCACCATTCAAACACAGAAATTATTCCATGAAAGTGTTCTGTGTACTTCTGTGAAACGTTCCAGTTTGTTTGTATTCTCACGATTCATCTCTGTGTGCACGCTTCTTCTAACAAGTATTGTGGAGGAGTTTCCGAATTTGTATTGGAACATGTACAGTACATTAACAACAACGATTCCACGCGAACCGACTTCCTTAATCGATGAAGCGAAGTTGCATCACAGCATTTCGAAAAATTTCCGACAAAAGAGCTAACGGTTAATTACAAATCCGTTACATGCTAAGTGCATTGAGTAACTAATTGTTACTAAATTCGGGGGCAAATCAATGACGCCTTTTTCCACATTTTCAAATTGTTTCTTCGTTTCATATCTCCTTTGGGGACCTGATTATTTCTGGGAACTAAAGAATAACTTTTCGACAAATGATTTAAGGGAGGGAGAAACCTTTGGACACCCAAGCGAAAACACTTCCACTAGATTTTGACGGAACACGAGTTTTATTCCACTTTTCGCTAACCCACACGACTAACAAGGTGTTCACAATTTGCACGATAACTTTATCGTCTATTTTTTTTACAATATTTCACTGTCTTTTACGCGAGAAACTTTTCCACGTGTCTCGGCGATATTCTGATCAGCCCGCAATCTCCTCTCACTCCCAACTCGCTTCTTCTTTACGCGGCGTCCGCGCTGTCTGGCGGTTTCGAGCAGACCCATGATCTCCATCCCATTCCTCGTTTGTCAGACGAAGCATCAGACTCGACTTGCCGGCGCCACTCTCCCCGATAATTCCAATTTCCAATGTTGTTATGTAGTTATCACCCATTTTCACGATTTACGACGCAATAGCATGCAAATTTCGCAAGCACAATTTAATATTCTCCACACTCAAGCAACTACGACACTTTATGGGCAAGTAGAACAATACGAACCCATTCAGAAAGGGGGAAATCACACAATTGAAGGTTTTTGTTGCTATCAAATGTACTTTTTCCTTATCATTTGTAGTTTATGACGGCGGTATTTGCAATTTCCCTTTTCACTGTCTTTTGTAGGTTCAATTAAGTTATCAATTGAAGGCAATTTGTCGTTTATGATAATTAGGCGTAATTAGGTGGGAAAAATCGGAAGAATTAGACAAATTTTAAGGGGTTTAAATGATACAATGATTTTAGCGTTCATATAATTAACAGGTTAAATGATACAATGATTTTAGCATTCATAATTAAAAGGGGTTAACCGTTTCGTTCTAAGCATTTGCATACCGCGTTACACCGCAATTCGTTAAATTATCTTCAAAAGATATTGTAATAAGATACTACACATTAGAAATTTTTAAACATTTTTAGAATTTTGTTTCCCGGGTGTTAAGTACAAAGGAAATTTTTCCACTTATTATTCCTGCGAAAAAAAAAACGAGTGTTGCGATGGGGAAGGTGACTGAATCGACTGAATCCTTATTAAATTGCGTTCGTGCTGTGTGCCTGTGTCAGCGCTGCTTTTAGAGCCATAGTTCTTAGATTACTACATGTTGCCAATCGTTGAGTGGGCGCTGTCTCTCCTCGCTGGCAACCATCTCCCTCGCGTCTTCGTTCCGTGTACTCAACTCTTCCGATAAACTATTTCGAAGACATATAACTACAGTCGTTCGACCCACCTAGCAATTTATTCTTCGGGGTTTTTGAAGTTAGGCAACTACCTCACTGACGCATGGTCTATTCGAAAAATTAATTTTTGCCTATATAGATACTTATGGAGCTGCTTGGTGGCTTCTTCTTTAGCCAATAGTTTGTTCCTGGTCGCACAGTAGTTTCTTTCACTCCTTGAAAGAGCTCGGCTGGAGAACGGTATGTCTTCGCCATTGATCTATTGAAAGAACACGGCTCCGATTCTACCGTTGCTCGCATCGGCATCAAATACGTACATTTTTCCGGGTTTGGGATATGCCAGCACGGATGATTCATACAGTCTTTCGTTCAACGTTTCAAAGACCGCCTGACATTGTTTGTTTCAGATGTAGGGAGGATTCTTCTCGGTTAGCTGATGGAGGCACTTCGCTATTTTGGCAAAATCTTTGGCCAATCTTCAATAATAGGAGGCCAGACCTAGAAAACTTCGTAATTGGCGTTTGTTGCTTCCAACTTTTTACAGTTTCTATTCTATTTATTGTCTAAGATATTTTACATAAGCTACGAATTGGGTGCACTTATTGAGATTCGGGCTCAGATTCACCTGTTGCAATCTTGAGAATACCTCCAAATTCTGCATATGCTCTTCAAAATATTCTCTCTGCAACGATGATGTCAAGCAGGACTTCCAGCTTAATCCTCGTAGCACGTAGACTAATCAACTATTCAAATTTTAGAAGAACCGCAAAGTATTTAACGAAATTATGGTGGTTTAAATTTCCAATGTTACATCAGCAAAAATATACGGCTATGCAGCAGTATGCGCTTCTAAATCGGCTCAGACACTACGGGTTTCTAAGGATTTGCATGAAAATTTCAGGAAGGATATATATCATGTATGTCTTTGAAAATCTGTTTAACGAGTGATATTAGTAATGGTAAACATAATGATGGCCATTTTACATGAGAGTATTAAGTAAAATTGTGTTATTTTTTCCCAACTTCAGCATTGAAATGATGAAAACTTGCATTTTAAAGGTGACAAAATTATGATAAACGATTCTTATGAGTACAACAATAACAAATACATTAGAAGTATAAATTCACTCAACTTTGTTAATAATAGAATTTGTAAATATAACATTTATCCCTTTGAATTCATATGGGTACCGTTAAATTTAAATTTGAGTGGTCCAAGGGAAGGTGCTTATACTTTGGAAGTTGCAATGAAGTTAAATCGCATTTACGGAAGTAATAGCCATTTGAAAGTCTCGGAATAAAATAAAAACAGTGTACGGTTTTTCTACCATCCGCGCTTTTCCTCGAACCAGACATTACACTTTTAATTGGATCTTCTCCCAGTTTTCAGATAAAATAAAGAATAAAAACATATTTAAAATTTAATTCAGTCAATGATTTTTAATAATATTGCACCAAAATGGCGGCAGGTTAAAATTGACTAACAATAGATTTTCTTTTAAAACGAGTATGTTTTTGTTGTAGATGTCATTAAAGTTTTTCTTGTTGTGTGCATATCGTAGATTGAGTACAAAACCCTTCTTACATAAGCGTAGTTCTGTCTATCCAACTTGTTTGTCTTAGTGTTTGTAAGTAGTAAGACCTGTGTCAAATTGTACAGCCGAAGCGTAACGTAATCCAAGTAATGAAAATGCGATTCGAAAAATTAAAACTTTAATTTTGATTTTTAACATTTAAATCAGAACACTAAGACACTACAAAATATGTGAATGCTTTAGAATTCATCCCAAAATTATTTAAAAACATCACATATAAACATTGAAATTTGATATAACGCAATTCAAAGGAAATTTCCAGTATTAACTAAGAAATCCTCAACGCAAAGCGTCTTTCCACTACGAAAATGATTACAAAACCCTTGCTTTAGAGATTACGGTTTGCTGCGCGTTCATTAATTCTTCAGGTTCTTTTTAGCACGACAACCCCTCTCGGGCCTTCGCTTCTTGCAAACAGCGCCTCCAACTGTCTCGATCCATTGACCGCGTCCTCCAATTTCGAAATCCGAGCAGCGATGAACTGTCTTCGTCGACCGAGTCAGACTAGTGTTTTCTTGGTTTCCCCACTGGTCTCCGCCCTTCAGTTCTGCCAATGAATACCTTTTTGGGTATCCGTTCTTCATCGAAACGATTCATGTGGCCAGCCCATTGCAGCTTCGCAGTCTTACATTCGTTGAGATCTCCGGCTCGTCAAAAATTTCATACAGCTCATGGTTGCATCAGATTCGTCATTGGTCCCCGTCTTCAGGTTACCGATTTTTAATTTAGAATTATGTTCTTACGCAAAGCGTTTCTAAATTCATTCAGTTCTATAAAAAGGACATAACTCTCTATAAACAATTCTATTGTGAAGGAAACACTACATAAACAATTCTTTTGCCAGGATAGCACTCATACACGCTTAAAATGTATTATTTTTAATGGTGGTTTTTAATGGTGCTGGGCAATTTAAACATCCAAACTTATGTTTTTAATTGCATATTGACATTTGTTTCGTTTAAATTTAATATAATGCTATAGCTGATACGCTTAGCTTATTTTTTCGCAAATTAAATCTTGTAGCTTTTAATGTCCTCAAATTTGATGTACAATCGATTAATTAAAGTATTGACGAATTTTCTACATATGTGTGAATTCTAGACACGGTTGTTACCTTTGGGCCTCTCCATAATATCTTTTATCTCTATGGATCAATGTGTGAACAAAATATTTAGTCCGAGAATTTTATCGACTGACTTTTGTAGATTTATTACAACACATGCAGCAATATTGAATGCAAAGCAAATTGAATGATTTTGAACATTTAGTCATCCATTTTTTGCCGCTTTTCAAAGCACATAGTGCATGACATCCAGACTTTAATAACAACCAAACAATGCCCTCTGATTTATCTATACGTTGTGTAGATGTCTTTTGGCCTCTTGCGCGACTGACAGTTCGGACAAACGAAATTATAAGCTCCGTTGATAATTTCTTGAAAAATATATTAAAATGAGTGCATCATATGACTTCTGCTCAATTAATTGTCTTATGCAAGATATATTCAAAATTCGAAAAAAAAGACTGAACATAATATTTTGGATCTTCTTCCAGTATTCTAATTGGTATATTCTACATATCTTTTGGCAGTATTATAATATGTAATTATTAGGGAATTGGGTATATTCAGCAGTTGTATCAATTGCAGCATTATCCTTCTTCGTAGCAGTACAGCCCCGCTCGGGCCTCCGCTTCCTGCAGATAGCGCCTCCAACTATTTCGGTCACGCGTCTTATAATTTTGAAATCTGAGCAGCGTTGAACTATCTTCTTCGACCGAGTTAGACCTGCGTTTGCTCGGTTTCCCCACTAGTCTCCGCACTTCAGTTCTCCCAACGAATACCTTTTTGGGTGTCTGTTGCTGGTCCATACGATTCACGTGGCCATCCCATTGCAGTTTCCGCAGTCTTACAATCGTTGAGCCCTTCAGCTCATCAAAAATTGCATACAGCTCCTCTTCTTCTTCGAAGCACTACAGCCTCTCTCGGGCCATCGCTTCTTGCAAATAGCGCCTCCATTGATTGCGTCCTCCAATTTCGAAATCCGAGCAGCGATGAATTGTCTTCGTCGACCGAGTTGCTCCACTGGTCTCCGCCCTTCAGTTCTGCCAACGAATATCTTTTTGGGTATCCGTTGTTCGTCGATACGATTCATGTGGCTAACGCATTGCAGCTTCGCAGTCTTACAATCATTGAGACCTCCGGCTCGTCAAAAATTTCATACAGCTCTAACAGGATTCGCCATTGGTCCCCGTCTAGCTTCGCTCCGATTATTCGCCTCAGGAACTTTGGCTCAAAAACGTTCAATATATTTGCGGCTGCTCGGGTTAGAGTTCATGTCTCACACCCATAGCATAACGCAGGTCTTATCACAGAGGATTAACTCGTATAATAACTTACCACTTGTATCGACAGGTAGCTTTCTGATGACGTGTTCCAGAGCCAAATGGAATAGCAATGGGACCTGTTTGAGTCCGATATTCGTGTCAAAGGCGTCAGTGAGTTGGTTATTGATACCGAATTGGAAGGTTGTCGACGTCATTGTCATTTTGGTAAGACGGACTAATTTGGCTGGGATACCAAAGCAAAGCATTATTTGGTAAAATTGACTGTCGCACATATGGTTAAAGTCAACGAAAATTTAGTGTACGTCTATCTTGAACTCCCGGTAGTTCTCAAGTATCTGCTTGACTGTAAACAATTGGTCTATTGTCGATCTACATGCTCGAAAGACATGTTAATACTCCCCAATGATACTGTTGCCGTATGATCTGATTTTATTTTCACCGTTTTTGTGGATAGCGAATACAATTCATTGACTCCACTCGTTCTTGTTGCCAAATGTGCTGGATGACATTCTTGATGGCTTACTGAACCCCCCTGCTACCATATTTAACGAGCTCCACTAGAATCTCATCGATGGCTTTGATGGTGGAACAAACTCTATCCAGAGTTGGTGGGGCCAATGGAAGCTCTCCGCAAACATCTATAGGCTCCGATGTTCTGCAGCTGTGCGGAGGATTAAGGGGGTTCTTGAAATATAATGCCCATCTTTCCTTAATCCTGTTTTCATCATAGATGATGTTGCCGATGTCATCGCGGCAGAGCGTGATCTTGGGCTGATAACCTCGTTTCACCTTTTCACTACTTTGCATTTTTGCCTTGGGTTGTTGCTCGCTAGACACATCGATACTTCTCGATTGGTCGTCAAAGTATTTTCTTTTCTTATTTCTAATAATCTTATTTACTACTTTCCTGAGATTTTCATAATGGTGTGTTGTTTGTTCGCCTGATTCTATTTGTCTAACGGCACAACATCGAACCCATCATTTCTTTTACGACGGGCTTTATGTCTGATCTTCTGTTCTACAACGGTCTATTTGCCGCTTTCACGTCCAGCCATAGCTCGTTGCTTGTTTTCAGCGATGTGTGGAATTTTTAGCCACAGACGCCGTTTGGAGCCTTTCGATGTCGAATTTCTGTAGAGGACTGATTTGTGCCGAATATTCCTTTGACATACGACATCGATAGGTTGATTTGATCAAGTGATGATCGGAGTTACAATTGGCTTCGCGGTATGTACGGACGTCAAGTATGCGCGAGGCCCACCTTTGTTGGATCAGAACGGGGTCGATCTGGTTTTGTGTATTGCCACCCGATGATACTCAGGTCAGTTTAAATATTCGTCGATATGGGAAGCAAGTGGAACATATGACTAGATTTCTGCTACATGGAAAGTCAATCAGGCGCTGGCTGTTGTCATTTGTATCGTCGTGGAGTCTTTAACATATTCTCCAGTGAATTCTCGATGACATATCTCATTGCCAACCTTAGGGTTGAAATCACCCAGAATTATATTTGTATAATTTGTAGGCAATGGCACGATTAGGCTTTCCAGATGATTGTAGAACGTTTCTTCCGTTTCTTCGTCCTTTTCTTCGGTCGGGGCGTGTACGTTTATCAGCAAAAGTTTTAAGAATTTCGCTTTTATATGTAACACACATATTCGCTCAGTGACTGCCTTAAAATCAATAACGTGTGATTTGAATTCCCTTTCCACAATAAAGGCCACTCCGAATTCTCGCTTTCCAGTAGGCTTCCCACTTTTGAGTATAGTGTGTGATCTCATGTTTTGAATATCGCTTCCAGTCTAGCTCATCAACTTATATTGACTAGCCTGTTGTATCCTTAAAAGCGCCAAGGTTGCTCAGTAATCTGACATTCCAGGATCAAATGTTAAAGTTCTTTTTTCGGTTGGGAATTCGTTGCCGTAGCTCTGTTGTAGGTTTCAAAACAATGTAGGGTTTTCCAGGTACGGATAGTTAACCTGCCGCCCAACCTCCGATGGCATGGTTATTACTTTGCATTCCATTATCATGCGCGGAAGACTCGTCTTCGCCGTCTTACGACAGCGTTTTACAAAAAGTAAAAGGTACTAGCGGCTACCACAAGAAGGTTCAAGTAGGATTTGGTAGCAGAGCTGTAGGTGTTTTTGCAGTTATTGGCATTTCTCTGCATTTAATGTCTCACCATTGGGGAGCCAGTACACCCAATGTGCTACCCCGACACGGCTACCATTTGGTCGCATCGCTGCATCAATGCTGAGAGTTAAAAGCAGCATAACAATTTTATTTGAACCCGTAAGTAATGATCGTTAGTATTTTTATTAAATTCAAAAAGGAAATTGATCTGTACATAGTTTTGATTTGGTAATAACTCTTGTAGAATACAACGGAGCATTTTCAATCCTGGGAACAGCAACAGCCAAAAGAGACCATTTCCAAGCTTTCCTGAGCGATTTTGTTGCGAAGGGTTTTCTGTTTTCCGGTCACAAATTCGACGAAATGCAAAAATTTATTTGCGAATAAATAAACACTGCCGGGACGCGCGTGGTAAATAAGGGAGGTTTGAGAGATTACTCTCATGCCCCGCAGAGGTCGCTCTAAGGTTTTGGCGTGGATATATGACCACAGGTGGGATACTCTTAGGACAGACCTCGTAATTACGTGCTTTTGGTTAAATTTTCAAGTAAAAATGTATTATACTTTGAAGGAAATTGAAAAACCTTATTTCGCTGAATTTATGACATTTAGACTTCTTTTACTCGTAAGATGTCGGCACGGAAAGAAACGAAAGTTTCTACCGATATTCGTTGATCCTGATCTTTGCACGCAAAGCATTTTTCAGTTTACCTCATATCGCTTATATGGCCCTATCCTTCGCGACCGGATCCTCTAATAGAAACGACAAGCGATATTATCACTTTGAAAAACGCGTTCGCTCTTATCAACCATCCGAGTACCTCATCATCAGCTATGGCGCGACAGCCCAAGCCGGGATTTAGCTCCTCCAATCATCACGGTTCTTGCGAGCTCTTCTGCCAGTTGATCACTCCCAGAAGGATCTGCTGTCAGCTTCTATCGTGTCTTCCCATCGCGTCTACCGTCTTCCTACTGGATGTCTACCATGTTCTCTACCCTTTAAGGTGCTTCTGGGTAGCCGATTTTCTTCCATTCTTTCTATATGGCCCACAACTTGACGTAGGCAGATACAGGTTGATCGTCAAATAATTCATACAACTCATCGTTGTAACGTGTCTCCACACTGTTCAGTCTTTCACTGGGCCGTAGATTTTCCGGAGCACTTTGCGTTCAAATATGTCCACTGACTTTTCGGATTCGCTCGCCAGGTGTAACTAATGAATTGTAAATACAAAGACTATTTTGCTTGTGTACATCTTTGGATCTAAGAATGGGGAAGTAAGGAATATTAGGCTTTGTTTGAGGCGTGTATGCGGCGTCCAATCTCGTCCTTTTTGGTGCCTCTTCTGTTCAAGTTGGTTCTAAGGTAGATAAATTCATCCAAACTTTCAAGTTATAATCTCTTACGGTCGGGGTTTGTCAAACTGGAGTTTTCTTCCCCGTTTAAGTCGTGTATAAAGTTTTAGTTTCATTGACTCTTAGGCCAATTCGATTTGCTTCAAATTCTAGGCTGAGAAATGCTCCATAGTATTGACGTGTCATCAGCATACGAGTATGCTACCAATTGTGTGAACTTGATCATTAGTGTACCCATGTCTTCCTGATGAAGTGTTCCAGCGTAATATTAAAGGATCTCTTTGTTTGAAGCCTGATTTCATTATGAAGCTTTCCGTTAGATCACCTTTTACCTTGACATGGGACTCAGTGTTTAGCATCGTGACTTCGACCATGCGGACTAGATTTGTTGGGACGCCAAGGTCAAGCATGATTTTGTATAGCGCATTTTCCCGTTTACTTACTTGAAGTTTACAAAGAGTTTGTGCACATATATTCCCAGCACTTTTCGAGCATCTGCTTAACTGAGAATATCGGGTCAATTGTAGACCGTCCACTTTAAAAGCTTTCCTGATACTTTCAGTACCTATAATATTATTTAATTTTTTCAGTACGGCTTAATTTTTTCAGTACGGCTTAATTTTCTTGGTATGATTTTGGAGAACACTTTGTAAGACGTACACAGTAGAGCGATGCCTATATAATTTGCAAGCCCCAACTTCTCCTCCTTTTTGTGTACAGGACATATACTTTTTCGCCAGTCTTCTCGTAACTGCTTCTCTGAGCATATTCTGCATATTAGTTGATGCAGAAAGGACTTAGATGAGGTCCCCCGTTTTGGAGCAGCTTTTCTGGTATTCCATCTATTTCGGAGGTTTATTTTTCGGAGGTCCCGTACTGTTGCCTGTACATTGTCTCTGGTTGGTGATGAGTCTAGTACCTCTTGCTCCGCTTCTGGAATGTTCACAACCTCAGTCGTTGTTGGGTGCGCTTTGAATAACATCTGAAAATATTGCAGCCATCTGTTTTTGATTTCGACTGGATTACCTATAATTAATCCTTATACACTTTTGCAAAGACTTGTTTGTGGATTGAAGCCGTATCTTAGTTGCTCAATAGAGACACACGCCAATGTGACTTCATGTAAGGTCATGTTTTCGTTTATATATTGGATCTTGGTGTTGATCATCTTTCGGCACATTTTCAGCTTATCGTCGGAGGATTTTATATTAATTATTGGTCGCAGGATGTAACCTTCTTTGTATTCTTCGTGTTACCAGGTGTTCCTTCCTTACTTTGGCTGGTGGCACAAGGCCCCTTCGGCCGCTTCTGTTACCGCATCTCTTCCTGTCTTCCACATGGTTTTGATCTCATCATTACTTTCTCTCACCTGCGGGGTTATGTTAATGAGATTTTCCAGCATCGACATGTATGTAAACGTTACTGAGCTATTATTTAGCTTGTGTGTCCGACTCCTTGGGGTAACTGATCTTCCTTGTTAACAGCTCTTCGAAATGCGGCATCGAAACTTGACACTTAAAAGGTAGTGGTCTGAATCACAGACAGCGCCGCGGAATGAGCGCGTGTCAAGAATGCTGGTGGCCGCTCGTTTTTATATGAGAACATGGTCGATCTGGTTGAATTTGCGACCGTCTGGGGATGCCAACGTTCTATTATGGATGTCTCTATGCGGGAAGTGTGAGGAGTTTACTGTGAAGCCTCTGCTAGTACCGAAGTCTATTAGCGTTGTCCGTTGTCAGTGGTCTCTGCATGGAGGCTGTGCCCTTCAGTTGTTCCTCTATGCGCCGTTTCTCGGCCGATTTTTCCATTGAAGTCACCCAGAACAATGTCAATGGCGTTCGACGGCAATGCATCTACAGTGTATATTCTAGGGTGGTGTAAAATTTGGGCGTGATAATTTGTTTAAATGTGCTGTCAAGAATGAAAGCCCCACACGGATCAGTGTACCTGGTTCCCCACAAAAGCTATACATCTAGCTAGCAATTTTGGTTATTGGGCAACTCTATTGTACTCTACCTTTAGTTTCTCCAGGACCAGTTGGTGCAAAATCTTCCTTAAATGCCGGGCTAATTGATTCACCAGTTCGAACGGTCCGGCAGGATTTAGTAGTGTCGACAGCACTTTATTTTCGGCTACTGCTTGAAAAGCACGGGGAAGGTATTGGGAATCTCCGAGCATGTTTCTTCGCCTTGTCTTGTGGGAGTCCACCAACGGAAATTTGGGTGCGGCGTACCAATTTCTTTCCGCGGTTTTATCAGAAATGGATAGTATATCCCAAGCTGGAAAAATCCCAGATATCTGTTCCGCACGACTTCTTTCATTGATACGAGATCGTGGTATACTGACAAATTCTACCTTGTACCCACTAGTTATTCAAAGGGGACCATTCTAAATCCAGCGCCATCCGGCTGGCTGTTGGAGTACCCATTAATTTTAGCCTTAGAAATATGCTGGTCTGAAAAATGTTGAATTTGCATTACAAGGATAATACGAGTACATGTGAGGCACTCATTATTATCAACATGATCGGAATTTGGTTAATTCTTCAAAGGAATAACTTGTTTAGAATGTTCTTAAAATATTATGAACCCATCTATCAAAGGATGTCGATTTAGCGTAAAATATTTATTCAAAACATAGGCCCGACATTTTTTATTTAACATGCTTTTTCGAAGCGTTATTGATTTTGCTCCATAAAAATACAATAAATAAAGTCATAAAATATGAGCATCGAGAACAAATGAACTAGTTTCGATGTACAATAATTTACGACTATTTAGACTGGCGGTTGTGCATATTTACTGAAATTGCACAAACGTTATCAGTTAACACCTAAAAACATTCAAGCTAATTTATTCGCATATGCAGTTGATATGCATCTTTAGTTATCATGTTTGCATTGATATTTAGTTCAGTTCACCTTCAACTGTAAATGAGATGGTGCCATCGCAAGAATTTAGAATTAGAAACAGGAGGAAGTTTGAAATAAACTCCTAATATGAACATGTTCTTCCGCATTCATTAGCCTTGACACGTACTTAGCTCTCAAGAAATATTTTAAACCCTTGTTACAACCATAAAGTACGTCAGATATTCTTGAAAAACCCCTACACACTGTTATCACCAGGTGTAACAATGAAAACATGAAAACGTGATTTCTTGATATTCATATTGCACTTATCGTATGATTCCATACGTTAATATTCTATATTATATTAAAACGAAAGTATATAGCATATTCACAATATATGTATGAATTTCGCATTTTGCTTTTTAATACATTTGTGTAAAGTACACATTATCTTAAAATAAACGTCGAACCAACAACGAACGATCCAACGCGACGAACGGAGGATTGTGTTGCATCATCGCAGCAACCGCGCCACGTCGTGTTGTGCCATACATTGAAGCTTTGAAAAAGATCTTGACCTCGTTCGCTTTGATTTGCTGGAAACATTTTCACAATCTTTTAAGGCCAACAAACTAATAACGAAACTAATCTAACGAGAAGTAAGCAACATAGGGCTGCGCTATTAACTTTTGCTAGACTTGCCTTGTGAGATAGCCTTTTGCTGTATGCAGATTTTTTTTTAACATAAATGAAATGCACAATTTTTGGGGTTAGTTGTTATGATTGATGAATAGTAAGCGGCCATGGATAAGAAGGATACTTCCTTGAATAAATTTGACTTTGCCTAAAATTTCCATTTTTCAGAATTAAGAGTGGATTCTGTTTTCTTATCAAATTCCACAACAAATACTGCTTCTAAAATGAAATCAATTTTATCGACGTTTTTTATAGACATGAATTGGTAAGTTTAAAATTATTATGATTGACAAGTAACACCCGTAGGAAATACTCATGAAGGGACTATCTAGTTAATTAAGATATTAAAAGTAATTAATTGCTCTAAACGATGCAAACAAATTGGGACCGAGTCCTTATTCATATAGTTTTCTTCCTCAACGACCCAGCGTGAATTTCAAAAGAATCTAGCAGAAAGGCTATTAAATTTTGCACAGGATACAAGAAGCAAACGGATTATCTCAAAAATTCATGACATAGGAACCCTAAAACGGTCACTTTTGATGTTGGAGAAACTGTTGAGAACACTTCTCGAAGGATGTGTCTAGCCTCCAAATTGCTACTTGGATAGCCTCCGTTAAAATACCTTTTTTTGCGATTGGGAGAAATCCTCAAAGAATTATCCTGAACGACTGCTTGACAAATGTAGAAAACTTTTGACATGGATCGCACTAAGAAACTGCTTAGATTAATCTTTTTATGTATCGTTAGCAGTCCTTTTCGGATATGGCCGGGCATCGATGAGATTCCAGTGGAGCTCATCAAATATGGTGGCAGCAGCTTTCAGAAAGCTATTCGCAAAGTCATCCAGCACATTTGGCAACAAGAACATATGCCGAAAGAGTGGAGCCAATCAATTATATCCCCTATCCACAAGCTACAGTGCGAAAATTACTTTGTACGGCGTACAAAATATTTTCAAAGATCTTAGATACACAGCATCTGCATCGAATCTGTCTAGAAACAGTTTATTCTTCTTACCTTGCGTGATACTTATGACCCAAGAGACTTTGCTAACTTGCCGCCTTACCAGCAAAGACTTAATATTTTGAATCTTTCTTCGCTCTCTTCTCGAAGAACTACCATTGCTATTCAATTTGGCTCTGGAGTATGTCATAAGAAATCTACCTGTCGATACACGAGGTATACTACTATACTATAGTCCAGTAAGGTAACAGCATATGCGGACATCAACCTTTTGTCACGGTCATTAACAACTGTCAAAGAACTCTTCCTGAAACTCGACAGCGAAGCAAAACTAGTAGGGCTACAAATCAATGAGAATATAACAAAGTTCGAGGAAAAATACCTCAAGTACACCACAAAATATCACACTTGGCGAAAACATTATCGGAAATGTGGGCGGATTTGTGTATTTAGGCACCAAAATAATGAGAACCAGTAGTGAAAAAGACGAAATACGCCGAAGAATACAGCTCGCAAATAAAATATTTTTTCTAGTTTTGACGATCTTGAAGACCACAGAAAAACAAAGCTCCAAGTATACAAATCTGTGATAAGGCCTGTATAATGCTATGGGTGTGAAACATGGACCCTAACCCAACCATCCGCAAATATATTGAACGCCTTTGAGCGAACGCCGGAACGAAGCTAGATGGGGACCAATGGCGAATTCGATACAACCATGAGCTGTATGAAATTTTTGACGAGCTGGAGGTCTCAACGATTGTAAGACTGCGGAAGCTGCAATGAGCTGGTCACATGAATCGTATGGACGAACAACGGATACTCTAAAAGGTATTCGTTGGGAGAAATGAAGGCCGGAGGCCAGTGGGAAAACGGTCGACGGAAACAGTTCATCGCTGTTCGGATTTCGAAGTTGGAGAACTTGGTCAATGGATCGAGACAGTTGGCGGCGCTATCGCAGGAGGTGAAGGCCCTAGAGGGGCTATAGTGCTACAAAGAAGAAGAATGCGGACAGGCATCCCTTATACTTTTAACCGGCTGGCATTGTAGATGAGAAGAGGAAGGAGAGAGAATTCATCAGCTTTATCAGCTTTTGCTAGAAGCTGGATGAAATGCCTTGGTGCATAGTTCTTTTGGATCCTAACCTAAGTATATTCGATAAGCGTGAGGAGGATCATCAGTTTATCAAAAGCTCGAATCTTGACTTAATCACGACAGTTATCATTGTGTACATATTATTGAATATATTTTGGAGAGAATTTCTACAGCACTCGGTGAAAATTTGTATCGAAGCGTTTTCCACTTGAAAACAGAGAAGTAGAAATTCCTGCTTCCTTGTCTATTAGTTTTTAAACTATATCTATCCAGTACCCTAAACAAGTGCTGCGATTCTTAGTTTAACAAGTAATTGTTCTAATTTTATGAGCGAGGTTACCATATTACCGAGGAGGGTAGGAAGACTTGCTTAACTGAAACGGAAATGAAGGAGCCAGAGATCACGTTCTAGTTTTAAAAAAACATACAAGGGCTTGCTGCACTGGCACTGGAAAAGAAACATTCTAAGTCTTGGATTCTAACTCTTGGAGGTTTTTGGAAAGTGGCCTTGAAGCTACTCTAAAATCCCAAACTCCTGGATGATCCCAAGAGACAAAAGTGGCTGAACGATAAGGATGCAGTCGAATGGAGAATTCAACGAACAGCAAATTCTGACCTGGGTCGAATATCCTGATGTTTGCTATCAAGTTCAGTCCATCTTCCCTCAAAACGTTTTTGAATCAATGCATTGGGATATCACAATCAGTCAAGTGCCTATGCGAGACTTCATCGGCGAGGTTCGAAAAAGTTTACCACTACTTATTTTTTCCGCGGGTATAAGGGGGAGGTAGCTAAATTACTTTCACGAGGTGCGCGCTGGATAACGCTAATTGATGCAATCCCTGTATTATCTTGCTGGTGTTGTCAGGGGAGACGTGCTCATCGTGGAAGCTCTTCAGTGACAAAGTGGCCTCCTGATGCGGAATTGAATAAAGTGTTCCTATAAATGGATGCAGATTAAATTTATTATATGCCCAAAACTAGCCTTAGATAGTACTACTTGTTTCTTTGTCATGAAGATGCCGTGCAGGTTCTGTTAAGCCGGGCTTCTGATTAGGACTGAAGTTTGTTGGATTTCGCAACAGAGCCTAACTTAAGCTATCATTGAAGGTCTAGTTTCAAGATAGTGAATGAGTTACTCCGCCGTAGACAGTCCCAAGCCCGGTTGAGAAAGGGGGAGGGATCCCCTTATTTCCCCACGGCTAGTTTTCATCATTCCTCATCCTAAGTCCCAGAACCAAATGGTAGTAAATGGTCTCAGGGTCACACATTGGGTTTACTGGTTCCCCAATGATGCAACATTAAATGCCGAAAAATCCTAATACACCTGCAGCTCTGCTACTAAATCCTACTTACACGTCCTTTGTGGTGACGTTAGAGGTTGAAGGCGAGTCTTCCGCGCCTGATAATGGAATTGACAGTAATAACTATGGCGCTGGAATGGAGGTTGGGCAACAGGCTAACTCCCCGTCCCTGTAAAATCTACATTATTTCGAAATCTGCGACAGAACCTCGGAATGGATTGGATCTATGGCAACGACCTCGCAACTGAAAAAAGGACTATGGCATTGGATCCTGGAATGTCAGAGCACTCAATTACTCTGGTGCTGTTAAAGACCTTTTACAACCAGTTAGTCAATATAAATTAAAAATACTGGCAATCCAAGAAACGAATTGGATTGGAAGTGATATTCAAGATATGAGATTGCATACAATATTCAAAAGTGGGAGGCCTGCTGGAAAGCAGGATAGGGAGTTCAAATCACACGTAATTGATTAAGGACAATCAATGAACGGATATGTGCGATCCCGTATAAAAGCAAAATTTTTCAAAATTTGGCTGATAAATGTACACGCCCCAACCAAAGAAAAGAACGAAGAAACGAAGGAAACGTTCTGCAATCACCTGCAAAGACTAGCCGCCTCATTGGCTACAAACGACACAAAAATAAAGTTTGGGTGATTTCAACGCTAAGGTTGGCAATGAGCTATCTCATCGAGGAACGACTGGAGGATATAGCCTTCACGATGAAACAAACGGCGATTGCGGCTCATCGGCGCATACATAAAATGACCTAGGTATCACCGAATGGAAACATACAAAACCAGATCGACCATGTTCTGGTCCAACAACATTGGGCCTCAAGCATACTTGACGTCCGTATATACCGAGGAGCCAATTGTAACTCGGATCATTACTTGACCAAATTAACATATCGATGTCGTACGTCCAAGGGGTATTTGGCGTAGACCAGCCCGCTACAAAAATTCGACATCGAAAGGCTCCAAACGGCGTCTATGGCAAAAAATTTCACGGAGACCCTCGACAACCAGCTTGCTCCCATCCTATAAGATACATCGCTGAAAATAACCAACGAGTTATGGGTGTGAGAGCGGCCATTAAGACCCTGGCAGAACAGATAATCGAACTACAATCCCGGTGCAAAGGAAATGATTGATTCGATGATGAGTGCCAGAATGCGTTACACGAAAAGAATCAGACGTACAACCAATATATAGGTAGGAAGACCAGGACGAAGCGAGAACACTATGAAAATCTCAGAAGAGTAGCGAATAAGATAATTAGAATTAAGAAAAGAAAATACTGTGACAACCAATTGAGAAGTATCGATGTAAGTCTAGCGAGCGACAACACAAGACAAGCATACAAAGTAGTGAAAAGCCTGAAACGTGTTTATCAGCCCAAGATCACGCTCTGCTGTGATGACATCGGCAACATCATCAATTATGAACACAGGATTAAGGAGAGATGGGCATCATATTTCAAGAACCTCTTTATTCCTCCACACAGCTCCAGAACATCGGAGTCTATAGATGTTTGCGGAGAGCTTCCATTCGCCGCACCTACTATGAATGAAGTTTGTTCTACCATCAAAGCCCAAAAGAATAATAAAGCACCGGGCATTGATGAGATTCCAGTGGAGCTCGGTGTTCAGAAAGCCATCCATAAATTCATCCAGCTTATTTGGCAACAACAATATACATATGCCAAACAATTAGTCAATTAATTACAATATATTTCCTATCCACAAAAAAGTGACAAGCTACAGTGCGAAAACTGTAGAGGCATATCACTACTTTGTATGGCGTACAAAATATTTTCCAAGATCTTAGAAAATAAAATCAGATCATACGCCAGCAGTATTATTGGGGAGTATCAAGTGGCTTTACAGCAGGTAGATCGACGATCGACTGATTGTTCACAGTCAAGGAGGTACTTGAAAAATGCTGGGAGTTCAACATAGACGTACACCAAATTTTCGTTGACTTTAAGCAAGCATATGACAGTATTGATCGTCACGTAAATAATGCTTTGCTTTGGTATCCCGGCCAAATTAGTCCGTCTTATCAAAATGACAATGACGTCGACAACCTCCCAAGTCGGTATCAATAACCAAATCATTGACGCCTTTGACACAAATATCGGACTAAAGCAGAGAGATAGGCTGGCCCCATTGCTATTCAATTTGGCTGTGGAATATGTCATCCGAAACTTACCTGTCGATATAAGAGGTACGTTACTGTACAAGTCGAGCGAAGTCGTTGCCTATGCGGACGATATGAATATTTTGTCAGGGTCGTTAAGAGCCGCCAAAGAACTTTTCCTGAAACTAGTAAGGCCACAAGCCAATGAGAATATAACAAAGCTCATGACGCAGTCGAGGAAAAATACCTCAAATACCCAAAATGTCACACTTGGCGAATACAATATCGAAAATGTGTGCGCATTTATATATTTAGGCGCTAACATAACGAGAACCGGTAATGAAAGAGACGAAATACGCCGAAGAATACAGCTCGCAAATCAAATATTTTTTCTAGTTTTGACGATCTTGAAGACCAGCTGCATACACAGGAGAACAAAGCTCCAAGTATACAAATCTGTGATAAGACCTGTGCTATGCTATGGGTGTGAAACATGGACCCTAACCCAAGCATCCACAAACATATTGAACGCTTTTCAAACCCGATTCTTGAGGCGAATAATCAGCGCAAAGCTAGACGGGGACCAATGGCGAATTCGATACAACCATGAGCTGTATGAAATTTTTGATGAACCGGAGGTCTCAACGATTGTAAAACTGCGAAAGCTACAATGGGCTGGCTACATGATCGTATGGACAAACAACGGATACCTAAAAACGTGTTCGTTGGGAGAACTGAAGGAAGGAGACCAATGGGGAAACCCAGGAAACGCTTGTCCGACTTGGTCGACGAAGACAGTTCATCGCTACTCGGATTTCGAAATTGGAGGATGCGGTCAATAGACTGAGACAGGCGCTGGCTGCAGAAAGCGAAGGCCCGAGAGAGGCTATAGTGCTCAGAAGAAGAAGAATGAGTTGATTAGAGTCATCCGATAATCTCGATAATCTTGAAAGATCAATTATTTTGTTTATTTGATATCCAAAGGCCAATTCTCTTTTTTCTTGAAAAGCTTTCGAGCCTTGCTTCTTCGAATGTGCAATCACATCCATCAGAATGGTAACAGATTCAAAAGGTAGCATGCAGATATTCCACCAAGCCTTTTTGTATACCATTCTATCGATAAAAAAAAATTTCACCGGAACTGCACCAACCTATTATAAGTGTTAGCATTTAAAAGGCATCCCAGTCCTTGATGCATCTAAGATATCACAATCAAGGTGATCAATTCCTTATTTATTTTTTCTCGTCAAGAGAAAGCTGGCAAAACTCAGAGGCCTGAGATTACCGCGGTTTCGTTGAGGTTTTATGTAAGAGTCCCCGTGAGGACCAAATTACAACATTTTTTAGAGCTAATTGTAATGACACTTTACACAAATAGCTCTAGGACTATTCAAAAATCGATACCACAAGGTATACTGACCTATGTGTTTCGTGCAAAGTTGATACATTGCAGAAATTATGTTCTCGGGCAACGGGCTATCATTTAATCCAACAAAACGTTTGCAGTTCTCTTCACTAGCAAAATAAAAGCTGATGGCCTAATTCTACTCCAAATAGCTGACGTCACTGTCCAGCTGCAATTGGAAGGCAAATATCTTAAAGTTAGCTTGGTTGATAGCCTTCTTTAGAAGGAGTATATTTTTGCAAAGAACCAAGTAGGCTAGCAGACTTTTTGGTAATGCAGGAATACTTTCAGCAAGTCATGGGACTTGATGCCCAAGTAGTATCTTATGGGTGTATACCCAGGCAGCTGATTGCTAAGCATCTTTATCTGTAGCTACATAGAGTGGACTAATCTTAGGCGTCGTCTTGCTTGGCCAGACTGCAAAGAATAGTGTGTCTAGGATTTAGGGGACGTTTAGCACAACACCGATTGGGCTTTGAACGTCGTATGAAACTTACCTTCCCTTGAATTTTCCATAGAGGCAGAGGCCCTGGAAACCACCCTGAGACTTGCGGCAGAAGAATCCTCAGAAGGTCATAACAGCATCTGCAAGTTATTGCCGGAGTATGTCCCTGACAGTTTAAGTGATAGTCCGGAAGAAGAATGGCCAACAAAGACAGCAGTGAGGCACTCCGGGAGTGTCCGGTGGGAAGGTTAGTTTCGTTTTGCAAATGATTATGTAAAGGTTAAAAACTTGCATACAGATAAATGCAGGAAACATTCTGGAATCAATATGACGTATTCAGAAATCTAGGATGCATATAATGACAAAATATGAAATATTTTTTTTGCTTTTATCAAGCTAAACTTCCGAAACTTGTGTATTTACTCATAAATATTAGTCACTAAAATTTACCTGGTTTTTTTTTTCATGAAGAATAGCAGTAATTTCAATCACTTTTGAATCGTTTACCGTTTAAATAGTTTTCATCAATTTTTCATCTTGACTACTGCTGGCCGCGAAATTACTAGTTTTTTGTAAAATTAGTTTTTTTTCAAAATTCCCTGATTATGATGGATCCATTTGAACCCCTTGTTAATGTTTAATTATGCGGTTAAATGCATGAACAAGCTATTCAACTACACCAAAAAAGCGAAATTTGGGTCATTTCCAAACGTACACCATCATTTGGATGTCTACGAAAATTTTCTAAATAAACTCCACTAATAAATTTTCATATAACTGTATCCGCAAATGTGATTCGACTGTATTTTCTAACCCATTTCCTTAGTAATGCTCGTTATGGGTCTAAATTTATTTCAACATTTAGCATTATTTTATACTCAAGTGCAAATGACATAAAAAGCTCCTCAATGAATGAATATCCATTTTTATAGTCTACCGTAAGCTGAGCGTAGACACCAACCAGGATAGAGGGCTAGAGTATAGATGTCACTGATGGCACAATAAAGAAACGTTTTTAGCTTTTCAGGCTTTCTTACTTCCGTTTGCTATTTCGTTCGGTACGCTTTTTCTGGGCTCATTCCTCTCGCTCACTTTTCGTTAGAACCTCCGTAAAGGAAGCTAAACTTCCAAAAGCATCTTGCGCGCACATAAAACAAACAAAAACGCTTGGTTACGGCCACGCTTTGCAGGGTTGCAAAGGGCCCAACAGGAGCTCCGTGGGTTACAATTTCAGTATGAAACGGGTCACAAAACAAAAGACTGCACAGAGGCGGCACTATATATATAATTTGCAGGGAGGATAATCCAAGTCCTAAGCAGTAGAAATGGTCGGGTCTTTAAACAAGTTGAGTAGGCAAGAGAGCGCTCCTACCAGAAGGATTTTGTAGCTATCCTAGGGAAGACATTTTTTGTACTTTTTCCCCCTAATGTTTCGGATTCTGAAAGTTCTAATCAAAACCCAACTCGGCTATCTTTAATTAAAAAAATTTTCATGGGTCACTTCAACATAAGGGGGACCACCAATAACAAGTTTTGAAATTATTGATAAGACCTAAACTTTTGAGACCACCACTTCTGACCTTACCACAAAGTTTGAGAAATGTAACTTCTATAGATTCTGAGAAAACTTGTTGTGACGCATGGACAGACGGGTGGGCACACGGGACGCGAAACTAGTAGATCTTTGTAAAATTCGTTTTGCGAAACCTTGACCATGGTCAGCGCGGTACTACGATGAGGCGCACCCTGCAGACGAAGTTACATCATAGCATTATTGCGCATGATCTGCTTGAGTTATTGCTCAGCAATTAACATCGAGACAGAAAATAGCTACTCTGATAGATTTGGCACTGCCGTCATCTGAGTTTGAAACAGTCCTCATTTCCGAGTGAAGGCCATGGAGGAAGCGACGGTTTCGTACAGGTTCGGTGCTCAAGATCTACATAATTAAGTGTCTAACTAATGCCGAACAAGTAGGTATCATCTTTTTAAGCCAAGCCACGTAATCTTCGAGGGAAATTTGAGCGCTAGAACTATTGAACGGGGAACACCTCAAACAGTGTTTCAGAGGAAACGAGATGTCGGCCAGGGCAAGATCTGTCGTGCTGAATATTAACAATACACCAAAGTTTCGTCGAATCATACCAGATGTGACATACGCTTCGAAGTTTCTAGTACCTAGGGTACAATACTGAAGAGTGCTAGAGGACTACACAGCAAGTAAGCATTAGTAAAATTTGCTTGAGATCTGTGATGCTACCTTCCAACGACCATGCCTTCAAGTTTCTATTTTCGAGTAGAATATTGCGAGAATGGATATTGAGATGTTAGTCGATGTGATCACGGCAGCACACCGCTGCTGAAAGACTTGCTAGGGGGCGGAAGACTAACAAGTAAATATGTGGTGAACTTAACTGAGTGTCATAGCACCTACTTACAATTCTTGCATGCTCCATCCGAGAACCCGGCACGGTAAGCCACAAGTGTCCCGGTGGGGTCACTAGCTCCGGCAGAGACTCAATGGGCTTGAAATCAAGATGCACGCACCCGGTTAGCAACATATATGTTGGCCAGGAAGTCCCTTCGGACGATGTGTACAGGGATTCCTGGAGCCTAAGCTAAAAGTTTGTCATGGGGACTTTCGATGCTTTACGGATGCCTTGCTTGCATGAAGCAGAAAAGATAGATCGGCTTGTCTTTTCCCTGGACATCCCGTCAACGACAATGCCCCAGTGGGATATCCACTCTTCTTGCGCTTGAAGCTGGAGGAGGCATTTTTGTCCATGAAGGCAAGGAAATGTCGTCCCAGCTGAAGTGCAGTATATATTTAGCGTGTTACATGCGTTCATTATGTGCTGAACAGCAGGTAGCACCAATTTCCTACACAATTGGTCAGACTGCGACATGACATTCGCGTGGCAATTAATTTAAATGACTAAATGAAACGATGCACATAGAGGGACCCTAGACGACTCCTTATGGGCGCCGTAAAGCCGTATTATTTTACGGATCAGAGCTATGGAGCAACACTTTCAGCAAAGAGCTGCGCTAAAATCGGCTGACAGAGATGAGGATCACTAACAATTGCATCTGCAGATCGGATAGTCTCTGAATCCACGGTGATTGTTATGATAGGCGTGATACCAATTGCCTTCTAACGCGAGAGCGAAGAAATATCTTGTGTAGAAATGAAGGCAACAAGGATAGTGTTGCTCACGAGAAGGGATAGGAGTTACACAGCGATCGAAAACAACTCTGGGTGAGTAATTTGAAGGGGAAATGGACTCTCCGCTAGATCCCTATTTAGAGATCATAGTTCAATCGAGGGCAGGATGAGACTGACTTCTTCCTGTTCCAGCTCTTGAGCGGGAATGGATTTTTCCAGTCTTACCTGCACAACATTGATTAGCCACAGTCTACTGACTGCATATTTTACGGAGGAGAGGAAGAAAGCGCTTGTCATACATATTTTGCGTGCAGGAAATGGGGCAAGCAACGTGAGGACCTCTGCAACGAAATAGAAGGGCTCCCTTCTGGTAGTTCAATTGCAGGGATAATTAGATCGACAAACAAATGAAACCACATGGCACATTATGTTCGAGTAATCTTGACAGTTAAAAAGGTTTACTTGAGCGCCTCGAGGAATCGAAAGTTGAGAGTTATCTTTTCTAGTAGTCCCCACTTCCTTCCCATCCAGCTAGATAGGCGATTCTTTTAGCTCGATGGCGCCTTAAAGCGTAGGAAAACGAGTCTAAGTTATATGTCAAGAGGTGCTAGGTTAGGTTCTTAGGTTGATAGGGGTGGTGTTTGGGTGGTAGACCAAAAGCCTTGAGCTCGGAGAGGCCTACACGCTGCTCGTAAATAGCCTCCGCACTCCAAATAGGGGAAATGCTCAAGGGGCGTCTCTTATGTCCTAGGACAGAGTAAATTGAATGTTTTAAGTCGGGACGAAGAGAGGAAGTCTACGTGTTCTCAAGCCACTGCTAAACAGCATGCTGTTTGAGCTTCTAACTAATTATGTCAACATCATATCGAACGGTTGATATTTGAGAGTTGCCTTCATAAATGCAGAGAAAGCTATGCACTTTTTAGATCCTGTTGTGGTTGATAGAAGAAAAACTAAAAAGCTTGCAAAAGATGTAGGAAAATATTTTTTTATTCTACTACTCCCAAACACATATTTTCCGTTGGTTACAGTATTGAGAGGCCATTTAAATTTAACCAGGGAAATGCTTGCTGAAATCTTTGTCATAGGTCACAGCGTATGGAAGCTATGGAGATAGTGGACAAAAATCATAAATCACCAGTTATATTGAAATATACATTTTTCTTAATCAATTTCAACACAAAATATCCCAACAAATGTTTAATATATAGATTAGTAAAACAATTAGGACTTAGATTGATATTATTGAAAATTATTCCAAATATATATACCTTGTTCATTCAATTTTAACGTTGTTAGAAATGCTCTCCACTTTTTTAAAAGCTGAAACGAAAGTCAATTAGCAGTCTTTAAAAACTGCTCTTTATTCCTTTAGAAGCATTGTGGAGATCGGAGTTGGCAAAATATAGTATTTACTCAAAAATTGATTGTATTTTGCTTTTTTTCCATTGAAGATGTAGATGAAATTCGAATTGTTTTGGTGAACCTTAAACATTAAAAAAATTTTGAATCGGCAAATTTCTTCAAACCAAATAGATCTCAATACATTGTACGTGAAATGAGCTTTATGCACTAACAATTTTTAAAGGTATTGTAGGATGGTTTTTTTCTTATTATCCATCAAACTTTTGATCTTAAAAAAATGTAAGACATAATAGAGAATCATCTAGTCCGTGTGGAACAGTGGGTTAGGACACTCCGCTTGCGCAGCAGCTCCCAAGTTCGAGCCTCGGTGGTGCTATCGAGTTTGAGCTTCTGATACTGCCGTCGGACTATCAGCCCACCCAGCTGTGATGGGTACTAATTGAAAAATTAGGTAATAATCACATGGTTGAGCGTGATATTGACCATATCAGCTCGAATTCCGTTACGGTCATGAAATGAGATACCCTAACAATAAATCTCCTCGCCAAGGTTCGGATTTGGACTGTTGTGCGATAGATTATTATTTTTATTAATATAGAATAATACCGAATAAATAATAAAAAGTGGAAAATTCTGATAATCGAATATTACTAGTTGAAAAAATAACAGTTTTTACACTATGCAATTTGGCCTGTTTAATAAAAGCACAACTTTATTTCAAACGAAATTGAATTAAAGTGATTGTTGGTATAAATCAACTTTTGAGGACACCACCTTGCTTTTATCAATACTTCAACTTAGTTGATATTGACAGACCAGAACATCAATATTTTATATGTTTTTTTTTATTAATAATTTCTTGAATAGTTTCTAAATTAGGTAAGAATGTTAAAAATTAAATAATACAAAGTAACAATTTTGGTTTTTGTCCATTGTTTCGTTACATTGTGATAAGGCTTCAAAACTCGAAGTGGAACTGGAGCGGGTTGTATTACATGAATTAACCCAAGAAAATATGCCACAATATATCGGATGCGGAAATTCGAATCTTGATGTATCATTGGGGAAAGGTGAGAAGAGTACTAATAAGAATCTGCTGAGATAATTAAGGTGCAATTATGGCTTTAGGCGACTCATCCACTACCCTAGACTGTTGTGTGGAGTTGTGGATAATGAGTTGCTGACAAGAACATAACAAGGAACTTTCATGAATTAACACAAGAAAATATGCCACAATATGCCGGATGCGGAAATTTAATTCCTGATGTACCGTTGGGGAACGGTGAAGAAGAATGCTAATAAGAATCTACTGCGATAATCAAGGCGCAATTATGGTTTAGGCGACTCATCCACTACCCTAGACTATTGTGTAGTTTGTGGGTAAAGAGTTCATTGACAAGAACAAAACAAGGATCTTTCAATGTATTTGACGGACTGAAACCAACCCTTCCATCATACCATGGACAAGCGCTTCAGTTTAAGGATGATCACCTCTAGAAAGATCCATCGACATGCAAACCGGCACATCTTGTCCTACAATCATTTAACAAATGGCTGCCTTTCTAAACTGCTTAAAGGAGGAAAGTTGAATTATGATGGGAGCTCTCATATACCACATCCTGTGGGGCCCACACATTCCAACCATCACCCAACATTTCTTAAATAAATGTCCTTATTCATGTACAAGGGTTGACGTTGCCTCATGTTAAAAACTGCGGATGTGCGGTCCGCTTGAAATTTATAAAGTCGCTAGTCCAAGCGCCTTAGATATTTTTCCTCCCCAGGTTAATATTGTAGCTGTCTTCAAAAAAAGCTTGTAAAACTAGTTTTTTGTAACTATAGCCTCCCGCAACTTTTCAGGGAAGCAAATAACATATAAGGTGCATTCAGTGTCATAGAAATCACAGATGAGCATCTAAACCGCAACAAGTCTATGAAGAAAAAGGTGGTAAGATCTTAGGCATTGAATCGGAAGCCCAACAGCCCTGGGCATAATTGTCCAAGAATATACTCGTACGTTACTCTAATTCAGTGCATGCACCCATTGTCTCGCTTATTCGGACAACCCACATGAAGGGCAATGCAAGAAAAGACTCGTCCATCGATGAAGGTGGCCCAATGGTTTTGAAATGCAGGTGACGTACTCGTATGTGGCGACATGAGTATAGTTTCTAAATCTTTTCCGTGGCCGAGGAGGCATTTGACGATGTCAAACATCCAGCAGTCAAGAGCATTTGGACGACGTATGCAGTTGAGGAGATTCTGAACAATTAAATAGGCAGAAGTGTTAAAGAAGAGTCGTATACAGCCTTGGCCAAAAATATTCGGCACCCCACAAAAATGCACAATATGTGTTTACTAATTGAACAATGAAAAAATTACTTATGAAATTTAATTCTTTAGGAAAAATTATTAAAAAAAATGCAACTCATTCATGTAGCAACAAAGAATTTCATAAGTAATTTAAAGAAGCTATTGGAGCCAGCCGAAAACGAGATCGATATCCGCGCGACGCAATGAAAGCTCACTGTAGAGCTAAAAATTATCGTATGGACTTACATTAAATTGATGTGAAAAGGGTGAAATGATCCATTTATAGTTTAGCTAAGACAATGAACAAATGTTGATCTTAGATGACATACCGAGGTCATAAATAATTACCTAGAATAGTAAGCGGCACATCGTTAAGGTAATAAAATACCTGGTGACCGAAAACAAAGGATTTAGTTTTCTTTCGGTCTTATCAGTCAATGTTTGGTCACTTGAGGTCAGGACTCTAACGAGTAAACAAACTTTTATTTGTGATGAACTGACTAAATTAACATCTAATTTATTTAAAAATGCCGAAAAAAGTGAAATTAGTTTAGAAAACCGAGTAAAAATACGACTTTTACATGATCAAGGAAGGTCGCAAAAAGAAATTGCTAAGTTGGTGAAATGTTCGCGTTGTGCCGTGCAATCTGCCGTCAAAGGTTTGCTCAGACTGGCACACATGCTAATAAACCAAGAACAGGTAGAAAACGTGTAACGACGAAGCACGAGGATAGAAAATTGATACGCGAATCCATTAAAGATCGGAAGAAAACTTCATGAAAGCTTGCTGCTGCCTTGTCCGAAGAGGCTGGAAGGTCAATAAGTGCTAGAACGGTCAGAAGAAGGTTTGGAGAAGCAGGCCTGAAAGAATGCAAAGCCAAGAAGAAGCCTTAGCTTTCAGAGGCCAACAAAAAAAAACGTCTAGAGTGGGCTCTACGGCACAAACATTACACAGAAGAAGATTGGTGAAATGTGGTGTGGCCTGACGAATCTAATTTTGAGGTAAATTGATGTTACTACTTTCATAATTAATAAGAATGATCACTTATATATTTCACTTGAATCATAAGAGTTCCGGCGATTTTTAAAAAACCTTTTTTTTTGTTCATTTTATAGGTATTTGGAACACCAGGTGTAACCTTCGTGAGGCGACGTGTGGGTGAAGAATACCATCAAGATTGCGTCGTACCGACTGTAAAACACGGAAGAGGCAGCATAATGATCTGGGGCTGTATGCCTGCTGATGGGGTTGGCAAAATGTTTGTTTTCGAAGGTAGTATGAACAGCGAAAAGTACATAGAAGTACTTGAAGCTGCACTCATGCCTTCGTTAACAAGTATTTTTGGCGACACCAACTTAGTCGGAGTCATATTCCAACAAGACAATGCTGGTTTACTGAAAACAACATTGATGGATCGGCCTGCACAGTCCCCAGATCTGAACCCCATTGAGCATCTTTGGAGCGTTTTGAAGTAAAGGATTAAAAAGCACAGTATTACATCGAAAAAGGAATTAAAAAATGCATTGGTACAAGAATGGCACGCCATTACAAGGGAGGATTGTACTGAGCTTGTACGCAACATGCCAGATATAATTAGTGCATTAATTAAATCCAAAGGTGGACCGACTAGATTTTAAAATTTTTTTATTCTTTTTGTGTCTTTGAATGGTAATAAAGCAATTTTAAAAAGTAGAAATTGTTTCTTTCCATTATTTTAAGTAAACTTTAGGGTGCCTACTACTTTTGGCCAAGGCTATAGTTAAGTGCCAGGAAACCGAGAAGAATACTTGATTCTATGACTGATATAAGAAGCGTTGAAGTTGTAATTTAATATATGTACTCATATATTTTGTTCTTGTTTCTAGCTGTTATGTGAACAATTATATTAATTAAGTGAGCTCAAAATAGGGTGGTGGAGGTCTAGCTAAATCCCATCAAATCTGATTCAAACCGAGATCTTTTCAACAATATAAACAATCGTATCGAAAATTGTTTGTATGCGAGCATATGTTTTCAAAGCCCTAGCGAATGTGCAGCAACTGTTTAAATCGATTTTTTTGATATCCTTGAATAGCTTACTAAGTTTTTCAATTACAAACATAAAATAAATCGCATATAATAAAAATAACTGCAATATGCAATCAATTATACAGTCAGAAGTTGAATGTGCCTCATAATTTTCGTCAAAAATTGTTTGAGCGTTCGATTTAATGCCAAAATCCTATGTGAAGGCATTATCATAACTCAGGTTACTCTCAGAACTTTAGGTTATAAGGTTATGTAGCTTTTTGTCGACCAAACATTCGATGATCTTAAATCTTTAGTACAACACAGCCAATGGTATTATTGCAGTTTTGTTGATTACGAGTATTTGTTGCACAGTGCTTTAAAGCTTCATATAATAAAAATTTTGGATGGTGTCCTTAAATTAAAAGATTGTTCCGATCAGGATACGTATCTTTCATTATATTTGCATTAGCATAAATGTTTTAAACGTTTGTTTGTTTGTTTATAATAGCAAGGATTATGCTCTTAACATACTTTGACTACTGATTCCTTATCCTGTCGAAGAACGAACTCTTCATTTAACATGCAACAACTCCGAGTTGTGCCAAGTTCGTAGAGGTGATCAATTTAAGTAAATTTCATTTGACGATGTTCCGAGCAGTGAAGATGTTTCGTTGGCATTGAATAAATGAGGATAAAGCTTCGAGAGCATGCATATTTTCTATTGGTCTAGCATACATTTACAATCTTTGACAGCTGTGATTATCAATTATTGAGCTTAAAAAAGCTACGTTTGCTGAAGAAAATTTTAAAACTGCAAGGATAGGAGGAATAGTGAATTTTCAAAAACGTGCATTAAACAATTATACTGTCCATTTTTGGCTCTTGACGAATATAATTTTTCTTAGGAAGTCATTTATTGAAGACCTTATCTCCCCCTAGTATCATACTTTTTCAGCGCAGAAATCCTTCTACAACAGGATAACGGGTGTACAAATGAAATTTGTCTAAAACTAAAACGTAGAGTGAGCATCAAACAAAAAATGTTCCCTTTTAGAGCCCAGATCGATATGATCCTGACAAATAGAAGATATCCTAATTGGACGATCTCCTGAAGATCAGGACCTTATTCGCAACTTCTCAACATAAGAGGCTTTAGAATATAATATTATTATTCTTTCTTCAATAGGATAACGAGTGCACAAATGAAAATTGTCTAAAACTAAAACCATAGAGTGAGCATCAAACAAAAAATGTACTCTTTTAGAGCCCAGATCGATATGAGCCTGACAAATAGCACATATACTAATTGGACAATCTTCTGAAGAAAAGGACCTTACTCGCGACTTCTCGACATAAGAGGCTTTAGAATATAGTATTGTGTAGTAAAAGACCAATAAAAAGATAAGGAGTTAACATCCTTGAATGGTTTGACGAGAGAAACATTAACATAATCACATAGCTGACAGTATTCCCATCAAATCTCACCAAAAGGGAGGGAGGGGTTCAAGTTAAGAGAAAACCAGCCCATGTAACTAATGGATGCTCCCTTGCGATTATTTTTCTTTATTAGTGCGGAAAAAGCTGTATCGACTGTTACATGAGAAAAGATATAGAAAAACATTAAACCGTATTTCAGAGCTGGCTGAATAACAGATATTCAAATTATTACAAAAAAAATAGATAAATTTAACTTTTGGTTATTTTGACTTTATAAACACGAAGGTACGAATGAGTCAAATCTTGGAGATACTGCTAATATTTATCAACCTCCCAATTCCTTCTTTCTTCCGTTCCTCTTGTTCGTCCTTGTAAGTAAAACAGCACTTGGTATGGTTTTACATTACATGGGCCATGAAAACAATCAAAAAACGAATAAACGAATAATCAATTTTCAATCCACTGAGGCCACTCTGTTTCAGGCGATATGTTGATGTGAAGATGTCTCGAACTCGTCAAAGACGACAATATGTGACACATTTCATAGTTAGCAGTAGCTCTCGCACAAGTGCTGCAAGGGCGTGTTGAGGTCATAATTGGTAAATGTTTAATCATCTTGAAAATGAATTTCAAGATAACGCACTGACACTTTTTTGTCTTTTACTGGAGCACACCACCAACCGTGGAACTCAAAGATATGTCGCTTGCTGAAGTCTAGTTAAATCTGTCGTTTAAAGACGATCTTAGCAATGGAATTATGTAGGCATGTTTATTTGAATCTTCATTATAGTCTGCAATGATGTAAGAAATGCTTAAGACTCTTAAGTGAGCTTAAAAAAACATCCCAACAAATTTATCCATGAAATTGGACGCAGGGTACAATGTCGATGCGACTTGCGGCAAACATAAGCTTCTAACAACCAACGACCCTTCCTTGACCTATTTTGAGAAGTTTTCCTCTCATTACGTAAATACCAGCGAATAGTGCGCGAGCTGTGAGCTAGCAAGCAGAATGAGAAATAAAACGGAGAATCTATGATGGCTGAGCAACATATAGGAAAATGAGGCATTTTTATTCGTCGCATTTAGGTGTGTACTGTTGAGTTAGCAAAGAGGCTTCCGATAATGAATTGTTGGTTGATTTACATTAACCCATTGGTGGGAATGTGATTCTACTCTGATTTGATTATAGTTAATTTTTAATTTCACATATATCTTAACCAAATTAAAAAACTTGAGCTTTTTACAATTAATTTTTAAAATGTTAGTCTTTTAAAGATCTGCAAAAATGCAAAAGAAGATGACTTCAAAATAAAGATGATTTCTTTGCTATCATATTTATAACATCCATCTAAATGGTATTGCTAATACCACACCACCACGATGATGGGTTAATTACATGTTGCATTTTGTTTCTTTTACATAAGCTTTCAATTATTCAGTTGTTGCTCAAGGCTATTCTACGAACTTTGTGTGCACTTGCAGTACTACAGCAGCGCAATACTCTTTTTAGTTATTTTCATTTTTTTGTTCGCTTGAAATGATATTGCAATGCCTTGACTTCATACATATTTAAATATGGTGCTCACTAGTATTTTTTTCTTCGTTTTATTGATAGGTTATTGTGTTTTTGCATTAATAAATATTGTATAAATTCTAACTAGAATATGTAGCCATGACTGATTGAAATGAATCACAGATAGAATAGGGAAAATTCAAGGTTATGTGGCTTAGTAGCATTGAACTGCTGATGGTTTATTACTCCGTAAAGAAAAACGATAAAATGGTGAGTTTTTAATGATTTGTAAAGTATAATAGTATTTTTGTACAACAAATAATTTATATTAGCAGAAAATGAACGACAATTAACTTGTAAGACAAATTAACACTTTGTCCAATAGGTCAACGGAAATTTCGATGAACGGCCCCAGAGTAACATCATTTTCTCCTTATAGAAACCACTTTGGTTGCCAGAAAGATGTCTTTGACACTTTAATATAGATTACCATTTCTTACTTCCTCATCACTTCCCTCTACCTTTTATACAAAGCTAGACCGAGAAAATAACGTATAATTATGCAAAACTCGTGCAGTACACGAGGGTGGTCCGATAAGTACTTAGCCTCACCGCCCGATGGCGCCACTATCGCAAGAGAGATTCGTGTAGCACATTCTCGTAGTGGCTACTGTCGCAATTTCAGCCAAATCGGATTCGTAGTTTTGTTTTGACGGGGTGTGAAAACGAGCATGTTAGCGGATTTTAGAAAAATGGAAAAAATGCAGTATCGGTCGGTGATTCGATTCTTGTTTTTGGAAGGTACATCGCGCAGCGATATCAACGAGCGATTGGATGCTGTGTACGATGACTTTGCTCCTGCGATGGCGACGGTAAAAAATTAGTTTGAGTTTCACTGTGATCGCATGTCGGTTTTTGATGAGCCACGTTCAGGTGCCCCAAAAACGGCCAACACGGAGGATAACGTTACAAAAATCCACGAGCTCGTATTGGCAGACCGTCGATTGAAGGTTTGCGAGATAGCAGAGGCAGTAGGCATCTCAAAAGACCGCGTAGGTCATATACTGTTTGAAATTTTGGGCATGAGAAAGCTGTCGGCGCGATGGGTGCCGCGTTTGCTCACTCCGGATAACAAACGCAATCGTGGGACTACTTTAGAGCAGTTTTGGACGCTGTTTAAGCGCAATCCGAAGGAGTTTCTGCGTCGTTTCATGACCGTCGACGAAACATAGTACACACTAGAGACCAAGGAGCAGTCGAAACACTGGAGTCCACGCGGCGAACGTGCTCTGAAGAAGTCAAAAACTGTCCTATCGGCCGAAAAGGTGATGGCCACCGTTTTCTGGAATTAACAAGGTGTGATCTGCATCCACTACCTAGAGAAGGGCTCTGCTATGCCGAATTATTGGGCCGATTCCACACCGAATTGCAACAAAAAAGGCCCCATTCGGCGAAGAAAAAAGTGCTCATCCACCATGACAACGCACCGGCTCAAACTTCCACCGTCGCCAATGGCAATTTGGTCGAATTCGGCTACAAACTGCTATCCCATCCATCGTATTCTCTAGATTTGGCCCCGTGCGACTTCTTTATGTTCCCAAACTGAAAAAGTCACCCACCAGGCAGAAATTTGCAGACCTCGAGAAAACGTATTTTTCAGACGGGTTAAAGAAGTTGGAGCATCGCTGAGTCATGTGTATCGAGCTAAGAGAAGATTTTGTTGAGAAATAATCCGCCACCTTTCCAAAATTTTCGTTTGCTTTTGTAGACTTAGTATGTTACTTATTCTACCGCCCTCGTATGTATGTATATCATTGAAGTTCTTAAGCATTTGCCTTTTATTCTACAGCAAGTTGCCAAAAAATTGTATAAATTGATTATTCATTTCCAAATCGCACATTTAAAGCAAGCAGCTTTATATTTATTATGAAAACGTTCTACATAACGCAATTCTCCCCCCTCACTTTTCCTCCCTCGCCAGACTACACTTATAGTGAAATTGCTGTATTACATTCTATTTAATTTTAGGAAATTAGTAGAGCTGAAATCGGACCCTCATATTTTCTAACTCTAGCTAAATAATCTACATAAAACACGTTCGAATGTGATTATCGGGCGGTGATAATGCGTAATGGTGATTTCCTTACTAGCTTGGTATAATTTACATCACTTTCTTGTAAATTTACCCTAGGATGGTCTAAAGTTATTTATGTTTTAACGTTCATACAAAACAAAAAAACTCCAAGTGAGTTTAGGCGATTTGATTGCCATTCTTTCTTTTGGTGTAATCTAATTCGACTGACCACCCATTCACAGTAAAATGAAGGCTTCTCCAGGCAGGCTTAAATTTTAAATTTTTTTTTATATGATTAATAAGATGGGTAGACAGTACTATGCTCATGTCAGAAAGGTTTTGTACTCAACTTACTATATACAGACAGCAACAATGAATAAACTCAAGAAAAACTTTAAACGACATCTATAACAAATACATACTCGCTTTAAAAGAAAACCAATGCTACTCCATTTTAAACTGCCGCCATTTTGTTGCAATATCAAGAACAACCATTAACTTAATAAAATCATAAAAATTTGTTTATTATT
>OZ017741.1:81374442-81409442 GCA_963969285.1 Odontomyia ornata
TCATTTTATCTAGAAATTAGAAGTTACCATTAAAAGTATAGTGTCTTGTACGATGGGAGGCCCGAATGGTAGAGAAACCGTACATTATTTTTGTTGTGCTCAGAGAACTTTCAAATGGCAATTACTTCCGTAAATGCGATTTGATTTTATTGAAGCTTTCAGACTATAGGGACCTTCTCTTGGGCTATTTAAATTTAAGGGCACCCATATGAATACACTGGGAAAAATGTTATATTTACTAATTCTAATATTATTAATAAAGTTGAGTGATTTCAAATCCTAATTTAATTATTATGGTTGAACTCATAAGAACCTACCACCATGATTTTGTCACCTTTAAAATATACGTTTTCATCAAGACTTAACAGCCTTTACTTTCAATGCCGAAATTGGGGAAAAATAACACAAATTTACTCAATATTCTCATTTAGCATCAACAACAATTCCAAAAGATGAGCATGACATACATCCTTCTTGAAATTTTCATGCGAACCATAATAAGCCCGTAGTGTTCGAGTTGATTGGAAGCACATATTGCTCAATTGTCATGTATTGTTGTTGTTATAACACTAAAAATTTATACCCACATAACTTCGTTAAATACTATCCAATTTTTCTGTAATTTATGGCTGATTAACCTTACAAGTAACCCTACGGGTGTAAAGTTTCATTGAATTTAAGGCTACCCTAACGATTTTATACAAGCAAATTTATAATTGATAAATCATACTATTACTAACAAAGTTTAGCGAATTCCAAATTCTCAGGTATTTGTGGTTGTTGTACTCATAAGACACTACCTCCATGATTTTTTTCAGATTTTTCGGACCACAGGTGTCCAATTGCGAGGAGTATATTAAAAGATTTTATAAAGACCTTTCATTTGATACCCTATTTGACTATCTTTGGTGAAAAAAATGTTTAAGTGTACACATACTTATATGTGGAGACCGCCTTAAAAGACTTTGATTTTTTTTTTGACTGCGTAACGGACGGAAGGGTAGGGTACCGATTGATGAATAAACTCAGGAGAATCATCAACGACATGCACAACACATACATACTTGCTTTAAGAGAAAAACCAATATTTAGGTGAACTCCGATTAACAAATAAAAAGTCTGTTACCATGAGCTGGTTTAGAAACCCAATGAGCCTTCTACGATAGAACGAATCGAAGCCTTCCTTAAGTAGGCGTCTAACATGGCTATGAGCATAGAGCTACAGAGGGGATCCTGGAGTCAAAAACCAATGATGGAAACAGATAAGCAGTAGGAAATTCCGAGTATATACGAAAGTGAATCAAATATAAACGGTAATTTTTTTTACACATTTATTGAATAATATTACATACAAACCATAACATCCACATTTCTCAATGTAGTCTCCTGCGTTGTCTACACACTTTTGCCGCCGTTCATATAAAATTTTAAGACGAGTTGTCAGCCAATTGTGCGCGTGCTCCTCGACTTCTTCATTGCTTTCAGATCGTTTTCTCCTCAAGTGATTCTTTCAGAGGCGCGAACAAAAAGTAGTCACAGGGAGACAAGTCTGGACTATGAGGAGGGTGTTCGAGTGTTTCCCAGCCCATTCCTTCCAGTTTATCCCTTGTCAAAGCCGCGGTGTGCGGCTTAGCGTTACCATGGAGAAGCACTATCTCTCTAATGGGCATACCTCGCCTTTTGTTTCGGTAGGAGATTTTTACCGACTGTAACAAGTGGAAATAGTAAGCCGCAATCACTAATAGTTGACCGTGAAGAAAATCAATGAGTAAAAGTCCCTTCGAACGGCACGGATGTTGTCATCTATAAGACTTGTACTTGGACGTCGATCATGACTTTCGTTTCCGACACGTTCTCGCCCACCCTCGAATTCCCTGGTCCACGTATACACTCGATTCTGAGACAATGTAAATAGTGCTCTTAAACGAGTAAAAATTTTCGACGATTTAACGCTTTCATTGGTTGAACACTTTATGATGACGCGTTACGCGACAGACGGATGTACCTCTTGCCCAGTTCTGAAGAAAGAACGTAGCGTGGCCGCTAACTAAGCTGGTTCCCCCACTCCTTATAAACGAACCACCACCATACTATATCATCTAGTTCAGAGGTGCGTGCTAAGCAGAATAGCTAAATTACCGTTTTTTATATTTTCACCGTCGTACGTTTAAATGTCGGATCGAGTCGTGTAACCTCTGAAGCTACAGTTCTTTGCATCCTAACGAGTATTCTTATTATATAGTTCTTCCCTGAACCATGTTACCAAACTAGTGACCTATGAGTGAGGATCGGACATATTACTGCTGTGTACATGCAGAACTCCATTGTTAACGATTGACCCCTTCCTACGAAAAGTTATGATACATGCGTGCGATACATGGTTTCTGGACACGATTTTCTATATCTACCCTCCACTTGAGCTTCGGATATAGAATAATTTCAGATACTTGGAGCTGGAGAATAACGAAAGTTGATGGCCATTAAGCCGGGGTAGACTAAAGTTAGGGATGTTGATTTTCATGGTCCCTGAGTTTACGCTGAGGTCACAATTACTAGCCAACATACTCATTTTTTTTAAATGCATATTAGGTGAGTTTGCTAATCGCGGAAGGGAACATACTCGACACAAAGACCACCAGGTCCTGAACATACGCCACCACCTTTATCTTCACCCTGTCTAATACCGAAAGAATATTATTCGTCACAAGTATTTAAAGCAGGTCGCCGGCTGCATACCACCCGTTCTGTATAATAGACACGGCCAAGAAAATGTTCGGAAAACTCATCAGGAGAAGACTCACTGACGTGACCCATGCTGCTGCGGACCTATCTACATGGCATTATGGCTTCAGATTACGTCCCTCCACAGTTAACGTAGTGGGGGAAGTGGTTAGCAAGGTCCAGCGTGCTATGCGGATGATTTTGCGTCGCTAGTCGCTGGACGTACAGCCGACATGCGCAATTTGGATTAGGTATGCTTATGCGCCCAGTGAGGGACTGGATGACTGCTCGCGGGTTTAGCCTTGCGCTCGAGAAAACCGAAGTGATAATCCTCACAAAGAAGAGCCCAGATATAGAACCATTAGTAGCAGAGAAATGCCTGTTGAATCCAAACCAGCAGTAAATTTATATGGGCATAATGGGATGTCGCGCTCAGCAACAAAAGCGGTTGGCACAGATGGAGAGATAAGGACCGCTTTGAATTACAACATTCTCCGGGTCGGCGGTGTTAGTGATCGCCCTTCTTGCCAAAGAGCGCGCAAATATCTACCTAAATAGAAAAGAAGGCGACAGGGAGGCGGTCGCTAAGGAAGAACGGCAATGCCCTCTCGGCGATCGACAACAATCTTCGAAGATTGGCACAAGGAGAATGGACAAAAACGGAAAACGTCCTGGCTCAATCGAAGAAACGGTGAGATTAACCCTTACCTGACTCAGCTCTTGAGTAGGCAATAAGTCTTGCTTGCACAATTCTGGTAATACACGGTCTCCTGACTGCAATTTTGCACAGGAGGGATAGATGACGCCTGCCACATTGCTGGCAAAAGATGGGACAGGCAGCGCGTTACGTCTTCATTGAGGTTTGAGAGATGTCCCCGAAAATTATAATTGGAGAGATGCTTAGATTCCTTTAAAAACGACACAAAGTGGACTTTTCGGGCATTCCTGGTAGATAAAAATTGTATACTGCAGGATGCGCTGTGCAAGGAGCGGTATCTTCTCTAGCAATCGCTTCTTTTCCCTATATTCCCACTTGAGAGGAGATTTCTGTAAGCCGAAATCGCCGTGATGCTTTAGCAAACCACCCCTGAAAATGCTAGCAACCAAGGAAGCACTAGGTCACGTAGCTTTTGAAGCATAATCAATAATATCTCATTTAGGTCAGGGGATTTCAACGGGGGACAGCTTTCCATAGCCCATGAGACTTGTTCCCCCCTAACAATTTGCTCAATGTCCTAATCCGAGATAGTTTCCACATTCAGTAGAGAGTTATACTCGTATATTGCGCGGCTGTCATAACATTCCGGAAAATGGCTATTCATTAAAAGCTCCAAGGTTTCCTCTAAAGATTCTTCCCAAGTTCCGTCCTATAGATTGCTTGTACAGTCTTTGGCAGGCTTTATAAGGTTGCCAATATTTATGCTTAAAGCAAATGTTGAAGATTTCACCAGTTAGCTTCGTGAGATTCACCAGATCCCAATTACACCACCAAAGACTTCTTGCAGTATTTTACTAGACATGAGGCTCTATAGATGGCTTTTTCGAATGTCTTTATCATGTTATCCAATTCTTTGATTGTTTTGATGTACTTCTTCTTCTTTTTAGCACTACAGCCCCTCTCGGGCCTTCGCTTAGAGATAGTTAGTGTATCTCATTTTCATGACCGTATTGATTTTTTCGGAAGTTGGTTTGGTCAGTACCATGTTCCCGTGTGTCTGCTCAGCTATGATATGATCTGATTGAATCATTACATATCACCACTGATTGAACACTCGTAGTCTGTCGGAAAAATCCCCTGAACTAAATCGCGTTGTTCACCAACGAGAAGTTTTCGGAAGTTGGTTTGGTCAGTACCATGCTCCCGTGTATCTGTTCAGCTATGATATGATCTGATTGAATCATTACATATCACCGCTGATTGAATACTCGTAGTCTGTCCGAAAAATCCCCTGAACTAAATGGCGGTGTTCACCAACGAGATTTGAACACTTGGGACCTTCGGTTTATGCGTCTCATTCTCTAACCACTAGGCCACACAGACACAGATGTTACACAGATGTTAATATTGTATATTTAGGACATTTAAGCTAAAAAAATCTAACTAAATTAAATCCAGTCAACTTTTTGCGCCCTGAAGAGCTCTGGTACTTCTTTCTCCAAGTTAAGGTTAAACAGAAAATGGCAAACTGGAGACTTTCCAATTCTCCACACTCATACCTTCACTACTTTCACAAATAATATGATTGGGATGTAGTTAGATCACTTCCACGTGGGACATCTTGGGTAACGCCAATTTATATGTTCTCTGCATGGTGCTTTAGTAGCGCCAGAAAAGAAGGTGTGTGGCATAGCGTGGTCCCTCCTCCGAAACCATCTATGGACTACTCTGATACCGAACATAATCTACGTAGGAGCAGAGTGAAGTCGGAACTGAGAACTACTTCAGTTTGTATCAATTATCTCCGTTTTGATCAAATCTTGATGGCTATAAAAAACGCTTTTAATTTCGTCGTCGGTCTTAAGTGGATGTGCAGGTTCAGTCGAGATGGACTCTCAGATCAGCACCGATCCAGTTGTAAGCACATATTCCTTCAAGCACTTATATCAACTTCGCTTGGTTTTCTTGCCCTCTACACTGGTGACTGCACGCAGGAGCTACGATAACGGATATCAATTTGGACTAATATATAAAAATAAACAAATGAAAATCAAAACCAGATCTTGCCGAAAATCCTTACCAAACCACGTCTATAAGATCATAATCACGGAAAAGAAGTGATTAGAAAGCTTGTTAACCGGAAGAGATTGGTTTAATAGAGTCACTGGCATATGGCACGTAACATATCGAAGGAAGGGAAATACACAAAAAATGTGTCCCCCCACTGCTGGTTTATAACAAAAATGTCTTTTAAAGGAAAGCTTATTGTATGGATAGTTTTTTATGCGGTCTGCAAAGTGTAGTGGTTAGAGTGCTCGCTGCGTAAGGTGAAGATCCCTGGTTCGAATACCGTTGGTGACAACGAGATTCGTTTCGAGCGATACTTCGGACGGACTATAAGCCCGTTCAGTTATAATACGTAATCGTTTAAAATCAAAACGTATCGCAGCTGAGTGGACGGACATACGACCAAAGCGTGGTACTGACCATATCACCTTCTCGAGTGCGACAATAGTGGATCCAGATAATGAGATACTATAACTACCTTTAAGCGAAGGCTCGAAAGGGGCTGTAGTACTAAAGCAATAATAAAATTACTTCTAGAGGTTTGAAGTGACGGCACTTATTTTTTGTGTTCCGTTTAACACATACCACAATTGGTGAGATAAAATATATTTTTACCAGATTTTTTAATTTGAAAATATATCCTACAAAATATTATTACTTTTCCCATTTTGTGCAACCGAGGGCATGTCATCAGTGTTCAAGCTTCAAAGTTTTCAAGATTTTTATAATTCTTGACCGATTTTTAACACAATTTTAATTATGTGCTACATTTCTGTGATTATATGAATGGCAGTAAGTAGTGCTTGATATCTTAGTCTGAAAATGGGCTACACCGTATTAGGGTATTTTTTTTGTGTGAAAAGTTCATCATCATCTAGGGCGCGAAAGTCCAAGCCGGGCCTTGGCCGCCAAGATTAATTTCCTCCAATCATCACGGTTCTACAACCATGATCGACAGTTAATCACTCTCAGTAAGGATCTGCCGTCGGCTTCTATCGTGTCTTCTTATCGAGTCCTCGGTCTTCATGCTAGACGTCTATCTTGTGCTCTACTCTTTAATGTTCTTCTGGGTAGCCGGTTTTCTCTCATTCTTTCTACGTGGCCCGCCCATTGCAATTTGCGTAACTTTACGCATGTAGATAAAGGTAATTCGTCAAATAATTCGTACAACAGTTACACAACATAAAATTAGATGGGACCCCCAACCAAATCTGCGCCCTGCAGAATAAAACGTCAGACGTAAGCCTCAAGTAAAATTTCATCAGAATCTTCCCCCTTCTTTATATACGATTATTGGCTAATAAAAAAATCAAGTTCTCAAAAAAGATTGTTCAGCATTTAGATACGTGCAAAGTAAATTTTCATATCCAAGAGATGCTAAATTAAAGGAAGTTATCTTATCAGTTTTCAATTTCGAAAGGTTCTGAAAGACAAAAACTTTTAAATCAATTTTAGAGGGTTATGAAAAAGAGGCGTGATTTTTCAGGTAGTAGGAAACGTGGAAAATTTCATGAGTTTCACAATAACCTCTAACATATGTATCTGCAGCTGGGTTCAAAATAACCGCAAAATTTCACATTCTTCACTCACCTTGGAGACCGGTTCCACCGGCCGACTGTGGAACATAAAAAAGATATGCCCGAAAATAATTATTACAAGCAAAGCAGAGGGAAGTTCGTGATTTGAAAAGACTACAATATTTTCCTATTATTTCTCAGTTCCCAATTAATGGTAATAAGTTATCAAAATGTTTATGTTCATTTTTAAGTCAATGTAAAAATTTTTTTTACAAAGACCTATTATTTTCGCGACTTGTCTGTGCGCCAGTCCATCTGCATGTCTGTCCGTGCGTCACAGCTAATTTCCTCAGAAACTATAGAAGCTAGAATGCTCAAACTTTGTGAAAAACCAGAAGTGATGGTCTCTCATAAGTTAAGGTCTTACCAAATATTTTAAAAAATGTTTAAGGGGGGTCACCCTAATAACGAATTAGCCCTTAAAAAATTTTTTTTTTTTTTTAACCAAAGGTAGTCGAGTGGGGTATCAAATAAAAGGTCTTGAATTGAAGTAATACCTGTATTACAGAATCTGAAATTAAAAAGTCATTTTACGAATTAGGGGGTCCAGGGGAAGGCAAAATGTACCAAAAACAACGATTTCAAACAAAAAGGCATCTAAACTGTCATGAGAGGAGTACAGCTAACCTCGGTCCAATGTCCTACTGGTGGAATTCGGAGCAGAGGTCACAAAGACTCATTCTGAACGCAGTGCGAGGTGAATCTTTGTTTGTGGCCTGTGCTCCGATTTCTGTGAAGAGAAGATAACTTTAGCCTCGCTTGGCTCAACAGTAAGAGAAGGGATTCATGGGACTTGGACTAAAAGCTAGTTATGTGAAGCTCGGCGAGCTCTGGGCACCCTGCTTACATGAAGCAGAAAATATGGACGAGATAGTGGTGATGCCGCCGACGACGAAACACCAGTGGAATGCACACATGTGAAGAGGAATTAGAAGAGGCAACTCTACCGATGTAAGCATAGAAGGCCACAGGGCCAAGTGTCATTCCTGATGATGTGTGAAAACTAGTCTCTGACCTTTGCACTGCTTTGCTACTCGGTAGATTTAACACTTGCCTCCGTAAAGGAAGATATCGAGGCTCATACAGATTAGCAAAAGGAAAGGGACCCCAGATTGCTGACAAAAGGCCCATTCACGCGGTCCATATTGTAGCGGATCTATCTTCAAAGCAATATAGCTTGAGAGCAGACCGTTGCGACTATGGAGGTGGCGTGTGAGGTCATGCGGGCGCCGGCACACAACCGACAAAACGTTTTGATGCTGATATTTGATATCAGGAAGCCTTCAACTCTGTTAGATAGTCGGATGTTCGAGCAACATTAAAAACCTTTTATACTCTGTGTATTTTCCCACGTTTAGCGCTTCCAGACTATCCTGTGTTTTCAATTATCAATTATAATTGACACTGAAGAAGGGAGCAACTTACTCCCGAAATATTTATTACAAAATAATAGCGTTTAATTGGAAAAGATGGACCACCTGAAGGACCGGGGACTGCACTACGATACGGAAGAAGGCCGGCATAGAAGGGAAGTTACATCAGGTGTTGCTCACGACTTCATCTTCTACCTAGACCAGTCGTTTGACGTTTAGTAAGTAGTCCGGAAGGATGGCGTTACTGTATTTAGGAAGAGTTTCAAAAATTATTTAAATCTGATTATTGTGGGGAGCCTATCTCGGACTCAGCTAATTAAAAGCGTGACATCAAATCTGACCTATGGGGTAAAATCAGACAGGACCAAAAATGTTCTCCCATATTTTGGCTAAGAATACTTATGCCATATTGAATTGAAGTAATATTACAGAAAATCCTGAATAGAGTTGTTAAGGTAATAGATGGTCTTATTAAATTGACACCCAATACACATGGACACTAAAAGATAAAGATAATTTATATGCATCGATAAAGCGATACATATTTATAAACTCGTACATATAACGCTGTATACGATGATATCTAATCATACATCAAAACTACTAAACATTTATTGTCACTTTTTTTCCACCAGAATTAAATTAAGGTTAGATTTTGTCCTTACGAGCAGCAAGCTCGATAATACCCTCAGGTAACACATCGAGTTTGGAACGAATGACCACCATCATCGCCAAATGCAATATTATTGCAAGTTTTACGAAAGATTTAAAGAGACTGCTTGAATTTCGATATTTGCTGGCCGATGATGTTTTCAGGGTTTTGTAAAAAAATTGTTTACCATACCCTATTCAAATTTATACCTGTCTGCTCGTCCTTCTGTTCGTCCGACAGTCCGTCCGCGTGTCACAGCCATTTGTCTCCGGAATTAGAGAAGCTACAGTCATCAAATCTTGTGAAGAGCTCAGAAATGGTTGGTTAACGAAAGTTTCATGATCGAAAAAAAATCAAAGGATTTTAGAGGAGTTTCCCCATATACTCGTAAGAATGTGATCCCTCTCGCTATTGGACATTTGTGAGCCGAAAAATCGGAAAAAATCATGGAAGCGATTCTCTGAGTTCAATAACAACAAACATCTTAGAAATTCACATTCGCTCAACTTTTTGAACACTGGTAGCGTTTATGAATATCAATTTTTCGCCAATAAAATCGGATAGTTCATAAGAAGACTGTCCTAAGCTGTATTAATAACTCAAATAAATTTGCTTATCACATAACATACATTGAATATTTGCATTACTGCAACGAAATGGTGGCCGCTTAAATTGGAGTAAAAGATGATTTCCCTTAAATTTTTCATTTAAAATACATATGGAAGTGTTTCTTGAGTTCTTACATTAGTTACTTAACGTAAATGTCTGCTCTTTATAGGTTGAGCAAAAAACTCTTCTGACAGGAGCAAATTCATGTCTACTTAACTTGTTTCTAATTATTTAGCAACCCGTACCCTGGCTAGATTCAATTACAAAATTTGTCTTAAACTAAACTGTTTTTATCAATTCAAAATAGTTATTTGACGAGAACAGTTCTGCCTGAACGAGAATCATTTTTGGCTTCCTTTATACTGTGTTTTATTTGATACTGACCGAGTATTTATTTTCATGATTCTGATTCCTTTTTACCGTGATATCAATAGTCTTCGAACACAACCCATTTCCCAATTGGGCAAACTTGCCCATGCGGCATGCCGAGATTTGGTGGTTGCATAGAGAACTGTATATTAAATTCCAGTACTATTGCTGATTTTCGTACTTCAATATCTTAAAAACTGAAGAGTTTGCACAAATGCCCACAACATACAAGTTTTTTTACACCAAGCCCAATCGTACGGCATTCAAAAAACATCAAATCTTGTGAAACCGAGGAATTGATTCATGATTTCTAAACACGGACTTCAAAAACTTAGGCACCAAAATGAATACTGAATATCTTCAGAAAGAGTGAGCATCAATTTTATACGTCATTCAAATTATCCTTAATACACCACACATATGTGAAATAGGATAATGAACAAAATTCCAACAGCCCAATCACAACTATTAATCATATAATCGAGTTCTTTACTTTGAATTTGGAAAAAACCACATAAACAAAATGAAATAAGAGATTGACTAAATAAAGAAAACTTTGAATGGTTTTTTTTTTCTTGAAAAGCAGTCGGGCCTTGCTTTGTTGTGTGAGCAGACGCGTTTCGACCCTTTTGGTTCATCTTCGGATGAATGGAAGGAAATCCCTTAATATAGATGTTGAAACGTGTCTGCTCACACAACAATGCAAGGCCCGACGGCTTTTTCAAGAAAAAAGAGAATCGGCATGCGGGTATAATTGATTAAAACTTTGAATGAATGGTTTGTTATTTAGGCTATCGGTTGGGATTTCTTTGCTATGATTGCCACATCTTCCTAGATATGACGAATTAAGAGCTTGGTGCATAGCCATTCAACCAATGTTGAATTAATTTGTGTTTATCATTGATTTCATTCTTAATTCTTTTTATTGTATATCGACTTACCATTTGAAACTCCTCTTTTTCAGTTTCAGCCTCCAATCGCAGAACCAACTTCTCTTTTCGACTTTTGCATTTTTAAATTTTTTCTCTTTCTGGCGCCCCCTCTTAGACTCCTTTCTGTAATCATAAGAACTATGTTTTTCTGTTCGCCGCGATATAATTTCATCCATCAAGTCATCATCGTCTTCGTTTACATCGTCACTCATTTCACTTTCAACTTCATCACTATCATATAACTGTTCACACACTTTACTGTCGTCCTCTCTACTATCCTCATGTTCATCCTGATCCATATCTTCTTCTTCTTCATTCCTTTCCTCTTCACTTGTATCGGATATGACCGCAACGTCGTCATCATCTTCCTCTTCCGGTTCATCATTTCCATCTTCCTCCCGTTCATGTTCCTCTCGATCCTCATCGGAATCATACTCTTCAATATCATGTCCTGCTTCATCTTCATCACCTTGTGACACTTCCGACCCGGAAACTTCCTGGATGTCATCGTGTTCGCCATCTACCGCTTCATGCGAATCATCGTCTGCGTAATTATCTTCGGCCGCTTCGCAGCTCTCATCATCTTCGCTTCGATGGACTTCCTCTTCGGTATCTTCATCATCAGGAATTTCTTCCGGCTCATCGTCATCGACAGCACGTTCGCCGGTTTGTTTTGTCTCCTTTTCCACGCTTTCAGCAGGTTTCTGTATATCAACATTCTCCAACCCATCATCGTCATTTTCCAATTCAACGACGTTCTCGGATTTAGCCGAATCGTTGGCATCGTCCTCCACCTGTTCTGTATCAGTTGCATTATTATCAACAGCATCGGCGGATCCTGATTCTTTTATGTTTTTAGTCTCATCCTCTGCAACATTTTCACTCGAATTTGCGTCTGTCAATTCAACCCGCGCGGAACCAACATCGACACTCGTTGTCACCGACGACTTCACGGTTTGTTGCATTGGCTCTCCTTCTACTGATTCCACTGTTTCCCGGCAATCACCGTCCATATTATTGCTTATAGTTTGCATATCTGCTTGCGACGCGTCTGTTTTCACTTTATCGGCGTTAATTACTTGTTCACTCTCCATTTTACATCATCAAAAACGATTCCTTGTAAAATGTCACAAATCCGCGATGCTCAACGAAATGACGGCCATATTTGAGTATGCGCTTGTCAAATTGTGGAATTGTACCAGAATAATGTTAATGGGCTGCGTTCGTTGTGATGAAATTGGAGGGAAATTGATATCCCATACAATTTGTACAAAGCAGCTGGTTTTTAGTTTGATTTGCAAAGCGGATTTCATGGGAATCAAAACAATCACAGCTGCTAGAAAAGGAAATTAAAGTGAAATTATTTAAAACATTGAAAATGTAGTTTGATACTGTTATAATGCCATGGAACCTTGCTTTACAAGTAAAAGATATGCATATACAATTATCAAATTGTTTGTAATGGAACTTACATCTGGTAAATTATTTTATTGAAATATATTAATTTAAGTAACATATGCAAGTTGAAAATCTTGTTGTTTGGAGGCAAATAAACATTTGCATTATACAGAAAGATAAAATTTGAACTACATAATGTCCTGATAATTCTTAATATCCTAAATACTAAAAATGGCCGCGTTCTCTCAGGGTTTCAAACACTTAAGTTGCATCTATTCTGCCGAATTAGCTGAAGAAAAGGCATTTTTTTTTACTAAAGAAACATTCTCTTTACCTGTATGTATTGAAATTTGAGGATATTTCAATTAAAGTCCACATTAATTTGCTGTGAATCACGTAAAAATGAATTGGTACCTGCGAATGAAAAAAAACTTTATTATTTGTCAACATAATAATTTTCATATATGGTTATGATGTTTAATTCTCTGAATTCCCTAACGAAGCATTGTTTCTAAATCAATTATAGTGGCTATTGAAATTCTTTATTTCCTTTATATTCCATTGCATTTACACATTTATATCTAGGAAACAAAGCTAATCATCCAAAAAAATTCTATATAGTAATTTTCTTTGCTTTTTGCCTAGATTAGGACCCGAGTTTTAACAATTTTTGGTATTGATACTGTCTTCGAACACCTTTCACCCGTCCAGTTCTATGTATATTCAGTTCTTTACTTTGTATCTTCATATGAACATTTTATGGCTGTCACATCTAAGTCAGGCTACTGAAAGGAAACTGTATTCCTGTAAGTCAGGGTCAAGCTGCTTCACATAAAAATTCCTAGCCTTCTAAGGATATTTAACCGAGTGTGCTGCATTTCAGCATTTACAGATTTTTTTTTTTTTTAATTCCTGCTGCTATGCTGTGCCCTACTTATTTTTTGCAATAGACAGTAGGTTCCGTGATTACCGACTTTGCGAGAGAATACTCAGCGGATGTATCGGTGTCTCTTCTGCGAATTCAGTTCCTTTTCATAGCCATCTTTTTATGGTGATCTAAGAACGAACAATACCCAGTGAAAACCTTGTGATTACCCTTATATGTTTCTTGCTTAATCCGATAAAAGGTCGAAATATTTTCTAATTATAGGCTTCAAGGAACAATATATTCAAAGTCCTGAATGACTTGCTGAGAGATTGTTGTTTTCCCTGTCCGTTATTTTTTACCCTAAAAAACTCTTGACCAATGAAAGCTATCTCTGTTCCCTGCCTCCTGTTGTTAATAAACCAAATGCAGAATATATTTACTATTCGGGCAAAGTTTTCTTTTGAATTCATTGGTCCCAACCTAATGAAAACTTTTGTGAATTGAAAAAACCCTAAGGGATGCATCAGACTACGACTATATAGTCGCAAAACTGTCGCAAGTTACACATGGTTCAATGGAAGCCCGCACACTGCGATTTTCGACAATTTTGTCCAGGTCGCTAGTCGTAGGAATTTGCGATTTTTCCTAAAACCAGTTCAGTAGGTAGTTTTTGTGATACTTGCGCAGGCGCACATCATTTGGACATTTGACGCTGACGAGCATGGAAGTTTCTTGCATAGCGCTCAAATGGGTTAGCGCATGTGTTCCTGGCAAAGACATACCTTCAAATGAACATATTAGTTCTGCGCATGCCTGAAGTTCCTTTGGAAATCGTGTCGTAGTGTGTTCGTGTTTGCGTCTAAAAATCGCTGGTTACGACAGGAAAATCGCAATGAGGCCGAACCCTAAAGGGTTAATTTTTCTTCACCTTTTCAGGTGAGGTTACATCTACAGCATAAGCGCTCAAACCTTCGTCCATAGCACAATACTTGAATACTCTATACTTCAGGCTTCATCTCCTTCTTCGTAGCGCTACAGCCCCTCTCGGGCCTTCGCTTCCTGCAACAAACGCCTCCAACTGTCTCGGTTCATTGACCGTGTCCTCCAATTTCGAAATCTGAGCAGCGATGAACTGTCTTCGTTGACCGAGTCAGACCAGCGTTTCCTCGATTTCCCCACTGGTCTCCGGCCTTCAGTTCTCCCAACGTATACATTTTTGGGTATCCGTGGCTCGTCCATACGATTCATATGGCCAGCCCATTGCAGCTTCCGTAGTCTTACAATCGTTGAGACCTCTGGCTCGTCAAAAATTTCATACAGCTCATGGTTGTATCGAATTCGCCATTGGTCCCCGTCTAGCTTCGCTCCGATTATTCGCCTCAGGACCCGTCTTTCGAAGGCGTTCAATATGTTTGCGGATGCTTGCGCAAGGGTCCATGTTTACACCCATAGCATATCACAGGACTTATCACAGATTTGTATACTTGGGGCTTTGTTTTCCTGTATAGCTGGTCTCCAAGATCGCCAAAACTAAATAAAATATTTTATTTACAAGCTGTATGCTTCGGCGTATTGCATCTCTTTCATTTTCGGTGCTCATTATTTTCGCGCCGAAATATACAAATTCACCCACATTTTCGATATTGTATTCGCCAAGTGTGATATTTTGGGCATTTGCGATACTTTTCCTTGACTGCGTGATGAGCTTTGTTTTATTCTCATTGATTTGTAGCCCTACTAGTTTTGTTTCGCTGTCAAGCTTCAGGTTCTGTGGCGGTTGTTAACGACCGTGGCAAAATATTGATGTCCGCATAGGATACCACTTGGCTCGACTTATATAATAACGTACCTCTTGTATCGACAGGTAGCTTTCTGATGACATATTCCAGAGCCAAATTGAATAGCAGTGGGGCCAGCCCATCTCCCTGCTTTAATCCGTTATTTGTGTCAAAGACGTCGGTGAGTTGGTTATTGATGCGCACCAGGAAGGTCGTCGAAGTCATTGTCATTTTGGTAAGATGGACTAATTTGGCTGGGATACCAAAGCAAAGCATTATTTGGTACAGTACGTTACGATCAATACTGTCGTATGCTTGCTTAAAATCCTCGAAACGTCTATGTTGAACTTCCACCGCTTCTCAAGTACTTGCTTGACGTTAAACAATTTGTCTATTGTCGATCGATCTGCTCTAAAAGCACCTGGATACTTCCCAATAATACTGTTCGCATATGTCGAGGGTCTCCTGAAATTTTTTGCTACAGACGCCGTTAAGAACCTTTCGATGTCAAATTTTGTGGAGGTCTGGTCTTCTCCGAATACGCCTTTGACATACGACATCAATAAGTTAATTTGATCAAGTAATTATCCGAGTTACAATTGGCTCCTCGGTATGTAGGGACGTCAAGTATGCTCGAGACCCAACGTTGTTGGATCAGAACATATTCGAGCTGGTTTTTTGTGTTGCCATCCGGTGATATCCAGGTAATTTTGTGTATGCGGCAATGTGGGAAGCAAGTCGACCGGATAAGTAGATTTTGCTACATGCAAAGTCAATCAGGCGCTAGCCGTTCGTACACAATGAGTCGACTAGTCTTTCCAAATGATTGTAGAACGTTTCCTTAGTTTCTACATCCTTTTCTTCGGTTGCAATACAATAAAATGAACAAAAATCAAATTTTTTTTTGTTATATTTTGGCTTTATTTGCAAAAATAAACCTTGCCGTTAGTTGTGAAATACAATTTAATTCATATGGCTGCCATGACTGGCGTGACAGTAGGCCATCCTCTGAGTCCAATTTTTCGAGATATTATTGACTGAGCAATGGTTTGTTGAATATTCAACTTCAGTGCTTGAATCGTTTGTGGAGTTTCCGCATAACATCGATCTTTCACAGCACCCCATAAAAAAAGTCCAACGGTGTCAAATCGCAGCTTCGAGGCGGCCAACTGACATCGCCAAGGCGGCTGATTACACGATTTTTGAATTTTGTGCGCAAAACATCGATTGTTTGATGAGCTGTATATCATGGGGCGCTAAATTGTTGAAACCAAAGGTCAGTCAAGTCCAAATCCTCAATCTCCGGCCACAAAGGTAGCGCTTCCGTTGACCGAAACAGCATTTCCATCCAATGATGCCACCACTCCAGAACCCGCACCACACTGTCACTCGCTTCTCGACCATCACGTGTGGGTTTTCCGAGCCCCAGATGCGGCAGTTTTGTTTGTTCACATACCCGCCGAGATGAAAATGTGCATCATCAGAAAAGATCATTTTTCGCGAAAAATCGGCATCCAGTTCGATTTCGATATTTCCCAACGTTGTGTTCAAGCGTAAATCGATTCATTTCTTTCCGTGGAAGGCTAATACTGACTCACTAACATAATTTTGAGCGGGAAAAAGCTGTCTAAGTTTGGCTGCAACTTAAGAGTACGTTTTAAACTTTTATTATTTTGTCTTGCTTGCAATAGCCTCGGCTTGTAATGTGACATTCTTCATAAACAAGAATTTTGAAGGAATGATCAGGGTTCGTCAATGACATTTCCGTATATACAATAGTGTTTTCTAATTTTTTATGAAATCATTTTAAACCCACTTATGTTTTTTTTTCGGACAGTAAACAGTAAATACATTTTAAAATTACAGGTCATTGTTGTAGTCTGATTAATATTGAGATTAATACTCGTACTAAACAGATATGAACCCTTCTATACGGATGAGAATAATTTTGTTGTTGTCAGAGCAAGTAGAATGCTTGGAGCTGTAAAAAAAATGTTAAGCATATCGCCCTGCTATTTAACTATGAACAATCAGCATGCCTATTTTAATTAGAGTGTAACAGTTTTACGCCACATGTTTGCTTTAAAAGGCCATATCCTACTCCAACTGTAATTATCTACCAAGGAGTGTCGGAACTTTTTCAGAATGCACATTCGCATGATTTATTTTGTTATCCCCTTCGAATTATTCCCCAGCTATGCAATTATTGGTATACTGACGTGTTTCTAAATACGAGAAGATATGTTTACTTTATTTTCTTCACTAGAAAATGAAAACTATCTTTGGGAGCCGCCCGGTCTTTCCCTTCTGGTATATTTGGGTGACAAAAATTTGATTAGCAATTTCCACTTCATTTTTCTTTGCCTCTCGTTTTCTCCTTTCCTTATTATGGTACTGATTTTCGCCTTCATTATTTTACGGCTCAAATTGTGATTCAAACCAAAACCTTGCTGAATTTTACTCAAAATTTATTTTGAAATACTAGTTACTTGTCCCAGCAACACTAATTACTCTAATCTTAATCTCAAACAAAAATCACCCAAATGATTTTAACTTGGATTTTACCTGTTCCCTTTTCTAATTACAGAAGCCGAAACACCTTGACTTTTTAATCTAAAGGATTTATGGCCCACTCTTAAGAAGAAAGGAGCTGTATGTTACTTGGAATATTTTTGCCTTTTTAATTACTATTTGTTGGGTCGTTAAAATTTTACCCAAAAATATGACTTACCTGACGAAACTGAAACTAGTTCACGACAACTTAGATAGTGCATAATCAGTTCGAGACAAGTTCTTGGAGAAATCGTACGCATAGCGACTCTTGTTTTAAAATGTATCTTATTTTCATAATTATCTTCTACATAACTGTAATTACGGAACGCGGTTTAAGTGGACCTGTGTATTTTAAAAAATCTAATGATGTTCCAGCTTCGTGTACAATGTTGAAAGTGTCTGTTTTGATGTCGATACACGGAGGAGCGTTTAATGAACGATACATGAGCATACGACAGCCGAAAGTGGATGATAAAAAAGGATCCCCAATTACGATTAAACGAGCGGCTGTCGATCACAATGGGGAATTATTTCCGGATATGGACGCTGCGGGAGAAGAATCTATCAAAAAGCGCATTCCCTATGCATGGGAGGCTTCTCATCCTTTTGATATCAATCGTTTGAAGAGAGGTCGCGATCGTATTAAGGCGCCATGGGATTGCGGGGAAAAAGTGGAGTGGATTGATCTTGGTGTGGAATACTTCCCTAGGTATCTACGATCAGTGAAATGCACTTGTGCGACTTGTTGGTATAATTCATATCAATGTAAACCGAGATCATTCCCGATAAATGTGCTGAAGAGAAGGACTGACGAATGTGTTCAAGCTCCAGAAAAAGTTCATACGTATTTACAAGTGAAAGCTGGAGAAAATATTGAAGCATGGATATGGGATGAGCAGTATATAAATGTTAGTTGTGAATGTGTTTGGTCACCTAAATGAAAGAAAATATTTAGTGTAGAAAATCGATTGAAATGTGATTTCTTAGTTGTTATTTATGTAAATACTCTCGTATGTATGTAATGTATGTTGTAAAATATGATGCTTTACGAAAATACTAGTGATAAGTTGTTGCTATTTTGTACACGCCGTTTTCAGAAAATATATTTGAATAAAAAATTGCAACTTAAATTGAAATTTCGTTTAATTTATGAAATTTTTTAGGTGAAGAGATGTCTGATAAACGGAAAATCTATGTGGTTTTAAGGCGACACTATTGTAATGGATTTCGATATTAGAAGTTCCTTAAATCAATGATTAGTAGGTATTGGCTCTAACTTCAGTTGGAAAAATTTGAATTGATTTTTTTTCTCAGCAGTAATTTATTTCACAGAAAAAAATATGACAGCAACATGAGCATCAAAAACTGCATTTCTCAAACATTCGTATAAAGGTCTTAAACTTTGAAAGTATTCCATATTATCTGATCTGTTTGCATTCCTACATTGTTTTAGCCCGAAAAATTCTGAGATTATCAAGCAAAAAATAAATTTAGAGGCCCAACCCAAGAAAAGTTTTATTCTGCACGAATCAATGATTGATTTTATAAACCTCCAAAGAAAAATAGACATAGGCTCGTTGAAAGTTGCGGCTCAGTCACTTTGATGGGATTATATGTTTACATTGATTGAAATATATATACATGCATACAACACTGCACTACTTAGTCTGAATGGGGATGGCCAAAGGAGGAAAGGAAAGTTCACAGAGAGGGTTTTCAGATTGCCCAGGAGTGGACCCGTGTACTACAGGTATTCATTGAGTATATCTGCACGATTTTTCACTTAATCATACCAGGCTGCTAGGTTCGAAACAGATTAACAATCAGGTTGAGCATCTAAACATCGACTACCTAGAATGCTTACTCTCAGCCTAAAATTTTCTCCGACTTTCTCCAAATTAAATTAATCCATCGAAAAAACGAATATATTAATATCCTCATTTATATGCTGGTAAGGATGCAAATTCCATTTTCCTGGTTTCACAAGATTTTAATACCTTTCAATCGGGCTAGAACGTGTGTCCAAAAATTCTTCGGCTTTTGAGATGATAAACAATTTTCCTAAATCGACGCCACATATCGAAGTTTTGAAGGAGTCGATTTGATTGGACGAGCTGATCTTTATGCTTTATTGTCTCGAAAACTGAAGACATTTTCCATGAATGCATAGAACCAAAGTGATTTTTCATACCAAGCTTAAACAAATGGCGTTAAAATCTTATAAAAGTAGGGAAATGAAATCTATGCCCTAGGAAGAATCAGATCGGAAATAAAATTAAAATTCAGTAATACTACAGCATAACAAGTGAATCATAAATAAAGGTAAAGATAGAAGCAGAATTGTAAAAAAAAATATACAATGAATCAGTTGTGCTGATACATCGTAAAAGTAATGAACTCGCAGTCAATATATTACCGGAAAAATCCCCAAGACTGACGACGTGTTTCATATTGGATGCCTTAAAATAAATCTAGCGGAGTAGTATAGTATTACGCAGTGGAAGGTTACGACAAACCCAAAGGAGTAAGTCTAAATCGTCAGATGATAATCTACAAAACTACACCTCAGCCCTAAGAACTGCAATCCGTTGAAACCATAAGGAACTCCATAGAAGAAATACATACCATACGGCTCGAACTCATGTATACGGGGCATACGAGTACAATAGAACCTCGCAACACTAGATAGATAGCTCCGTCAACATATTGAAATCAGTTGACAAGGTCATATCTAACAGAGATTGGAAATTCACTTGCGAGTCAGGTTACATTTCCTTAATAAAATTTAAGCTTCTAGCGAAATTGCAGCCTACATTAAAGTGCCGCAAATAATGAGGCAAACAATACCTCTGTTTTAGGAGCCCCGAGCCTAACTTGGACTGGAGCCTTTTTCAAGATAAATCATGCAAGTTTACCAAAGCTTGAAAAAACTAGAGCAGTAGGTGTTTATGTATAGATATATATATATATATATATATATATATATATATATATATATATATATATATATATGTATCTATAGAGATTATATATATATATATATATATATATATATATATATATATATATATATATATATATATATATATATATATATATATATATATATATATATATATATATATGTATCTATAGAGATTATATATATATATATATATATATATATATGTATATATATATATATATATATATATATATATATATATATATATATATATATATATATAATGTGGCGTGTTATGGTTCGCGGCCAATAACTTAATGTTCCGGGAAAGTGAAAACGCAATGTCTTTTAATTTAAATTAAAAGAGTTTATTAATTACAAAAATGCACAATAGTCAGTTTAACACTTTCACTAATTTTAATTTTATATATATATATATATATATATATATATATATATATATATATATATATATATATATATATATATATATATATATATATATTTATATATAGGCTGATTCATTATGAATTTTGGGTTTTAATTTCAAATAAAAGGCATGCAATTGAATTCTATAGTAAAAATGTTATTGTGAGTCGAAAGAACAATCTATGACATTTACTTTTTAAAGATTATCTCGTTTAAATGTTGACCGCGACTACGCCATAAATGGCTCATCGTCAGGGTCCAATTTTGTACGACGCGTTCGATTCGTCACAGTCTTCAGCCATACTCTCAGCTACAGCCGCTATATTCTCTTCACTACGTGCTAGATATGGTCTAATCGGTTGAGTATTGTAATGTGACGCCTACGCCCGGGAATCGAAGTGATTCCGATCCCGAACCCTTGCACTCGGCCAGATGGGTATGACCTCGAAATGCCAGCGGACTTCATCTTTCGTGCGGATATCGTTGCGCAGAAAATATTTTTGCGCAGAAAATATTTTTTTTTCTTCTCCAAATATTTAGATCTGCGGATTTAAATATTTGAAACAGAATATTAATCAAAACCCCGACGCATTTCAAGACATATCCATTTGGCAATGCCCCTCCACCGTGGCCATCGAAAAACTATGCCACTGGCGACAAATGGAGATGCACATTGCTGCCATGTGGCATGCCATTCCACACACATCTGTTTTGTCGGTGGTTGTCGGATTGACAGTCCGGCGCCACGAGAAAAAGGAACGGGGGAAATAACTGGGATTTTTAGTGGTCAACGAAAAAGTGTTCTTGTGAATAGTTAGATCGGTTGGAGAAAATTGCAAATCCCGGAAAGTTGGCAAGGTTTTCTCGATCTGCGCTATCGCCGCGAGTTTCATAAGAATATCACGGCGACGATAAAATTTGAAGGAGAAATTCTTTCTCGTTCGGTTTGGTGTTCGCCATCATCGGGTCTTGTGCATAGGATGTTGGTGCGGTGCTGATTGGATTGAATCTGATTAAGAGGTAATTTTTCGTTCGGCTTACATCAACGAATGTATTACCGTGTTTGCTTGCAGTTATTCGCTCCATAAATTTGAATGAGATGCATGGGAGCGAATCGAATTCGCCAGTTCAGCTAAATCATGGCAATGTAAAAATTTTGAGTGGCTGTCAGGGGCCGGAATCGCCACCGACGTCAGTGGAAGCTAATCAAGAGAACCTAGTCGAGCCTGCAACAACCATTACAGAGCCACTCCTCACTCCTGAGTCGCCGGTGCAGGAGTCTGCTCCAACGGAAGATCATCTGGATGGCCCACAAGGCGATGCCAACGAAAGAAGGGCTCGAATGAGGACATACCGTCGACCCTCGAGGGGCGAACCATATGGGGAGCAGGTGAAGTTGTCCAGAAGACATCGATGGATGCCCATCAGCCTGTGCAGTCATTAAAAAGATTGCTTGCTAGCATTCCCACAATAGTAATCGGATTTGCGGTGAACAGTGTACAAATTTTTATTGGGAGTGTGAGCAGTGTTTGCTATCAAAATTGAAGCAAGAGGAGGTATGTTATTTCTACTTTCAAAAAGAAGAGAAAGCAGTATATAGCAAATTATTGTAAGAGCCCTAGGACGAGGCATATGCCATAAAATCAATGTACACCTCCGGGAACTCTTAAAGTGGATTCCAAAGACATTTATTTGTTATTTCGTAGAAACTTGACTGACGGTAATTAATGTATTTTTCATTATCGGAGACTAAACGACGGGCAGACAACCTCTGTCAACTCGGCTCCTAGTACACAATTGAATTACCTATTATTGTTTAGACAAAGATAGGATATTACGATGGGCGGTTCTCGGAGGTTGATAATTAGTTATTTTTAGTTCCATGACAACTGTTTTTACCTCAACCAACTTACATGGAGTGATCATGTATGTATAATACTCGTATATTTTCAATAGTGTCCAGGAGCAGACTATTTTTTTTTTCTGATTGCCATAGGAACGAAAATTCCAGTTATTTTAATCGCTTCCTAGTAATTTTCAATATCAGTCGACTGATTTTCGATTTTTGCCTCCTTAAAAGATTATATAAGTTTACTCTATTACGATAAAAATAATTTTTGATGATATTCTAATATACGAGTGGCAAAACAATACAAATATTGATACGAATGGAATCAGTTCTTACCCTAACTATAATTTATACCATTTAAATCGTTTAACATAATTAATTTATTCAACACATTTGCATTAGCGAAAATTGCGTTGAGAAACCAAAACCGATGATTAAATGTCATTATGACAAATAATCTGTTAATGTAGTCGGGATTCGTTTACTTTTTTTTTTCTTAATAATTATTATCGAATAAATCGTTATATTAAACAAAGTATTAATCATAATTTTTCGGGAATAACGGGTTTGAAAAGTGTATAGTTGATAAAGAAAAAGGAATTGTATGTATAATAATGGACTCATGACTATAACATTTAATCTTTGCCTGAGTAGATTCCAATACTTTTGACTGAACTGTACCTTCCATACAATTAGAAATTCCTGAGTTCCCTTCATTTATAAGAATTATCAATAATAAGACAGCGCTAAATAACTTGTAGGCAAGAGCGAAAATGCAATGGTACACCTATTTTATGAAGATACAAAAAAATTAAAGAAACCTACCAATGTTATAATATCAAACGTTTCTACTAATTTACACAATGCATAAAATGAGTAAAAGTTGTACGCGCTGGAGCTGGAATATTTGATGTTTTGTACAAATATAAAAGGCTATAGGTGTAACCGATTAATATCTTCTCACTATATTGTAAAACGTAAAATTATAAATAAAACCATGAATTGCTAAAGATAATCACGACTTTCCTTTTCAGCGGTTTTTCTTTTTCAGTGGAAAGAGAGAGTGCAGGGTAGGTATGCCGTCGCGAGGGTAGGGTTTCGACAAATCCGCGGAGGTCGGTTTCGCGTCACGCGCGGTACGCGGTACCTTTGTTGTTTCGTCATTTCATTAGAGTAGTTTTCGTTGGTTTAATTTAAAGTAGCATACTTTTCGGTACCGCGTCGGTATAATTCGGGAACGCGAAACGGAAATTAGATTTGTGGACTTTGACTGGTTAATGAAGAAATACGGAGTAACGTAAAGTAGGTTCTTCTCCGTATGGTTTTGTTTGATAACGCGTTTTGAAAACGGGCATGTTCAGGTGGCTGAAAATATTGTAGTTGAGCGTAACCCATTCGGAGACCCGCGACCGAAATCCTCTCCGAACTAGCTGGCCGACAAGCAGCCACCGCGTGAATGGGTTACGGTGCACGGATTGGTTGACCTGTTGGTACCATCCGTTGGCACTACTCAGACTTAACGTCTAGAACCGATGAGAGGTCGGTTCCGCGTTCGAACTTGAAATGTTTAAAATCATTACAGTATCATCCAATAATGTATGCTGGGTTTCAAATTTGCGGATGGTATTGGTTATGGTGGTTTGGGTAGGTCGACGATACACACCATAAGTTGCTCTAAGAGCACAAATTTCTCACAGAACACTGATTTTCGTAAAACAGCTGAGCAATTTGGATACGTTGTTGCAGTGTAAGTCTTTCCATGATGATTTGTCAAACATACTGAATAAAAATTACATTAAAGTTTGACAGGAGTCACGCGTGATTTGCCCAAAATGCTTATTGAATATCAAATCTCACAATGAATCACCCTTTATGTGTATATATATACAGGGTGCGTACGGTATTTGAGGACAACTTGAGAGTAAAATTAATTAGCTTGTATTTTTAACAAAATTTAATGAAGTTTCAGGAATATTTATACAACGTTAAATTAATATATGGCTATAATGTTACCCAATAAAATCGCCATTAGCAGCAGTAACCTCTTCGATCCGGGTCCGGAAACGATTACATGCCCGAATCAAATGCTCCTTGTTCATATTGACCATAACGGCATTAATAGCAGTCTTCAGCGAAGAAGTGGTATTATGAGGACGCTTATTATTCTACGCCCCATACGGAATAATCCAAAGGATTAAGGTCTGGGGAGCTAGGTGGCCAAAGGTTTCGCTATTATGTGGTCATGAAAATTTTCGGCCATCCAAACTTGTGTCGCCATCGCTTTATGTGAAGGAGCAGAGTCTTGTTGAAAAATGAATGGTCTGCCTCCGCTTACATTGTCTATCCAGGGTTTCACTACCGTCTCCAAAACCTCGATGTATGCAGCCGAGTTCACTCGAAGTCCTTGAGTAAAAAAGTGTGGTGGCATAACATGTCCTTCGTTGGTGACAACACCTGAAACCATAATAGTGGCTGGAAATTTTGTGTGCATAACAACAGAAACCTCCGTAGGATTTGAACATAGCCATCTGTCATTTCTGCGATTGGTCTTTTGATCTTGGTCAAAATTTTTTGCGTCGGAAAAAAACCATAACATTTTGGGCGCCTCAGGGGGTTTGATTTTGTTTAAAAGACGTTTTGATCGGAGAACTCTCTGTTCCTGTGTTCGTTCCGACATGAACTGTCCTCTCCGCATCACGTAAGACTTATACCGAAGGTCTTCGTGGACAACTCTACGAATAAGGCGCTCAGAAACATGAAGCTCACTCGCAAGGATTCTCATTGATTTTGAAGGGTCCTCGTCTATGATCGGTTTTATTTGCTCTAAAAGCTCTGCAGATCGGACAGTGTCAGAACGTTGTTCGTGCTTTTTGCGTTTTGCGACCGATTCTGTATCACCTCCTGATGGTTCCAATTCACGGCGAACTTTATGCACGAATGAACGGGCGCAATTAAGAAAATTAGAGATCTCTAAATCTGTATGGTTCGCACATATCGCGAAGATGAAAGCATTTCTCTTCATTTCTTGAGTGATGTTATAGTCCGCCATTGCTTATCTGAAAAAGAAAAAAACAATTCGCGAAGTCATAGTCACATTTATGCATGTCCTCAAATACCGCATATACCATATATACTTAAATATGTATATATATATATATATATATATATATATATATATATATATATATATATATATATATATATATATATATATATATATATATATATATATACATGGCCTATCCCAAAATAAAGTTCAATGACTTCAGAAAATAATTTATTACAGATGTAGCTACAAGTGGTTCCTTCCCCGTCAGAACAGCGGTGCCAGCACTCCTTCCGTTCATGGTACATGTCCTGGAATCCCCATCAGATGCACTACACTTACGCCAACGATTTTTCCAGTCCTCGAAATACTTTTCATAAGCACTTTTATATATTTTATGTATATATATATATATATATATATATATATATATATATATATATTTATATATATATATATATATATATATATATATATATATATATATATATATATATATATATATATAGTTACGTTGCGAAGCTTAGTAACTTATTGCTTCACTGCCAAGAAATTCCTGAACTGTCAATATCTACCACAGAAAACGTACCAGCGAAGAAATTGTCCACATTCATTTTGTCTCCCCTGGGCTGCCTGATGCACATTTTTTGTTCTAGATTCTAAAAGTTCTAATCAAGACCTCTCATTTGATACCCCACTCGACTACCTTTGATAAAAAAAATTTTAAGGATCACTTCGGTATTTTAGTGTTCGATAAGAGCTTAAATTTTGAGAGACCACCACTTCCACTTTTCCACAAAGTTTGAGTCTTGTAGCTTCATTTGCTTCTGAGAATGCTTACTTGGCGCACGAATACACGGACAGATAGGACGCAAAACTAGTAGATATTTGTAAAATTTATTTTACAAAGCCCTAAAAATGGGAAATCACTAACTTGGAAAACGGAAAAAGTCAGTCTAACCCCAATGGATTTATAATCCCGTTGATGGGGACTGGGATATCTGTACAGCCAGACTATGAAGGAGCGTCGAACAGTATGCAGTCAGCACATATTGAGAGGTAGGCAGACATGACGTCCCAAGCACTTCCAGATACGGGACAGAGCCAATCAGTCGAGATAACTACTAGGGATTTGGAACACGGAATTCGTACGGTTAGTTTAGCAAATCATTTTTAAAGGTCCTCGGACCCACCAGATAGTGGAAATCCCATAAAACTGTCCCGTGAATAGGTCTAAAATGGAGTTTTTCTTGTCAATTCCTAAACCCATTCAGTATAAACTGATGCACGCAATGCCGAAATTATCCCTGCCATAGTGATGTATGGTGGTCTGACAGAATAATCAGCCACTCAATAAACCATTTCGGAGTTAAATGTCTTTAACAGTCTTACCTGCATAAGATTGTTAAGTCACGGTCCCCCAATTGTCGGTATTGCCCAGGAGGAGAAGACGATGCCTGCCACATATTTTTTGCGTGAAAAAAAATGGAACAGGCTACGACGGAACCTCTATAGGGAGACGGGAGTGCTCACCCCGAAAAGCATAGTCGCGGTGATGCTTGGATCGCTTGACAAATGGAACCTTGTGGCACATTATGTTCGAGAAGTCCTAAAAGATAAAAGGGACTCAAAGCAGCCGCCGGAGACGTTGGAGCTGGAGGATCGCTTGTCTGGCAATTCCTCTTCCCCTCTCCCCTTCCGCTAGAGGAGGGATCCCCCAGCTTGAAGGTGCCTCACGGCGTAACAAAACGAGACCTCGCCCGAAGAATTGTGTCAAAGCGTTCCAGGCTCGGTTCTCGGGTTGACAGGGGTGGTGTTTAGTGGGCAGTCCAGTCCACTCGTACATTTAATTTTTCTTCTTACATAACCCTCAGTTTTGTCTGTTTGTCTGTCCTTGCAGCTGTGTGTTACACCAATTTTTTACGAAACTATAGCAGCTACAGACACCAAATTTGGCAGGTAGATTCAATATAATGAACCCTTGAAAATTCACTTAATTTGGTTAATAATAGTATGATCTCAAAATGTCACATTGTGTACAATAAAATCATATGGGTATCCTTAAATTTAATGAATCAGGAAGGAACTCCATAGAAGAAATACATACCATACGGCTCGAACTCATGTATACGGGGTATACGAGTACAATAGAACCTCGCAACACTAGATAGATAGCTCCGTCAACATATTTAAATCAGTTGACAAGGTCATATCTAACAGAGATTGGAAATTCACTTGCGAGTCAGGTTACATTTCCTTAATAAAATTTAAGCTTCTAGCGAAATTGCAGACTACATTAAAGTGCCGCAAATAATGAGGCAAACAATACCTCTGTTTTAGGAGCCCCGAGCCTAACTTGGACTGGAGCCTTTTTCAAGATAAATCATGCAAGTTTACCAAAGCTTGAAAAAACTAGAGCAGTAGGTGTTTATGTATAGATATATATATATATATATATATATATATATATATATATATATATATATATATATATATATATATATATATATATATATTTATATATATATATATATGTATCTATAGAGATTATATATATATATATATATATATATACATATATATATATATATATAAATATATATATATATATATATATATATATATATATATATATATATATATATATATATATATATATATATATATATATATATTGTCGCGTGTTATGGTTCGCGGCCAATGTTCCGGGAAAGTGAAAACGCAATGTCTTTTAATTTAAATTAAAAGAGCTTATTAATTTCAAAAATGCACAATAATCAGTTTAACACTTTCACTAATTTTAATTTTCACTTTCAAAATTAAAACTTCCACTTGTCCAAAAATTCCTATCGCAATTGTCTTTTAAAATTACTTCACTATTACTTGATCGCTATTCACACTCCACACACTATCGCCGTGTTTACTCTCGCGGTTGAAAATGATGATCCCCCATTCATTCAGCTCGCCTTTATATAGGGTCTGTAGTCGTGCAACCCAGTTCTCGTACATTGGCGAATTTGCGGGAACATTCGAGCGACTGCAAATGAATGGAGCAGTGACTCGCTTTCAGATGTTGATGCTTGGTGGGTTCTCGTGATTTCGAGTAAATTTTTGATGTTCTTAATTGTTGTGAAAACAATTGCGACAGTAGCTCGCAGAATTATTTGTACATGTAACACTGCCCCCACCTCAGTTCTTTTCGCCCCGAAAAGATGTGTCGCTAGTTGTAGTCTATTCTCCCTGGATGTAATATGGGGCAAGACGGTCCAGGTGCACGATTTTCATTTTGGCTCTTGGCTTACGATGTTCCTGTATTCGATAAACGACGTCGTTGATTCGCTTTGCAACTCGGTATGGTCCCTCCCAATTATGTTGCAACTTTGGAGACCTACCCTTTCGCCGTTGCGGGTTATATAGCCATACCAAGTCATCTTGCTGGAAGCCAGCAGAAATTGCCTTGAGATCATACCTGGTTTTCATGCGGTCAGTAGCCGATTCGAGGTGGTTTCGCACTGTCCGATTTATCTGGTTCAACCGTTGCCTTAGATCACTTGCGTACTCCGAGATCGTTTGGGGTTTCTCAGGGGGTGTTCCGAACTTTATATCGGCTGGCAGACGAATAGTCTTTCCAAAAATGACTTTGGCTGGGGCTTGGCCCGTCGATGCGTGTTCGGCAGCTCTGTACGCCATCAAAAATAGTGGGATATGTCGGTCCCAGTCCCTTTGGTTCCCGTCAACCATCTTGGCCAGATGTTTATTGAGTGTGCCGTTGAACCGTTCGACCATTCCCTCGGATTGGGGATGCAGCGGTGTTGTCCTCGTTTTCCGTATTCCCAGTAGTTCACACATTTCGCCAAAAACTAGTGACTCAAAATTTCGGCCTTTATCTGAATGTAATTCGCAAGGTACGCCGTACCTACTGACCAAATTTAACACTAGCTGTTCAGCTACGGTAGTTGCTTCCTGGTTGGGAATGGGGTAGACCTCGGTCCACTTGCTGAAATAATCGGCTACAACCAGCGTATATCGATTTCCCCAATCAGATTCAGGAAAGGGTCCTGCGATGTCAACAGCAATCCTTTCGAATGGCACGCCTACGTTATAGGTTTGCATTTGTCCTCTCAGTCGTCGCTTTGGGCTTTTGACGGAAGCGCAAATTGTGCATCTGCGACACCAGTCCTCTACGTCTTCTCGAGCGTGGAGCCAGTAGAACCTTTCCCGCAATTTCGCTAAGGTCTTGTTAACACCAAGGTGGCCTCCCGAGGATCCTTCATGCATTTCCTTAATCACATCGTGAATTCGGCTTTTGGGAAGTATAGTTTGCATCCTATAGGAGCTACCATCCGCCGTTTCCCATTTCCGCTTGAGTACGCCACCCTCCACCTGAAGGGAGTTCCATTGTGCCCAATAGCTTTTCAGGGTTGCGCCATGCGTTGAAACGTCTTTCCACTCAGGTCGCCTAGTCGTCTCCTTCCATACGAGCAATGGTCCGATGTCTTCATTGGCTAACTGGGCGTTTCGAATCTCCTCCGATGACCAACCTTCATCGAATTCGGCCGTTATCAATCGCAGATCAACTAGCGGTTCCTTTTCCTCAATCCGTCGGCAATGCTTGCAGTTAGCTGGACATGGACGACGAGATAGGGCGTCAGCATTTCCATGAACTCCACCCTTCCGATGAACAATTTCGTAGTCGTATGACTGCAATCTTTCGATCCATCTCGCAACTTGTCCCTCGGGGTTTTTGAAGTTGAGCAGCCATCTCAGTGATGCATGGTCCGTTCGAAGAACAAATTTCTGGCCATATAGGTACTTGTGGAACTGCTTGATGGCCTCTATTATAGCCAATAGCTCCTTCCTGGTCACGCAGTCGTTCCTCTCACTTTTTGAAAGAACTCGACTGTAATACGAGAGGACTCTTTCTTCGCCATCGATCTGCTAGGAGAGTACAGCTCCAATACCGCCGTTGCTCGCATCGGTGTCAACTACAAACATTTTTCCGGGTTTCGGATACGCCAGCACGGGTGATTCACACAGCTTTTCCTTCAGGGTCTCAAAGGCTGTCTGGCATTGTTCATTCCAGACATACGGACGATTTTTCTCGGTTAGCTGATGGAGACACTTAGCTATTTTGGCAAAGTCTTTGACGAATCTTCGATAGTAGGTCGCCAGACCCAGAAAACTTCGTAGCTGGCGCTTGTTGTTTGGTGTTGGCCAGCTTTTCACGGCTTCAATTTTCTCAGGGTCTGTTTTGACCCCTTTTGCTGATACGACGTGTCCCAGGTATTTTACTTCAGCTGCAAAAAGGGTACACTTGTCGGGACTAAGTTTCAAATTTGCCAGTCGGAATCGGGAGAAAACCTCTTCTAAGTTCCGCACATGCTCTTCGAACGTTCTACCGATGACGATAATGTCATCTAGGTACACCAAGCAGGTTTTCCAGGTTACACCACGTAGCACGTATTCCATCAAGCGTTCGAAAGTGGCTGGAGCATTGCAAAGCCCAAACGGAATCACCACAAATTGCCACAATCCGGTCCCAACTGAAAATGCGGTCTTCTCTCGGTCCTTCTTGTCAATTTCTACCTGCCAGTAGCCACTCTTGAGATCGAGTGTAGAAAACTATTTTGCGTCGGCTAAAGTGTACATGATGTCATCGATGCGTGGGAGCGGGTAACTATCTTTCTTAGTGACATCGTTAAGCTGCCTACACAAAAACGAGTGCTACCATCCTTTTTCTTGACTAGAACTACAGGCGCGGCCCCTGGACTTACAGAAGGTTCGATAATGCCTTGTTTTTCCATGTCCGAGATCAGCGCGCTCACTTCTCCTTGTTTGGCTATAGGGAGACGTCTTGGGGCTTGTCGAATTGGCTTGGCTCCCTGTGTATCTATGACGTGAGTTACCAAACTCGTTCGGCCTTGGTCATCCGGGCTTGTTGAGAAGATGTCACTGTACTTGGTGACCAGATGAGAGGCTCGTTTGAATAGCTGCACTGGCAATTTGACTTGCTTCATAATTGCAGACGTGGATTCTCGGGCTTTGTCTGTGTCTTGCCTCCTACTCCAATGATGGTTGTGAGTAGCTTCCAAAGAGGTGATGGTGGAAACAGGCTGGCAGCTGCCGATGACTTCTCCCGCTTTGATGCTCGTGGTTGAGTCTGCGGTGTTAAGGACTCTAACCGGCACATATCCGTTCCTTAAAGATCTTACAAGGCTTCGTCCTACAATCAAACTGCGCAATGCGGACGCCTTCGTTGGCTCTATCAGATAAGATCGGTGGTCTCCAGAATCACCATCAAACTTGGCCCATACAATGCTTTCGGAAGAATTCGGTACATCAGTGTCAGTACATACCACTACATTCATCTTGGGAATTTGGACGCTGGGATCCTCCATCAGTACTTCGACATTCTGCCATTTCAATACACGTTTGCCCAAATCCAACGTGATTCCATGTGGTCGCAGAAAATCCATTCCGAGAATGAAGTCATCCATAATGTTCGCGACCAGAAAATTATGTCGGAACGCAAGGTCTCCCAACTGTATCTGAAGGTTGACCTCTCCATGAACAGGTGCAGTTTCTCCCGTAGCTGTCCGTAGTGAGAAAATTCTGCCCTTGTGGAGTTGTTGCCGTCTAACTAGGTCTGGTCGGATAATCGATCGGGTTGCACCAGTGTCGATTGTTATGGTGCAGTGTTCTCCGTCAACTTGACCCGGAAGGCATAAGTCCGCTTCTCCACGATGTAGTCTTGACACGGTAATGGTGGTGCTGGGGACGTCGATCCTCCTAGCCAACCTCTGCCCCACGAAGTTGGCTCTTACATGTTTCCCGACCCCTCTGTTTGAAGGGCTTCCATTCTGGGCTCCTGACTCCTCCTAGCTCCACATCCTGGACAATAGCTCGGTTTTCTTCGCTTCTTGCAGTCTCTTTGCAGGTGCCCCTTCTCTCCGCAATTCCAACATCTAGGCGCACCATTTACATGCGGGTTTCGCTCAATTTCCAGGCGCTCCCACCTGCACTCGTCTGTCACTACCTCACGAACCCGGGCAGTAGTACGAGTCACATTTTTCGCTGCCTCAAAGTTCAGACTGTAAGCCAATGCGTTCTCAACTGTTTGCTTTTGAGCTAAACGCACGGCTTGTTGCAATTCCGGGTCCTTTAGTGCGCTGATGAATGCTTCTGTCACTGCATCATCTCGATGTTCTGGGTCGTAGGCTGGGTAAGGCAAAAGTGCTAGTCGCTCAATATCTTGGGCTAGCTGCTGTAAGGTTTCACCAGAGTTCTGCACCCGATGCCTTAGCTGCGACCGATAAATCTGCTTTAGATGATCGTCTCCATAACGTATGTCGAGCGCATTCATTATAGCATTCGGGTTTGAGTGCAACTCAACGGGGATCGTCTGCAACAGCTCGGCAGCTGGGCCTCTTAGAGCAAGAATCAGTGCAGTTGCTCGTTCCTGCTCATTCCAGTGATTTGCCCTTGCGGCAGCTTCAAACTGGGTCTTGTAAATACTCAAGACCGTTTGCCCATCGAATATTGGTACTTGCACATTTCTGGATGTGCTTTGCGCTGCGGTTATAAGCGGGGCTGGTGAGGTGGTTACTACTGCCTTCGCTGCTTCCAATTCTTTTTTCATGTTTTCCATCTCATGGTTGATTCTCTCCTCGACCTGGCTGATCTTATGGTTGACTCTCTCCTCGACCTGGTATACCTTTTCCTCGACGCATTTAATTTGGTTGTTGAGACTACTGAGCTCTGCTTTTATTTCGGTAGACTGTTTTTCCAAATCTGCCTTCAAATCAGTTGACTGTTTCTCCAGCTTCTGTGCGATGTCTGCCTTGATGTCTGCCTTGATTTCGAACGTTTGTTGGTCTAGCTTCGCTGATTGTTCATTTAGCTTCGTGGATTGCTCATTTAACTTCGCTGATTGTTCATTTAACTTCGCTGATTGTTCATTTAACTTCGCTGATTGTTCGTCTAGCTTCGTAGTTAAATAGGATGACTGTTCATCTAGCTTCGCAGTCAGACTGGATGACATCAGCATTAACATTTGCATTAGCGCATTTTCTGGCTCCTTTGATTTTGGTGTTTCTACTTCTCCACCTTCTGTGCCTTTTTCCGCATCTGAGAGCTCACCCGAATCCAGATTCACGCCTTCCGACTCGATCGCGTCGCGCAAGCGTGCAATCAGTATGGCCTTTGTACCTTGTGTGGCCAGATTTCGTTGTTCCAACTCCTCTTTGAGCTCCGATATACTCAATTGATTAATTTTTAGATTTTTTATTGTTTTCGGCTATTTTTCCACCAGTTTCCACGTTCATTCTCACTATTGTGCACTTCAAAAATGTTTAATTGTTTTCACTTCCAAAATTTTTTTTCTTACTTCTTGACACCACTGTCGCGTGTTACGGTTCGCGGCCAATAATTTAATGTTCCGGGAAAGTGAAAACGCAATGTCTTTTAATTTAAATTAAAAGAGCTTATTAATTTCAAAAATGCACAATAATCAGTTTAACACTTTCACTAATTTTAATTTTCACTTTCAAAATTAAAACTTCCACTTGTCCAAAAATTCCTATCGCAATTGTCTTTTAAAATTACTTCACTATTACTTGATCGCTATTCACACTCCACACACTATCGCCGTGTTTACTCTCGCGGTTGAAAATGATGATCCCCCATTCATTCAGCTCGCCTTTATATAGGGCTGTAGTCATTCAACCCAGTTCTCGTACATTGGCGAATTTGCGGGAACATTCGAGCGACTGCAAATTAATGGAGCAGTGACTCACTTTCAGATGTTGATGCTTGGTGGGTTCTCGTGATTTCGAGTAAATTTTTGATGTTCTTAATTGTTGTGAAAACAATTGCGACACTAGCTCGCAGAATTATTTGTACATGTAACAATATGTATATATAGATATATATATATATATATATATATATATATATATATATATATATATATATATATATATATATATACACATATATATATATATATATATATATATATATATATATAGATATATATATATATATATAGATATATATATATATATATATATATATATATACACATATATATATATATATATATATATATATATATATATATATATATGTATATATATATATATATATATATATATATATATATATATATATACATAT
>OZ017741.1:82086942-82374442 GCA_963969285.1 Odontomyia ornata
GGGGGTGACATCAACAATTTTTTAATTTCTGTAGCCCCCTAGCAGCCAAGTTTCTCAACAGATTCTGACAAAACTTGAAATTATAAGTTATCAAGGCAAGCTAATTTAACTTAATCACGCAAATCGGATGGCAAATAAAAAATTCGAAAATTTACAGCTTAATATTTTTAGCAACCGTTTTCAATAAAAATTCAACATGACGGCCGCTGATGGTTCAGAAAAGAATCCAAAATGTATATATTAATGGCAATGCAAGTGCTGATTAAACTTTTATGGAAACTTTAGAAATTAACTATTTGAGCTATTTAAGCCGACAAGTTATCACCTTTGTGTGGCAACCACTGTGAAATGTGTAAACAGCAAATGTGAGAAGGGCGAAACTAGTATTTATATGTTTATAACAATTTATTACCCGTCGATTTTCAATACGTGATCCATACGTGTGCAACTCAATTTAATTAGCAAAATATTTGCGCCTCTACGAAGGGTCTCCAAATACGAACGGCGACAGGTTCTTTTTGTGTTAATAAATACCCATGTGCTGCTACAAAAATTGCAGTAAGAAGTCCAGTAGTAGGCAAGCCAAATTCTTTTTCGGAACCTTACGCTACATACGAGAAATTTACCTTTCCGGCTGGTGCTACCAACGGAGATTTTATTTATAGCTCAGAAAGGTTTTCCTGTAATTCAAAATCATTTTGAATCATCTTTGCAATTTGGCTGTGATCCAAACTGCAATCTCTAAATCAGGGTAATATTTCTACCGCGATTATATTGATCCTGTTGAAGATCTCTGATATGCGTGTTTGTATCACATCGAGAGTATCGGTCCTAAATATAATTTAAGTATTGTTTGTCAATAAAATCCTTCCATTTACATTTCAAATATGTTTCAAACTTGTTTTTCGCTATACAGTAACATGTTTCTGTAGCTAACACAATATCCTGATAAGGATGTGTTGCCTTTTTTAAAGGATCTTATTGATTCGACTTTGATCACTAATACATTATCTACTAAGCTTTAACGTTATCAGACTATAATTTTTATTGAATTAGTTATGTATGTTACAATGATGCTTTTAATTCTCACAGTTAACCTTTCATTAACTCGATGACAATCGAAACACTAAAATATTCCTATAACCCATAACCCCTTTAGTCCTCTAAGTAAAAAAGTTAGATGTGGTCAATGTTAAATTACTTTCTTATACTCGTATTACTTATGTTCGAATAGCTACCATCTGCATTTATTGTAAGAAAGAAAGTCAGTACCACCGCCATAATCATTGGACCCATCAATGAAATAGTTGACCCCATTAATCGATCAAACTGAAAACTTTTAATTTGATTATTCCACATCTGCCTTGATCTCAATCCAACCAGAAAATGATCCTAACAATGTAAAGAGAGAAAATATTTCACCAACCAAAAGGACAATACGAAATCTCCAAACGACAAAAACTCAAACATTACAAAATATTCAAGCAGGTGGTGATTTAATTCTTCGCTTTTAAAAACACATTTTGGAACGCGTCTGCAAAGGGTTGTTGATTCATCACTTTTTATCCAACCATTGCCAGTACACCATCAAATTGTCGATCATTGATCGCGTCACGTTGGACTAAATCGTGTTCCACATCACATCAATGATTAGGATGAAGATGCATACAAGAAAATGATAAGATGCGGCTGTACGTTTGAGGAGTAGGCTCCTGCTTCAGATGGGGAGCACTGCCATATCATCTATATGCCAGGATGTAGAAATGTTGTGCAAGAAGCCTTCACTATCTCACCCGGTCAAGTGCAAGAGCGTCAAAGTTCCCCGAGTCTGGAAGGATTAATCTGAAATTCAAAATAGAACATCGACGGTGAATGAGCACGCGCCTTGGAATCACTTGCAGCCTTCTTGTCCATCAGTCACGTTTCCCTTGGGATCTGTTTGATGGTGTATCGCGAGGAAACAAGTATGTCAAGGAACTAGGAGAGCAGATGATGGCCACGATCGTTGGTTTGATAGGAATTGGGTGATGTCGGAGTTATCTAAGACTATGTCGAGTGTCCGTTGGCGACTGAAATGATTGATCGCGTGCACTGATATAATCATATATGCCTAGAAGGGGCATTTAGAGGAATTAGTTGTAGACACAAACGCAGGATGGTGGTGCATTTCACCTGGTTAAATGCCTTTGAGATGGTTTAGACGGTTGGGAATATTTTCTAGAAGGTGTAATTATGGGCTTTAAATGTAGCTCTAAAATTAAAAATAAGGAGCTGCGGTTTTTTGTTTGAATGGTGAGACGTCCGTTTAGAGATATTTGATACTGTGAAGCATGTTTTATTCAAATTGATAAATGCTGACGAAAACCCTCTTTATTTAAGGGTTATGTAATTTGAAGCCAATACTTTATGCAGTAGGAGCAAATAAAGTTTAAACAACCCAAATTTACCCAATTGTACGGAAAATAAAACGATTGATCAAAATTTTAAGTAGGTGCTACTTCACTTACATCCCACGTAAATTTCAATATTATTGGTCCATATTCGATAATCTTCATCCATAGTGATCAAGATAGTGAGTTTTCGGGCGACAGTTTTCAGTGAATTTATTGGCTTAGCACTACAGCTCCTTTCGGGGCTTCGCTTAGAGATAGTTAGAGTATCTCATTATCGATCGAAGATATTGGCACTTGGGAAAGTGATATGGTCAGTACCACGCTTTGGCTATGTGTCCATCCACCCAGCTGCAATTCGTTCTGATTTTAAACGAGTACTTTTATAACTGAACGGGCTTATGGTCAACCTGAAGAATTACTCGAAACAAACCTCGATGTCATCAACAAGATTCGGACCAGGGACCTTCAACTTACGGGATGAGTGCGCTAACCACTACACTACGCGGACTACCAATTTAATACCTCTTAGCAATTTATATAAGAATTCTTGTATTAAACCCAAGCAGTCGAGCAGCCCCGCAGTGATCAGGATTGGCTGCTCCTGAAAACTGAAGTTGGTCACCCCATCGAAATTGGTTAGTTGTTGCTTTACTAGGTTAACTACATTCATCAAGTTTCCATCCTTTAGGCAGGGATGAGTGGCTCACTTCAGCCACTTGAACATCTTTAGGTTAGAGATTACTCTTGTAATGCAACGAACTTCTTGGGAGAAAGTAACCGTTGCTTTTTGTACAATGTTTGCTTTCGTCACCGCTAACTTTAACGAGACAAAAACATTTTTGAACACTTCTGAAGGTAATAAAAATAAATCGGTATGTCTTATAGAGTAGAGTACCCGTGATAAATATTTTGTAGTGTAGCTTCGTGGTGCGACCAGAACCCGCTTCATATGATCCCGCAAATAGCTTGTCGACAAGCACGCGTACGGGGTCTTCAAGCGACGCCAGTCAGCTGAGCTTGGTATTCTTCACTGCTCACTGACACTTGTGCCAGACCATCGGCACCCATATCCTGCACAATCTTAAGCACTTAAAATCACCGCATCCTTCTACCAGAAGCACTATGTATCCAACGTATGAAATTTAGAGGCGAATCTTAAGCTACTTATGACTACAGGGTATTTATAATAAGTAACCGGACTGAGCCTGGCCCGCGCCGTCAAAGCGTCTGCTAACCGGTATCTGGTGCTGTAGTGGTGGTGGGGGTCTAGGTAAAGTGAACCGGGCTGCAGCAGTTGCCTCCAAGTGCTTGGAGAGATAGCATCGAGCGAGAGCGGAGTGCGTGTTCAGTTACGTCGTCGGAGTAAAAATGGAGCGTACGATCGAGCAACCGAACCAGAGTTTTTTAACCACGTTATTACAGGAGACGAGACGTGGGTTTTCGAATACGATCCTGAGACAAAGTGGCAGAGTTCGGAGTGGCATGCACCGGCGGCACCACGACCGAAAAAGCACGCATGAGCAAATCGAAGGTAAAGTCGATGCTCATTTCTTTCTTTGACGTGAAAGGCATTGTTCACAAAGAGTTTGTGCCACCCGGCCAAACTGTAAACGGCTAGTACCACAGAGAGGTGCTCCGTCGACTAACCGCCCGGGTTCACCGAGTCCGTCCGGAGATTGCCGATTCGTGGATCCTCCATCACGACAATGCTCCGTCGCACACCTGCCTGCTCGTCACCGAGCAGTTGGCCAAACTGTCGAGGGCAACGTTGCCACAGACTCCTTAAAGCCCGGATATGGCACCAGCGGACTTCTTTCTATTCCCCAAGATCAAGAGACACCTTAAGGGGGTGCGGTTCGGGACTCTGGAAACCGTTCAACGTGCTACGACGAGGGAGCGTTCGGGGATTGGAAAATCCGGTATCAGCGTGTTATCGACTCCAATGGGGACTACCTTGAAGATTTCTAAAGATAAATTGTACATATTTTGCCAATAAAAAATTTCCTGAGGTCAGTCCAGTTACTTATTATTCAGACCCTGTATACTGAATAAACAATTTATTTATTAAGTGCTGAAATTAGATATTACTATTTGAACAAACGATACTCCTTGAGCAAATATTATTCATAATACTAGGAAAATCACCCATCAGTACAACAAACTATGAGCTGGAAACAATATTTAGGACTATGGATATAGGACAGTTTCCGCATCCTTTAACGAATAGATTCCTTATGAATGAGCTAATGAGTTATTACAGTTTTCAAAACAAACTATATTTGCGGTCAATTTCTTAAGGAACTTTGCCCAGCATCCACAAGGTCACTCCGATCTTAACAAGTTCAAAAATAATTGCATTTAAGCTTTATAACACTGCAAACCCAAACGTTTTAAATTAAAACGCCTAAGTATTTTAATTAAAACACTTAGAGTTTTAATTCAATAAAACACTTCGGGCGTTGTATTTTAAAACACTTACCGTTTTATTTAAAATACTAAGTGTTTTATTTAAAACACTAAGCGTTTTAATTTGAAATGCTTCAAACGTCTTATTGAAGAAAAAAAACACAGAGCGTTTTAACTAAAACACTTAAGTGTGTTAGTCAAAACGGTTTTTGGGTTTTGTTTTCAATAAAACGTTTAAGGCGTTTAAATTAAAGCGCTTAGTGTTTTGATTGAAACAGTAAGCGTTTTAAATTAAAACGCCTCAACAATTTTATCAAGAAAAAAAAACACTAAGTGTTTTAATAGACGTTAGCATCAAGGAAAACGTTTTAATTAAAACGTCAGGCGTTTAAATTAAAACAACAGGCATTTTAATTAAACCACCAGGCGTTTTAATTAAAACACTAAGCAATTTAATTAAAACACCAGCTGATTTGATTAAAATACCTAAGCGTTTTATTGAAAATGCTTTCAAGCTCACGTCAAAATACGTCTGTCAACACTGCAAACCCAAACGTTTTAAATTAAAACGCCTAAACGTTTTAATTAAAACACTTTTAGTGTTTTAAATCAATAAAACACTTCAGGCGTTTTATTTTAAAACACTTACCGTTTTATTAAAAACACTAAGCGTTTTGATTTAAAACGCCTCAAACGTTTTATTGAAAAAAACACAAAGCGTTTTAATTAAAACACCTAAGTGTTTTAATTAAAACGCTTTTGGTGTTTTGTTTTTTTTAATAAAACGTTTGAGGGGCTTAAATTAAAACACTTAGTGTTTTAAAGAAAACGGTAAGCATTTTAAATTAAAACGTCTCAAACGTTTTCTCGAGGAAAAACACTTTAAGTGTTTTAATTGATATAACATCAAGGAAAACGTTTTAATTAAAACACCACGTTTTATTGAAAATGCTTTCGAGCTCACGTCAAAATACGTCTGTCAATATTAACATGTGTTCTTAAGTAATTTTTTGTGAAAATTGTGCAAAAGATAATGAAGTTTCGTTTAAAGTGGAAAAAGTGGTAATTAAGCTTCAACACTGTTTGTTTATAGCAGGAAAGTGCGAGAAAAGGTATTGTGAGTATATAAGAGTGATAGAAAGTTTGGTTTCGAGTTCTCGTCCACATACTTACTTCTGTCTGCCAATATGTGTTCAACAGTAATTCCTTGTGGAAATTGTGCAACAAATAATGAAGTTCTGTTTAAAGTAGACGTGGTATTTAAATCTTGACACTTCCTGTTTAAGGCAGTGGAGTACGAGCAAAGGTGTTATGAGTGTATAAAAGTGATAAATTTCGTAGGTTTTTCATCAAAGGCACAATGTAAGCACAATGACTTCTCGACTACTTGACCGAATACCACATTTGCCTTTTTTTCTCGTCCACTTCACTGTTGAGTAAGGTAAAACCTGTTGCAGTACAATCAAATACATATTATCAACAACGCTTTTGGTGCTTTGATTCTCCTTCCAATTTTAAAACACTTTTAATGCGCATTAATAATTAAAACACCAGGCGTTTTAATCAAAACGACTGATGTTTTAATTAAAATACAAGGTGTTTTAATTAAAACGCCTAGTGTTTTAATTAAAACAGTAGGTGTTTAAATTAAAACATTAGGCGTTTTAATTAAAACGCCTAGTGTTTTAAATTAAAACGTCTAGGCGTTTTAATTTAAAACGTTTTAGATGTTTTAATTATTAAAACGCCTGAAAAGTGTTTTGAAATTGGGACGGGAATTAAAACGCTAAAAGCGTTTTAATTTAAAACGTTTGGATTTGCAGTGCGTATGGTATTTAAATCTTGACACTTCCTATTTAAAGCAGTGAAGTACGAGCAAAGGTGTTATGAGTATATAAAAGTGATGAATTTTGTAGGTTTTTCATGAAAGGCACAATGTAAGCACAATGACTTCTCGACGACTGGGTCCAATACCACGTTTGCCATTTTTGTCGTCCACTCCATTGCTGAGTAAGGTAAAACCAGTTGCAGTATGATCAAATATATATTATCAACAACGCTTTTGGTGTTTTAACTCTCCTCCCAATTTTAAAACACTTTTAGTGCGCATTAATAATTAAAACACCTAAAACGTTTCAAATTAAAACACCTAGACGTTTTAGTTTAAAACACCAGCCGTTTTAATCAAAACGGCTAGTGTTTTCATTAAAACACAAGGCGTTTTAATTAAAACGCCTAGTGTTTTAATTAAAAAAGTAGGTGTTTTAATTAAATCATTAGGCGTTTTAATTAAAACGCCTAGTGTTTTAAATTAAAACGTCTAGGTGTTTTAATTATTAAAACACCTGAAAAGTGTTTAAAAATTGGGATCGAAATTAAAACACCAAAAGCGTAAAACCTCTTGCAGTATTTAAAACAGTGGGCGTTTTAATTAAAACATTAGGCGTTTTAATTAAAACGCCTAGTGTTTTAAATTAAAACGTCTAGGCGTTTTAATTTAAAACGTTTTAGGTGTTTTAATTATTAAAACACCTGAAAAGTGTTTTAAAATTGGGACGGGAATTAAAACGCCAAAAGCGTTTTAATTTAAAACGTTTGGATTTGCAGTGATTAATATGTTTTCCTTAGTAAGTTTTTGTGAAAATTGTGCAAAAAATAATGTAGTTTCGTTTAAAGTAAAAGAAGTGGTAGTTAAGCTTCAACACTGTTTGTTTATAGCAGTAAAGTGCGAGAAAAGTCATTGTGAGTATATAAGAGTGAAAGAAAGTTTGGTTTCGAGTTCTCGTCCACATACTTACGTCTGTCTGTCAATATATGTTCTTCCAGTAATTCTTTGTGCAAACACTGCAAACCCAAACGTTTTAAATTAAAACGCCTAAGCGTTTTAATTAAAACACTTTTAGTGTTTTAATTCAATAAAACACTTCAGGCGTTTTATTTTAAAACACTTACCGTTTTATTTAAACCACTAAGCGTTTTAATTTAAAACGCCTCAAACGTTTTATTGAAAAAAAACACTTAAAGCGTTTTAATTAAAACACCTAAGTGTTTTAATTAAAACACCTCAGTGTTTTAATTAAAACACTTATGGTGTTGTTTTTTCAATAAAACGTTTGACGTGTTTAAATTAAAACACTTAGTGTTTTAAATAAAACGGTAAGCATTTTAAATTAAAACGTCTCAAACGTTTTCTCGAGGAAAAACACTTATAGTGTTTTAATTGACATAACATCAAGAAAAACCATTTAATTAAAACACCAGGCGTTTTAACTAAAACACCAGGTGTTTTAATTAAAACGCCTAGGCATTTTATTGAAAATGCTTTCAAGCTCATGTCAAAACACGTCTGTCAATTGACAGACATATATTAACATGTGTTCTGTAGTAATTTTTTGTGAAAATTGTGCAAAAAATAATGAAGTTTCGTTTAAAGTGAAAGAAGTGGTAGTTAAGCTTCAACACTCTTTGTTTATAGTAGGAAAGTGCGAGAAAAGGTATTGTGAGTATATAAGAGTGATAGAAAGTTTGGTTTCAAGTTCTCGTGCACATACTTACTTCTGTCTGTCATATGTCCGTAATTCGTTGTGCAAATAGTGCAACAAATAATGAAGTTCTATTTAAAGTAGACGTGGTATTTAAATCTTGACACTTCCTGTTTAAGGCAGTGAAGTACGAGCAAAGGTGTTATGAGTGTATGAAAGTGATAAATTTCGTAGGTTTTTCACCAAAGGCACAATGTAAGCACACAACAAATAATGAAGTTCTAGTTAAAGTAGCAGATGTGGTATTTAAATCTTGACAGTTCGTGTTTAAAGCAGTGAAGTACGAGCGAAGGTATTAGGAGTATATAAAAGTGATAAATTTGTGGTTTTTCATGAAAGGCACAATGTAAGTGACATTTCAAATTAAAACACCTAAACGTTTTAATTTAAAACACCAGGCGTTTGAATTAAAACGGCTAGTGTTTTACTTAAAACACAAGGCGTTTTAATTAAAACGACTAGTATTTAATTACAACATTAGGCGTTTTAGTTAAAACGTTTTTTTAACACGTCTGAAAAGTGTTTTTAAAATTGGGATGGGAATTAAAACACCAAAAGCGTTTTAATTTAAAACGTTTGGGTTTGTAATGAAATGGCAAATAGTTGGATGGTAAGATTGGGCTACACTTCATGCCTGTTGTGTGGCCAATATTCGGCACATTTACTACGTCAATGGTCATTACTAATATTGGACTAATGCTGGGCTAATTGTTTATGTTAATGACGAGCTTATGATGGGCCAATGATAAGCCAATGCTAGTGCAATCATAAAACATTGAAAAGCCAATGATTGAGCTTATTTGAAAGATTGATAATATTTTGCTGGCACAAGCTTGATTCATAGTTGGTCGTTTATTAGCTTTGATTTTACTGAATCACTTTTGATACAGCCAAATTTTCAATCAGTTGCTAATGATGGGCCAACTTTAGCAGTGTATAATAGATCACAGATAGACTACCGTGGATCAAATAATGGATGGAGTTTTTGATATTCTTATAAATATTCTCCAAAATAATTTTTTCAAGTCTACTTTGGACCTATAACTAATTGCTTTATTTCCGTTTTTAGGTAAACTTCTCGAGAAATTGCATAAATAAGAAGAGAAAGTAATAAACGAGACTTGTATGAATGAAATATATCCGAATATAAATTTCACTATGGAAACAGGAACATACAGACAACTCAACTATATGGACCTAACCGTGACACAAAAACAAACAGGATTTGACTAAAACATATAAAGAAAACTAACCAGGATTGGCCATAACATACATGTAGGGGAGAATGGGGTAATCACGGACGTGGGGTAATCGCGGACATGTGTGTTTGGCTATGTTAGACAAGGCTGGCAGATATTTTTAGTTATGCAATCGTTAGTTCATTCCGAGCGCAGTACCGAACAAACAGTGGTGAAGTGACGACGCACTCGCTTTTCAAGGTATGTTTGCTTCTTATTTTTTCAGCAATTTCATATAATTTCTGAGAAAAGTTGAGAAGGTGTTGAATTATATAATATAATATAGAAATTCGGTATCTTTGTTCTGAATTAGCATCAAATCCAACATTGCTTTTGTGGCCGCCGCGTGCATCAAGTGATTGTAACCTCAAATAAAAATATTGTTTTGTGTTATGGTGTGTGCCGGCTAATGGCGGGCGACTTCTGTGGGGCAATCCCGACCGTCCGTAATTACCTCTTAGCAGTAGATTATTATGTTTCATTAAATATTTTATTCCCGGTAGCCAATTTATTCTGTTAAAAATACTAATGAATTTTGGTTAGCATCATCGCCAGTGAATGTAGACATGCTTCATTACTACATTATACAAATGCGGAAGAATTTTTGTACGTTTATTTATCGTTTTCTGTTTTCTCCCTGTAGCAACATTGACTTGTTTGTAAATTTAAAATGTATAGACCTACTCATATATGTTTCAGATGCCACGGACATATCAAAGAAAGACAGAGACTAAATATCAATTAGAAGACCTAGAAAGAGCCATTCAGGACGTCAACAACAAAACACTGTCACTCGGAAAAGCAGCTGCTACGTACTCGGTTCCGAAAAGTACCATATACGACCATCTCAAAAGGGAAGTCATACAAAAACCAAAAGCTGGAAGAAAGGCTATATTTTCGGATGAATTGGAAGAATATATCCTAAAATGCAGCAAGCTATTTTATGGTTTAAGCATCGAAATGGTGTGGAAAATAGGATTCAAGTTTGCCGAAGTAAATAATTTGAAACATAATTTTGATAAAAAGTCTCAAATGGCAGGAAAAGACTGGTTCCATGGGTTTAAGAAAAGGCATCCTAATATTTCGCTACGTCCACTTCTTTAAATAGGATAACAGCTTTCAATGAAGCAGAAGTAAAAATATTCTTCAACAACTTGGTAGAATTGCAAACAAAATATCACTTCAATGCTAGCCGGATTTACAATGTTGATGAGACAGGCATATCTAACGTCCAACAAAGTTCCAAAATTTTAGCACCGAAAGGCCAGAAACAAGTTGGCATGGCAACAAGCGGTGAAAGAGGAACGACAACGACAGTTGTTTGCGCGTTTAGTGCTTCAGGAAAGTATATTTCTCCATTTTTTATTTTTAAGAGGAAGAGAATGAATGCAAATTTATTGCGTGGAGGTAATTCTGATATGATAGCAGCAGTCAGCGATTCGGGTTGGATCAACGAGATCCTTTTCGTAGAATGGCTACACCACTTCATCTTATATGCTAAACCATCTATTACAGAACCTATTCTACTCATTCTAGGTAATCATGAAAGTCACGTTAGTCTTGCTTGCTATCTTCTTTGTCGTCAGAATGGAATAATATTGTTATCTCTTCCATCTCATACATCACACCGTATGCAACCACTGGATTTGACATATTTTGGTCCTCTCAAGACTTCATACAACAGAGAATGCGATTTGTATATGACTTCAAATATAGGCCGACAAATAACACAGTATGAAGTTGTCAAGATTTTCACAAAAGCTTTCAACCGCATCAGCAATATAGAGAAAGCAGCAAATGGTTTCCGGGCAGCTGGTATTTGGCCAATTGACACAACAAAGTTTGATGAACTTTTTGCAGATGCCACATCATCCCCTGAAAATACTAACGGCAATTTGCAAAGTGACACAGCAGAGACAGTGATGCCAAATATCGAAGAATCAGTAACACCTGATGCATCAAATTGGCAAAAAGAAGTGACACCTGAAACCCATATAATATCGATATCAAATGATATGCAGCAAAGACCAGTAACGCCTGCAGTTGTGTTGGATAAATCAATCCCACTTGAAGACATTGTTTATGTTCCCAGACTGCCACAACTTAAAAGTAAACAAACAAAAAAGAAACATTCTGTTATTATAACTAGTACTCCTATGAAAGATATTTTAGAGCAAAAAGAAGAAAGAAAGAAATATAAGCAGAACATGAAATTTTCTAGTCAGGTTAAGATAAAGGTTGAACGAAAGGATATACCTCGCAAGAAAAAGAAGGCCAATGAAGGAGATGCGAAGGAGAACGAGTATTATTGCCTAATTTGCAACGAAAAATAGGAAGATCCTCCAAGTGAAGATTGGATGAAATGCTGCAAATGTAATTTATGGGCGCATGAAAACTGTTCAAGTGGTGAAAGTACGCCAAGAGGATATATCTGCGATTTATGTCACGATTAGACTTTATCCGTGGATACCCCACATACCATCCACAATTACCACACGCCATCCGTAATTACCCGAAAACCAAAATTTTGTTTTTTCACGAATATTTTATTTTATATTGAAAATTTATTTACGTTGTTTATGAGAATTTAACATTGATTAGTTTATGTAAGATTTATGTAATAAATTTAATTTCAAGCTTTATCTGATTTCGTGTTATTTCAGTTCTTCCTTAGGTGTTCGGAATTACCCCACTCTCCCCTAACCCCTAGACAATATAACTAGCACCACACAAATTAATGGTGCAGAGACTCCACTCCACCCCATGCGCCTACTAACCATTCCAATGAACTAGACAACATTTACAGAATAGTTAGTAATAACGGATACAAACAACGTGACATTGACAAACTTATTACACGGTACAAACAAAAACAGAAACACCACAAGTTGAAGCATACAAGAACGATTAAAGCGGATTTCTTTAACATACCTAAGATGATAACATAATCAACGAACAACTTATGATGAATACCGATGTCATTTTCGCAGCACTGTACCACACCCAACTCTGCCGTAGACGGTCCCAAGCCTGATGGAGAAAGGAGGAGAGATCCCATTGTTTTCCCAACCCATAGCTGCCATGATTCCACATCCTAAATCCTCCGACCAAATGGCAGTAAATGGTCTCGGGATCACACAGTCTGTTTACTGGTTCCCCAATGATGGGACATTAAATACCGTAAAATGCCAATAACTGCAAATACTCCTGCAGCTCTGCTACTAAATCCAACTAACACCTCTTCCGCACCTGATAACAGAATCGGAAGTAAAAACCATGCCGCCGGAATGGAGATTGGGTGGCTGGCTCACTCTCCACACCTGGAAAACTGAACATGGTTTCGAAACCTGCAACAGAGCCTTTGCATAGATTGGAGCTACGGGAATGACCTCGCCACCGTAAAAATAACTATAGCATTGGATCCTGGAATGTCAAATTACTGAACAACCCTGGCGTTGTTAAGAACCTTTTACAATAGGCCAGTTAATATAAATTAAAAATATATAAAAATAATATGAACTCGCATGCGAAATTCAAGATCGGGAGTTTCCTGAAAAGCAAGAATTCGGAGGGGCCTTCATTGCGGATAGAGAATTCAAAGTGCACAGTATCAATTTTTAAGCCAGTTAATTAATTGATGGATGCAATCCGCATAAAGTGAAATTCTTTGAAATTTGGCTGATAAACATAAACACTTTGACCGAAGAAAAAGGCGAAGTAGCTAACGAAATGGTCTACAGTCACCTGGAAAGAATAGTTGATTCATTGCCTGCAAACGACACAAAAATAATTCTGTTTTATTTCAACGCTATCTCATCGGGGAACGACTGAAGGATATAGCCTCCACGATGAAAAACACGACAACGGTCAGCGCCTGATTGACTTTGCGTGTAGCAGAAATCTAGTCATACGTTTGGCTTGCTTCCCATATCGGCGCATACATAAAATGACCTGGGTATCTCGAGATGGCAGTACACAAAACCAGATCAACCATGCTCTGATCCAACAAAGTTGGGCCTCAAGCATATTTGACGTCCGTACGTACCGAGGGGCGAATCGTAACTCAGATCATTACTCGATCAAACTGACCTATCAATGTCGTATGTCAAAGGTGTAATCGGTGAAGGTCAGCCCACTGCAAAAATATGACATTGAAAGGCTTCAAGCGGCGTCAATGCAGGAAATTTAACGAGCTAGCTCTCATCCTATAGCTACATTGCTGAAAACAAGCAACAAGCTATGGGTGGCAGTAAAAGCGGTAATTAAGGCCGTGGTAGAACAGCCAATCGAACATCAACACCAGCGCAAAAGAAATGATTGCTTCAATGAAAAGTGCCAGGATGCGTTAGAGAAAAAGAATTAGGCGTACAAACAATACTTAGGTAAAAAACAACCTCGCATCAACAACTAACTCACTGACGCCTTTGATACAAATACCGAACTAAAGCGGGCAGCTGGGCTGACCCCATCGCTATTCATTTTTGCTCTGGAATATGTCATAAGAAAACAACCTGTCGGTACAACAAGTATATTATTATATGAGCCAAATGGTAGCCTATCAACATTTTGTCACGTACGTTAACAACCGCTCAAGAATTATTCCTAAAAAATCGACAGCAAAGCAAAACCAGTAAGACTACAAACCAATGACAATATAATAAAACTCATGACGCATTCGAGCAAGAATGTCTCAAATACCCAAAATATCACACTTGGCGAGTACAGTTTCAAAAATGTGGGATGATTTGTATACTTAGGTGCCAAAAAATAGCAAGAACCGCTAATGTAAGAGACAAAATACGGTGAAGAATACAGCTCTCAAATAAAATGTTTTAGTCAGTTTTGTCGATCTGATAACCACCTGCATACACAGGAAAACAAAGCCCTAAGTACACAAATCTGTGATAAGACCTGTGCTATACTATGAGTGCAAAACATGGACCCTAATTTAAGCATCCACAAACATACTGAACGCCTTCGAAAGAGGGGACCTGAGGCGAATAATTGTAGCGAAGCTAGACGGGTACAACCAAGAGCTGTATGAAGTTTTGGCGAGCCGGATGTCTCAACGATTGTAAGGACGAACAAGTTATACCCAAAAAGGTATTCTTCGCTGGGAGAACTGAAGGGTGGAGATCAATGGGGAAACCGAAGATACCCCACGTCAATGAAGAAAGTTCATCGCTGCTCGGATTTCAAAATTGGAGGACGCGGTCAATGGACCGAGACAGTTGGAGGCGCTTGTTGCAGGAAGCCAAGGGGCTGTACTGCTGCAAGGAAGAAGAACACCACACGCTCCTACAAAAAGCAATGTAACGAACCAGAACAAACGAGTATTCAATAACCCAAAAGAAAACCCTCTACCTGGCCTAACATAGTACCTACCTCCTAAAGCTACCCTAAATTTAAGTAAGGCATTTCCTTCACATATCCTGAGATACCGACAATGACCCGTTTGAGTCAAAACGCAACTAATCATCAAAATAAGTAAGTCCCAATCTCTGTTCTAGGTAAAAACTAAGACTATGACATCTTTACCGGTTTTTTGTTCTTAACAAGTAACTTATGTAAAGAAAAACCGTTGTAGTTTTTCCTCCTATATTTTTTGCTTCCTTCGATCGTTATAATATGTTTTTTATAATACGTATTTCAGCTATTACACTCAGGCTTCTTCAGTGTGAACTAACTACTCGTGGCTGTTTTTACCTCCATTTATGTCTACTACTTTTTATGCATTAGATACTTAATCCATCCCATTTGTGCATTACCTGCATCCATGTTTATCTTCCTTTCTTCCGGTACTCTGTTAATTGCTTTTGTTTCTCACATGTCTAATTCGTTTTCCTTTACCTGTGTGATTACTCGTAGATTCTCGATGCCTCGATTACATGCTCAGCTACCGCTTATTTGACATTTGTCCTGTTTTTTGCCGCTTCTTCAGCTTCCTCAACGTGCTCTGCAAATCTTGTCATTGCAAGTCGCTTTGTTTGTCCATAAGAGCATAAACTTCGGGGTGGTCATGATACAATACAGGGTGCGTACGGTATTTGAGGACAACCTGAGAGTAAAATTAATTAGCTTGTATTTTTTTACAAAATTTAATTCTAAGAATTTTTTATACGACGTTAAATTAATAAATGGCTATAAAGTTATTCAATAAAATTGCCATTAGCAGCAATAAACTCTTCGATCCGGGTCCGGAAACGATTACGTGCCCGAATCAAATGCTCCTTGTTCATATTGACCATAACGGCATTAAAACAGTCTTCAGCGAAGAAATGGTATTATGAGGACGCTTATTGGTCTCACGCTCAACTGCGCCCCATACGTAATAATCCAAAGAATTAAGGTCTGGGGAGCTAGGTGGCCATAGGTTCGGTGTTATGTGGTCATGGAAATTTTCGGCCATCTAATCTTGTGTCGCCATCGCTTTATGTGAAGGAGCAGAGTCTTGTTGAAAAATGTATGGTCTGCCTCCGCTTACATTGTCTATCCAGGGTTTCACTACCGTCTTCTAAACCTCGATGTATGTAGCAAAGTTCACTCGAAGTCCTTGAGTAAAAAAGTGTGGTGACATAACATGTCCTTCGTTGCTGACAACACCTAAAACCATAACAGTGGCTTGAAATTTTGTATGCATCTGTCATTTCTTCGATTGGTCTTTTGATCCTGGTCAAAATTTTTTTTCGTCGGAACAAAACCATAATATTTTGGGCGCCTCAGGATGTTTGATTTTGTTTAAAAGACGTTTTGATCGGAGAACCCTCTGGTCCGTGTTCGTTCCTCTGCGCATCACGTAAGACTTATACCGAAGGTCTTCGTGGACAGCTCTACGAATAAGGCGCTCAGAAACATGAAGCTCACTCGCAAGGACCCTCATTGATTTTGAAGGGTCCTCGTCTATGATAGCTTGCACTTGCTCTACTAATTCTGCAGATCGGACAGTGTCAGAACGTTTTTCGTCCTTTTTGCGTTCTGCAACCGATTCTGTATCGCTTCCCGATGCTTCCAATTCACGGCGAACATTATGCACGAATGAACGAGCGCAATCACGACAAGTTGGGTGGACAGACCTACGCTCATGTCAGAAGGGTTTTGTACTCATCTTACAAAGTGCAATCACCAGCAACGAATAATATCAAGAAACATGTCAAAGACATTTGCTCGTTCAAAGAAAATCCGTTGTTTCTCCATTTTCAAATAATAAAAATCACTCAAAACATGAAATCCCAAAAGCATTTATGTCATCGATCTTATCTGAAAATGTTAAGAAGATCAAATCAAAGCTGCAGTTTCTGGTTCGATGGAAAGTCCATAAAATACTAACATAGTGTTATATTTGTTGTAATTGAAGAAATTTCGAATGGATATAACTTCCGTGAATATGATACAAATTTTATCAAACTCACAGAGTATTAGGACCTTGTGAAAGGCCATATAATTTTATTGGAGAAAATGTGAAATTTGAAGATCATACTATTATTAACAAATTTGCACGAATTATGACTTCTGAGATACTTTTATTGTCGTACTCATAAATATCTCCCTCAGAAATTTTTTTCCGATTTTTTAGATCGCAGGGGTCCAATGGCGAGGGGAGAAACACATTTTTTGTGCCCCCAATTAAGCAAAAAACTGTAAGTTTAAGGACTGTTTTGAAAACCTCTCATAAAGACCTTTCATTTGATACTCATATTGGCTACCTTTGATGAAATTAACTTCAGGGGTCACTCCCCTGTACTGTAATCATCGATTCATGGCATCAGAATTTTTTTTCGAAGCCTAGAGTGGTAACAAAGCCCTTCTGTTAGGAGCTCTCTCCTGCCTCCTTGACTTGTTTCACATATGAATATTAATTATAGGTACTCATCTTCAGTCATTCATTAAATTGAATCAAGTGTTAAAAGCACGAACCTTAAACGTTCAAGTTAGGAAAAAATATCTCAAAATGATTCAATCTTCGCATTTAAAACAGCCACTATTTTATTTCGCGATTACCGATACTACTAGCTGAATAAATTCTCAAAGCTATTCCCGATACCTATCGTTCCTGAAACTTTCATGCAAGTCCTAACAAGCCTGTAGTGTCTGAGTCGGTTAAAAGCGCATATGGTTCCATAGCCATATGTTTCCATAGTAATACAGCGCATATTGCTCCATAGAAATCCAGGAAAATTCAAACCGCTATAACTTTGTTAAATACCATTCGATCTTTATGAAACTTGCAGGATAAGTCAATCTTGTAAATAGTCATATCGAATTTGATTGAATTTAAGGGTACCGTTAAGATTTTATTCAAGAAAATGTAAAATCGTTGAATCATACGACTTCTCACGTATTTGTTGTTGTTGTACTCATGAAGGCCTACATTCATGATTTTTTTCAGATACAGATGACTATTTATAAGGTTGATCTGTCCTGAAAGTTTCGTAAATATCGGATGGGATTAACAAAGTTACAGCGATTTGAATTTTGCTGTATTACTATGGAACAATACTCGTATGCGCTGTATTACTATGGGAGCATATGGCTATGGAACCATATGCACTTTTTACCGACTCAGACACTACAGCTTTGCTAGGATTTGCATGAAATTTTCAGGAATAATAGGTATCATGAATATCGTTGAGAGTAGGTTCAGCTAGTGGTATCAGTAATCGCAAAAGAAAAATGATGGCTATTTCAAATGCGAAGATTGAATATTTTTGAGGTATTTTTCCCCAACTCCAACGTTTAAGGTGCATGCATGCAGTGTTAAACACTTGATTCAATTTAATGAATTACTGAAGATGAGCACCTACAATTAATAGTCATAGGTGAAACAAGTCAAGGAGGTAGAAGAGAGCTCTTAGCAAAAGGGCTTTGTAACCATTCTGGGATTCGAAAAAATTGGCCATGAATTGATGATTACAGTACAGGGGAGTATCAAACGTCAGTTCTTTATGGGAGCTTTTCAAAAGAGTTTTTAAACAGACAGTTTTTGCTTCAGTGGGGGCCTACAGGGGAAATACATGAAAAATGTGTTTCCTCCTTCGTGATCTAAAAAATCTGAAAAAATTATCAAGGGAGATATTCATGAGTATAACAATAACAAATACCTCAGAAGTCAAAATTCGTTCAACTTTGTTAAAAATAGTATGATCTTCGAATTTCATATTTTCTCCAATAAAATCGTCTTTTGTATGTTTCTTGATTTTATTCGTTGCTGGTGACTGCATTTTGTACGTTTAGTACAAGCCCCTTCTGACATGAGCGTAGGTTTGTCTACCCAAATTGCTACCTGCTGTATTACTGGTAGATTCTCTATGCCGATTCGATCTTTTTTCTTGATTATATGTTTATCTACTACTGACATTTGTCCTTCTGTTTTTTTTGTCACTACTTTAGCTTCCTAACGTGGTCCGCAAACCTTGTCGTTGCAAGTTAGCTTACACTGAAGAAGCCTGAGTGTACCAGGTGAAATACCTATATGTAGATTTCAAAAATAAATACATATTATAACGATTAAAGGAAATAAGAAATAAAGGAGTATAACTAGAACATTTTTTCTTTACTTGATAAAAGTGAAATGAATTAAGGAGGTTTCATTGTCCCTTCAGGACTGTAGCGATGGACTGCTGCCTAAGCGAGCGAAGATTTTAGTGCTAACTCGACAATTCCTGGCTTTGTCTAAGGACGTGCGAATGCGCTTGCAGGCTAGCGTTGCGGTATAGTGGGGCGGGTTCTTTTCCCCAACACAAGAGCCCACTACATCCACGAATTATACGATAAAAAGAAAATGCTCGATCGAACTGAAAAAAGTCGTCGACGGCCGAGGCAACCTACACAAGGGATGAACTATGAAATCGATACCGATGCTCGAATTACGCCCGCGGGACGAGAAAAGATTTCGTCATTAATCCTAACATTTACGAGCCCCACTAAGAGTGGGGCATCCAGGTAGAAGTGGTACCTCCTCCCAAATATAACTGTTTGCTGCATTTCCCAAAAAAAAATCTACAATATTACTCATTTTTATATAATTAGCACTACATATATAAAACCATCTTTTCTACTTCCAAACATTATTGCTCATTTATATGATTTTCTTTATAATAAAAGATTTTCTTTATAATAAATGACTTTCTTTATAATAAATACTTTCTTTATAATAAATGACAAGATACAAATATAAGCACTCGTTTGTGTATTTTCTCGAATAATTTCTTCTTACTCCAATTTATGCTGCCACTGCTTAAAATTCATTCAAAAATGATCCAAACAATTGATTCAAGTGTCCAAATTGCAATCGGCTGAAGCGTGCAGAGCTTTCATTGATCTCACTGACTGTGCGACTGGCACTTTTGGCTTTTTGACACGAACTTTCAACTTATATGTAAACAAGCTGGAACAAATGACTGCTTGGCCACTTAATCGAACAAGTGAGACTCTTTTCAGCGAACTAGCAAGCACTACACAGGCGTGCTTCTTCGCACAAATAAACAATGCCAAAACGACGATGAGACTCACATGGTACTGAGACAAATGGCCGGCCACGATCGTGAACACTGCGACGACGTTTACTTGGTGGGGGTTTTGCGTGTGAGCTTATGCCGGCAGGTTTCAAGACTTTGCATTAGAGCCAGAGAAGTTTAAATGTAACTATTGAACAAACAGTGAGCACACTGGTGTAAGTCAGGTTTTGCAGAAAATTTGGTCATTTTGACCAATGAATGGACGATTTTCATCTCTTCAAAGAGTAGCTAGACATGGGATTGAGAACATTTTTGGGAAAAGAAAGTAGCCTATATAAATTTTCACCGCTGTTATTTCACTTTTAATACTTCCCAAAAGCTACAATTAAATTACACCAAACCTCACTTGTATGATTCCGCGACTTGGAAACGTATTCAATTGATTTCATTTTTCTCTTACAACCACATTTCTCTAAAATAACGCAAGGCACGACATTAACTTTAGCACTTCTGGTTACACCTCCGTATATATTTTTGCAATATCCACTATCCGCGGAAAAAGTTGAATTTGTGATCAACTTTTATCAACTAAATTCGCTTCGTGCTCCTTCCGAAAAAAATTTAACTGTTCGTTCTCCGTCGGTACGGAATCAAGTGCCAAACCCATTCCCCGTTACACTCGACGAATTACTCATACCTTCCTCATCCACTTGCTCGAGTTTTCACCATGGCCGTAACGGTAGATTCGGTTGCAACTGGAATGTTGGAATTGCTTCGCTCATTCCCGTAGCACTGGTATTGCCATTACCAATTATTTGGTCATATCGTTATTTATTTTGTTCACGATTTTCTGAACTCATTTAGAAATTCAATTCCAGGTTTATTATGACGGCTTTTAAAACTAACTCGGACAAGTAAATTTGTGATTTTGTTGATCTCAACATTATTGTTAGTTAATTGAAATTTTCTTGTATGCTCATTGATTAGGAATCGGGGAATTTTTTGTTTGTGTTTATTTTGGGTTAGTTCTTTTATTAAGTTGCGTATTAGATTGTTCCACACTTTTTGCGTTACTATTATTATGAAATTGCTTCTTTTCGTGAAAGTCCCTAGGCAAACTGCTAGGCGAGCTGCTCGGTTACTATAAAAGCTAAGAGATAATTTGTTTAAATTTTGATTGTGCTCATGTTTTTGTGAGAATTTTTCATGCTTGATTTTCAAGGAATTCAGATCAAACCATCGATTTTTTGTAGCAAAATATGTCACTTCAGCTTTTTGTACATTGAGATGAACGCGGAAAAGACAATAAAAAGCATAATAAACCACACAACGTGTTTTTCCATTTTAAGCTTCGCTACAAGCTTACGCCTTGCTCACTCTGGGTTATCCATGATAATGGAGACAAGAGGTAGAACACCCCATGTTTTTCTCAATTTTTAAGATTTCGTGCATCAAGCTTACAATACGCTTTTCAATTCATGCGTTCTTTTTTAAAAGGACAACTAGGCGGAATTTTCGGTGCCAGATATTTCGAATAATGTAATCGATTGCTTAAAGGCTTTAAAAGTGACTCAATATTGACTAAAAGCAAATCTCAGAATACGAAGAAGGTAGTGATCTTCTTCCAATTATGAGGTGAACGATTCCGTCTCTTGTGCATTAATCAATGAATACCGAGCAAATCTAGTTGAGTGAGTTACACGTTTCTTTGGCTTTTCTTTAAACTCTACCAAATTTTTATCGTTTCTGAATTGTCAATGCTCATGGAGCCTAAGGCGCAACGGTACCTGGCTATATTTGATGTTTTGCTAATGAGAGGTCTTTTTTGATTTTAGGACCATCATTTCAAATAAGATGTGCTGTAACAGACGGCAGATGAACGGTTATGTTGCGATTCCAATAGAGCCTTGCAATATACTCCAAAACCCAAAAGTCCAATGCAGCGTGGGCTTCTATCTGGTGCTGAATTCGCTACATGTTCTTACTTTCATTAGTTATTTTTGCACCAAAGCAACCTTTGAACCTTTTCTCGGGTCATTGGCTGTTGACTTAGAGGGAATGATCTTTCTAATTTGCTCTGCGTAGAACTGGTGAGTCTGCCAGAAGACGTAGGTTTTTTAGAGTTATTAGCAACTCCTTCATTAAGACGAAAATCGAAGGCCTAACTCAGTTATTTTGAGTAACTTTCCGTTGATAAAATTGAATTACTATTGCCTTGTAAAATTCACCTTTCCCAGCCCACTTGAGGTGTTAAAATCTTGCTCGGTAACTCTAGGAGTGTCCATCCTAGCGCCAAAAGTCCCTCTACCAAAAGCATTCTCATTCGGAAGAAAGTCATTGGTTCTAAATTTTATTTCTTGATATTTTTTCCTGAGTTGCATGCAAGGCTTCTTCTTATAAAAGTACATACAATCTACAATAGCTTACTTTCGTGATTTCTTCAAAAGCAAAATTATCAATCATTGATGCGAAAGATGCGGTTAATCCTGCTCTCCTTTCGTAAATATCTGGACTGCAATATTTTATTCTTTATCAATACTTGTAATCGAATCCACGAAAAATAAACTCAAAATTCAAAATACAAAGAATTAACTAACTAGCTTGCTGAAATCTTCTTATTTATCATCAATGAGAGAACAAGAAAAACGAAGTGATAATGATCAAAGCCACTGAACGAATCGATAAAAGCCCACGCTATTAAGCAAATAGATAATCTTCACAAACCACTTTCCATAAATCTTCTGGTGTCTTCTTGAATGTGATGACCAAAGCAAAACACAAAAATAAGATAAATTAGAAACAGTAGAAGGAATCAGAAATGAACTATGAAGTTGTGCCGACCTGCGTCAAAATTAAGCGTGATACTCTCCTTTCCTGATGTGTTAGAAAGGTAAAGTCAAGTGTTGCAGAATTTCTGAAATTGCAGAAAATATTTTGTTTTTACAATTTTTTAGATATAACTTTTTGCAATGAGGCTATTTAAAGCAAATGAAACTTATACAAATCCTTCAACTTTCAATAATTATATAATATATTATAAATACTCTAAATAATTCAATTTTTCTGAACTCCATATGGGAACACTGTCAATCCTTCTCCTCACTATAATTTCTCATTAAAATCAAACCGCCACACCTCAACAACTTTAAGATCATTAACCGAGTTTCAGCATCTTCCCCAAAAAAGTGTTGATAATAGACTCATAAAAAAGAATATCAAACATGGACTCAAAGTGTCGCTTGTTTAGGCCTCGGCTCATTTGATTCATATCTAATTAACTTTTAACATGTCTTTTCTTTTTGGTGTTTGATAGGATTTTTGAATTTTGCTTTTGGGATTTATTAAATTTAGTTTTATCTTCTCGCCTCAATCAATTTCTTAATTTGTTGCCGTCTCCCGTCCTATTCGGCTTGCGGGTATATTAGATTTTACTCGATTTGGTAGCGTGCTTAGTGGTTTGTTTGGGATAATTTAAAAGACTGAAATGTTTCGCGGCTAAGCTTGGAGAAAAAGCTTAATGATAAAGAATTTTCTTTGATTTGATCAGTGTGTCGACTAATTGCTGTATTAATGATCAATAAATTTTGGTGGAAAAAAGTAGTGTGGGCTATGAATATGGAAGGGTGTACAATTTAGGGGATATATTAATTAAGTGATAAATTATACCAATAAACACCGTCTATCTATAATAAAATAGAATGTTTGATCTTAGATGCATTGATAAATTGAACGTTCAGAATAGAGTGTATAACTCAGAGAGCTGAAAATATACCCTTTGAGACGCGGACTTTTAGCCGCATAGGCGTGCTAAATGATTAATTAGTAAGGTGTCGCGAGAAGCACGGTTTATTACGCCTGCCTGAAGATGTAATGTACTCACAAAAATCTAGTCAATGGTGAAATTAGATACAAATACTAATGATCTATAAAAAAGTTTCTCTTTTCTCAGTAACGTCCTGATCTCGAAAATCAACAGAATGATACCCTAAAGCACGAAAACAAATGCAACCAATTGTCTTGGTTTCATTGCTAAAACTGAATAATACGTACATCATTCCTTGTTTTCTTTTTGTAGGTTATTGGATAAGTTTATTCTCAAAAAAAACTGACTGACTTAGCAGTAAACATTCACCAAACGCTCAATTGAAATGCCCTCACAATACCGTTTTCGTTTCGCTGTAATAAGCTAACATACGGTGTCCATCTTCCGCACAGATGCCTTATGTCCGTGCTCTCAGTTGGCATACAATGCCGGCAGCGAAGCAATATGAAATCAGGCATGGATATCTAATTTGATTACCTTCTGTAATGCTTATCACGGGAGCTCATATACATAGATCGGTTTGAAATCTACAATCCAATGTTTCACTCTTTCCCCCGCAGGGGGAATGCCGGTCGACAAGAGCACTCTTGCAGGCTAGCATTCTTTAGGGAGCGCTGCCCCCACGGACCCGAGGATATGGGGGCGCCGTGAGGCTCCCTCCTGGGATGACAGGTAACGACTCTGATTGGATCTGGACTACGCTTTGGACAACGAACTGGAATTGACGCTTTGGGCTGGCGGATGTGATGGTTTGCACAGTAGCGCCGAGGTTTGCTTTGCACAGTAGCGCCGAGGTGAAACTCGTGTGTGAACGGATCCAATTCAACTATCATACCGTCTCCGTCCCGGTAAAACCTTGGCAGGCCTTGGAGTACGTTCGAAGTTCACATCATTGGGTTGGTGGTGTAGGTTCGGTTGAGACGGACTCCCGATTAGCGCTGGTCTGGCTCTGAGCACTTGTCCCCATAAAGGCTTGTGCCAACCCTCGCATGGCTTCCCTGCTCTGCAAAGATAACCATGGGACCAAAAAGGCGACTACACACACGAACGGAGATAGCGGCTCCGAGGGGGGACCCAACAAAACTGGAACAAACAAAATCAAAAGACCAAAAACATCCAAAAAAAGAAACAAAAAATAAAAACAACGACGACGCAACTAGCGCTTGCAGTCACGATGTTAACAGTACATCGAAAGCGGTACTAACCACGACAAAAACGAAGAATAACACAATGACAGTGAAGGCAGTCGAAAAACGGATAATAGCAGACAGTCTCGTTCGGAATGAGATTCCTGCGGCGTTTGGCCTATTAAGAAAAAGCGAAAAACTCTGCAGGATGCTTCAGGTGTTCGAGCGGTGGGAAATAACATAAAGAGCATCGAAAATTCGATTGTCACTGCTGCGATCGTTACCGAAGCAACCGATGCAAGGGTCACAAATCCCGACGTTGCAACGAAAAATCCAGAAGCCAACGAGGAGATTACGGTACTAAAAGCACCGAGTGACCAGACACCGCGTGATTGCACCGCCAAACTATAAAATGTGGCGGAAGTACTGCACTCGGGAACGGAACGCGATAACCTCTCCCAAGGATGGTTGCAAGGTATAATTGCGGCCCAGCGATACGAAGAAGAAAGGCTACTCCGAAAAGCGGGAGATGTTCTGAAAAGAATACAATCTGCATGCGACTCCCCAAAAATCAGCGAAGCGGCAAAAGTGGGGCCCCTTGAACTAGAGGAGCTCCTAGATCGTATAGCGCACTGTCGGAGGAGCTGGTTAAGGGCCGAAGACGAACAGAAGGCTAAAGAGGCGCTTGGGGCGAAATCTATAGGCGACATGCAGATAGCTCCACCATTAAAAGTCAATAAAAGAATGGCGTCTAGCCCAATCGAAGGGGATCGGGATAAAAGAAGGAAGGAAGAGGCACTTGATGGGCGTGGAGCACCAGATCACGGGTTCCAGACAGTGCTTACAAAAGGAGCGAAGAAAGCCGCAAAGAAACTCCTTCAAAAACAGCCAGAAAGTAAAGCTCGCATGGACGCCCAATTAGAAAAAGGACCACATGTAAAACAGGAGAGGCAGAAGCCTCGACGAAGACCCCGGCAGCAGGCACTGCTCGTCAAGCCCCAAGATGGCCGATCCTACGCGGAGGTACTGCGGGACATCAGGGGAAACGTAAGGCCCGAAGACACCAATACTACCATTAAAGTTGTACGACCAACGCGGTCGGGCCACATACTGGTCGAATTCGGAGCAGAGGCCGGCAATAAAGAAGCATTCTGCGACGCAGTAAAGAAAGTCCTCAGCAAAAGCGCAACTATAGCCCCGCTCGAGCCGATGGCAATGATCAAAATACGAGACATTGACTGCGTGACGGATCTGACCGAGGTAGAAAAGGCCATCAAATGGGAGTTCCCTAGCGTGGAAAGGATCAAAGCGAGACTGACACCAGAAAACAACAGGGGACAACGCATGGCCATAGTTGACTTGACCGAAAAGGGCGCCGAACAATTCCTGAACAAGGGAAAAGTACGAATAGGGTGGGTTGTCTGTAGGATACGGCGAAGAGCAACGCCTCTTCAATGTTTCAAATGCCTTGGTTATGGTCACACCATACAAGTATGCAAAGGACCTGATAGGAGTTCCCTATGTTACAAATGCGGTGAAATGGGACATAAAAGAAAGAGTGTACGAAGGAGGCACACTGTATTCTTTGCAAGGATGCTGATCCAAGATCTGATTTCGGACACGTCTTGGGATCAGAAAAATGCTGGATGTTCCAAGAAGCCCTAGCAAAGGCAAAATCAGAACTCCGATGACCCGCATCCTGGGGCTAAACCTACACCGCAGTTCAACCGCCCAAAATCTGCTTGAGCAGTTTGCGAGGGACATGAAAGCCGACTTCTTGCTGCTGAGTGAGCAGCACCGTAATAAAAGTCCTGCATTATGGTATTCTGATGAAAGTGGTACTGCCGGTACTGCCAACAGTGACTTTCAAGCGGAGAGTTGACAGGGGAGGTGTTTAGTGGGTAGTCCAAGGGTATCCTCCATGGGAGTCCCACACTGCCAGACTCGGCGGGCGTAAATGCCTTCACCTCCCCACCACAAAAAAAAGCGGAGAGTTGTGGACGGGGGGATGGTTTCGTGTGGGTTCGGTGCTCAGGGTCCACCTTCTTTAGTGTGTACCTAACGCCTGACGAATCGATATCATCTTTCCATGCCAAGGTTAATGCTTCGGAGGGCGCTGTCTCGAACGCAGAGGGTAAAGTGCTCGTTGGGGGCGACTTCAACGCTAAAGCAATCGAATGGGGCATGCCTCAGACGGATCCGCGGGGAAAACGAATCCTGGAAATGGCGGCCCGGACGGCCCTCGTCGTACTAAACTCCGGAAATACGCCGACTTTCCGCCGTATTGGCTGTGAGGGAACCATACCGGACCTGATATTCACCTCGGAGTCCTTAGTACGGAGGATACACAACTGGAAATTATTAGATGACAACTCAGCCAGTGATCATCAGTGCATTCTGCTTGAGATCAGTGATGCTGTCTCCCGACGTTCGCGCTCTCGGCCTTCTACAATTGGATGGAACATTGGAAGGATAGACGTCGAGAGGTTCGTCGAGGTGCGCACAGCAGGTGAGCCGCTGCAGGGAGCTTTGGAGAGGACGGAAGAACTGGCAGCTCAAGACGTGGTGAACTCTACTATGAGCATCATTACGACTGCTTGGTGTGCTTCTATGCCCCGTTGAAGACCCCCGCACGGCAAGCCCCCAGTGTACTGGTGGTCAACTGAAATCGCTGAAAAGCGAAGGGAGTGTCACAAGCTACGACCTGAGGCTCAACGGGCGCGGAACCGTGACGAGGCATGCAACTGGGTGGCAGCATATTAGTCGGCCAGGAAATGCCTTCGCAAACTGATCAACAGTAGCAAGGCTCACTGCTGGCAAGATCTAGTCGACAATGTGAACAAGAATCCGTGGGGCCTTGGCTACAAGCTGGTCATGGGGAAGCTTGGTGCCCTACGGAAGCCTTGTATACATGACGCGGAAAAGATGGACGAGTTAGTACGGGGACTCTTCCCCACCCATCTCGTCCGTGTTGACGATGTCCATGGTGAATCAGCAGTCGAGTGCCCACTCTTCACACAGATGGAACTGGAGGAGGCAGTCCTCTCATAGAAAGCGAGGAAGGCTCCAGGTCCAGATGGTGTTCCAGCTGAGGTGTTGCGGCTCGTCTATCACGATTGTCCTGACTTGCTGCTCAGCGCATTCAACGCTTGCCTACGGAACGGGGTTTTCCCGGTACAATGGAAGGTGGCGAGGCTCGTGCTGATCAGCAAGGGGAAGGGAAATCCCGAACCGCCGTCTGCACTCCGCTCGTTATGCAGACTAGACACGGCTGGGAAGGTGCTAGAGAAACTCATCTAGGGAAGATGCACTGACGCAATTCGCGCGGCCGGGGACCTATCTCCTCGGCAGTATGGCTTTAGAGCAGGACGTTCTACCATTGATGCGATTGCAGAGGTGGTGAACGTGGTCCAAAGGGCAGAGGCATATAGTCGCACCAAGCGACGGATCGTCCTGTTGGTGACACCCGACGTCAGGAATGCCTTCAACTCCGCTAGATGGGTGGATATTCTGGAAACGCTGGAAAACTCTTTTCAAGTTCCAGAGTATCTAAAGCGGCTTTTGAGGAACTACCTTAAGGACCGAAGCCTGCTCTACGACACGACACAGGGCCAACGAAGGATAGAAATTACATCGGGTGTTGCCCAGGGATCTATCCTTGGTCCGGACCTGTGGAACGTGTCTTACGACGGGCTACTGAGACTTGAGATGCCAGATGAGTCACGCTTGGTCGGCTATGCGGATGATGCTGCGGTACTGGTCGCTGGACGCACCGTTGAACAAGCGCAACTTAGGCTAAGTATGCTAATGCGCCGAGTGAGAGGAGAAAACCGAAGTGGTCATCTTGACAAAAAAGAGAATCCCTAGAGTAAGGATGATCAGTATTGGCGACTTACGAATCGAATCGAAGCCAGCGGTGAAGTATCTGGGGCTACTGATCGACTCGAAGATAAGTTCCTCTGAGCAAATCAGGGCAACGGCTGAGAAGGCTGCTTCGGGAATATCGGCTCTGAGTCGACTTATGGCCAACGTAGGGGGACCCAGCCCACCAAGAAGACGCCTCTTGATGAGTGCTGTAGGGTCAGTTCTACTGTACGGAGCAGAGGTATGGGGCGACGCTCTCAGCAAGGAGGTATACCGAAAACGTTTGGCACAGGTACAGAGAAGAGGAGCACTGAGAATTGCAGCTTCGTATCCAACAGTCTCTGACTCGGCGGTGAGAGTTATTGCAGGCGTGATACCTGTCGCCCTCCTTGCTAGAGAGCACCACGCTATTTACCTGCGCCGAAACGAGAATGCTAGGGAGATGGTTGTCCGCAAGGAGAGACAGCGCTCGCTCAACGATTGGCAGCAGCCTTGGGTCAATTGCACGAAGGGAAGGTGGACTGCCCGCCTCATTTGGGATGTGAGACCGTGGCTAAATCAAATGCATGGTGAGACTGACTTCTATCTGACCCAGCTTTTGAGCGGGCATGAGTGTTTTCAGTCTTACCTGCACAAGATCGGTAAGTCACGGTCCCCCGACTGTCGGTTTTGCCCATGGGAGGAGAACAATGCCTGTCACACGTTTTTTGCGTGCACAAAATGGGTCAGGCTGCGAACGGAACTCTACAGGGAGACGGGAGAGCTCACCCCGGATAATATAGTAGCGGTGATGCTCGAATCGGTTGACAAATGGAACCAGGTGGCACATTATGCTCGGGCAGTCCTAAAATACAAAAGGGACTCACAGCAGCCCGGGGCGCTGGGGCTGGGGATCACTTCTCTGGCACTTCCTCTTCCCCTTTCCCCTCCCGCTAGGAAAGGGACTCCCGAGCTTGAAGGCGACCCACGGCGTAACAAAACGAGACCTTGCCCGAAGTAATGTGTCAAACGGTTCCAGGCTGGGTTCTCAGGTTGACAGGGGGGATGTTTAGTGGGTAGTCCAGTCGTGCATGGGAGTCCCATACTCTGTGCATAAATAGCATTCACCTCCCTACCACAAAAAAAAACAAAATGTTTCACTATTTCAAATGAAATATAAACACTCCCACTTTTAAAGGATGCGGTTGCTAGGAAGGAAGAAAATTGATATCCCAGCGATTGGCAACAGTCCTAGGAGGGTGACACAAAGGATAGATGGACTGTGCGTCTGATCCTTGGTATATTACCGTGGCTCAGCTGAAAGTATAGTGACACTTATATCTTCCTGGCTCAGCTCTTCACGGTCTACCAATTGCATGTTTCCATCCCCGGAAATTATAATCAAAGAGGCGCTTTGATCAGTTGAAAAATGGAAACATATTACACATTATGTTCGGGTAGTCGCTAAAAACCGGTTACTTGAGCATATGGAAGAATTGAGGCCAAAAGGGTATTGCTCTAGCAATCTCTTTCCCTCCTTCTGTTCCAGCTGGATATAACATGAAGCCACATCAAAAGGTAGGAAAACGACACTTCGACCAAAGTAATGTATTAAACGGTTCCAAGCTATGTTCTCAGATTGACAGGGAAGGTGTTCAGTTGGTAGTTTAGAAGCCTCTTGCATCTGGGAGAGACGAAATAAGCCTTCATCTCCCTACCACATAAGAACAAAATCATTGGATAGTGATCGACAGTCCATTACTAATCACTGAACGGCCAACGCCGGTACTTTTTGCAAAGATTCGCAATAAATATGTATATGAGAATCATCTACTAGCTGAAGCTTGGCTCATGGTCGATCCTTAACTTTCGTTTATTTTGACTTAAAACACATTTGCATCTGCAAAACTTTCTAGTTAGCCAATCGTTTGCCTATGATTGCTTATTGTATGGACAAAGAAATCAACATAAAATCAGGGATGAAGAATATGTTGTTTTTTGCGAAGATTCTAGTGTAAGTGAACCAGCGACAGTCCCCCAAAGTTTTGAAACTGAAAGACAGCATGAACGAGCTGATATATTAACATGTATACCACAATCCAATCAGAATAGTGAGAAAACTAGCTTGATGAAGTTGAAAGATCGATGGATACCAAAGCTAATGTTTCCAATATTAATACAGTTATAGCAACACATGAACAAATATCCCATTACTAGTTATTCCTGGTAGTTCAAAGCAAATAAAAAGAAAAACTACAATAGTTCGTGTTTTTACAGGAAATGCGTATAAAGAAAAACTTGAGAATAAAATAAAAGAGTCGACAAATAAAACCGTATTGAAAAGAAAAATAAATGTTTTGTAAGATCAAAAAAGCAAAATAAGAAAATAAAACCAAAACATTACGAAAATGATAGTTGGTTCAGTAAATTATGCCAAGAAGACATTGAAGAGGACATGATTAAATGCACGCAATGGGAGTTATAAAAAAACCCCGTTGGCAGCAACAGCCGGAATGGTAAATTTCTCGTATGTAGCATAACCTTTCGAAGAAGGATTTGGCTTGCCTACTACTAGACATCTTACTGCGATTTTTGTAGTACCACACGGGTATTTATTAACATAAAAAGAATCTGCAGACGTTCGTATTTAGAAACCCTTTATTGAGGCGCAAATATTTTGCTAATTGAATTGAGTTGCACACGTGAATCACATATTAAAAATCGCCAGATAATAAATTGTTATAAACATAAAAATACAGGTTTCGTCCTTCTCACATTTGCTGTTCACACATTTCAACATGGTTGCCACACAAAGGTGATAACTTGTCGGGTTAAATGGCTCAAATAATTAATTTCAAAAGATTTTCATAAAAGTTTAATCAGGGCACTTTCGTTGCCATTTATATGTATAAATTTTCAATTCTGAGCCATCTGGGGCCGCAATTTTGAATTTTTATTGGCAACGGCTGCTAAAAATATTAAGCTGTAAATTTTCGACTTTTTCATTTGTCATCCGATTGCATAATTTTTTGCAGATTACATTAACTTTCCTTAATAACTTATAATTTCAAGTTTCATCGGAATCTGTTGTGAAAATTGGTTGATAGAGGGCTACAGAAATAAAAAAAAAATTTAAGTCACTCCCTTGCATGGGGAGACTCCCTTAATTAACTTAAAATATTTCACTGCACTGCAAATTTGGAGAGGCACCACTTTTGACCTACTTAGAAAATTTCCTCATTCTAGCTCATGTGGTTTTCGAGAAAACTTGTTGTGACGCACGAACAAATGGACGGACGGACAGGCAGACATGTCGTCGATATTATAATTTCTCAGGATATTGTTAAAAATATTTTTAATGTCCTAAAAATGGTCTGCTTTATAAATACTCCCAAGTTAAGTCATTTAAAACGTTTCCATGAAAAATATTCATTCTAACAGTTGCTTCTAAAATAGCGCATTGCGCCATTTTCAATGCATCCATTTGACTTTGGATTATTTTAAATTTTTGTATGCTAGGACCTCATCAATCAATGTGCCGAATCTCGTTCAAATCGGAGTTTCACTCTAGACAGGGCAAAAGTATTAAATTTTTAGTAAAAACGGCAACTAACTATATTAGGCTTTAAATTTTTGTCCTTTTTATCTTTCATTCGATTTTAATAATTTAATACAAGAACTTAGTACAGAGATCCATAATCTCAAGTTTCATCAAAATCCGTTGGAACATGTGACCACTAGACGGCCACAAAAATCTGAAAAACCGGATATTTAAACCGCCGCCATTTTGAAATTTGCACATGCATGGTCATCATAATGTCAAAGTCTCTAGATCTAAGTAATTTATATCTTAACACTAAGTTTCATATATGTCAGATCAAAATTACGACATTTAGAAGCCTTTAAAGTTTTGAACTTCAACTGGCCGCCATTTTTTTTGCCAACTGACCTCCAGTTTTTTTTACATAATTCTTTAGATACTTACAGCTTTTATCAACTACCGAATTTCATCAATATCGGTTGAAAGCTTTGGTCACCACTGCAATAAAAAAATTTGGTACGTTTTTTGACCTTTGAGCGGCCGCTATTTTGTTTCGGCCATACCGACTTTGGATTTTTTATTGGGAGATTCATCACATACATCAGTGAACCTTTATACCGAATTTCATCTAAATCGAAGCTATACTTTGGTCAGAGCAGAAATCACGATTTTTCGTTTAAAATGGCCGCCATTTTGTTTTCGCCTTTGCTGGTTTACAAACTTAACCGAGATATTTACTCAATACACCTTTCCTGAAAATTTGGTGAAAATCGTAGCAAAATTGCAACATATAGCGTGGTCACAAATTTCGTTATATCCCATATACACACATATATATATATATATATATATATATATATATATATATATATATATATATATATATATATATATATATATATAGATATATATCTATATAATTTTGTTTATTTGATATCCGCTGGCCAATCCTCTTTTTTCTTTAAAAGCCGTCGGGCCTTGTTGTGTGAGCAGACGCGTTTCGACTACTTTGAGACACTGAAGATGACTCAAAGTAGTCGAAACGCGTCTGCTCACACAACCAAGCAAGGCCCGACGGCTCTTAAAGAAAAAAAAAAAAAAAAAAATATATATATATATATATATATATATATATATATATATATATGTATATGTATGTATGTATATATATATATTTAAATATAAGGTACTCTCCGCAATAGGTAAATTTCTCTCGAGAAATTTTTCTTAAACAAAGCACTACAACTGCGATAATGGCCAAAAATTGGTGAAAATTGTCACCTTCTTCTTCTTAGCACTACAGGCCCTTGCGGGCCTTCGCTTCCTGCAAACAGCGCCCCCAACTGTCTCGGTCCGTAGACTGCGGGTTCCGATTCCGAGATCCGAGCAGCGATGAACTGTCTTCGTCGACCGAGTCAGACCAGCGTTTCCTCGGTTTCCCCACTGGCCTCCGGCCTTCAGTTCTCCCAGCGAATACCTTCTTGGGTATCCGTTGTTCGTCCATACGATTCATGTGGCCAGCCCATTGCAGCTTCGGGAGTCTTACAATCCTTGAGACCTCCGGTTCGTCAAATATTTCATACAGCTCATGGTTGTATCGAGTTCGCTATTAGTCCCCGTCAAGCTTGGCTCCGATTATTCGCCTCAGGACCCGTCGCTCAAAGGCGTTCAGTATATTTGCGGATGCTTGGGTCAGGGTCTATGTTTCACACCCAGAGCATAACACAGGTCTTATCACAGATTTGTATACTTGGAGCTTTGTTCTCCTGGTTATGCAGCTGGTCTTCAAGATCGTCAATACTGAATAAAATACTTGATTCGCGAGCTGTATTCTTCGGTGTATTTCGTCTCTTTCATTGCCCGTTTTCGTTATTTCGGCGCCTTAATAAACAAATTTGCTAACATTCTCGATACTGTATTCGCCAAGTGTGATATTTTGTATACTTGAGTTTTCCTCGACTGCGTCATAAGCTTTGTTTTATTTAGATTGATTTGTAGCCCTACTAGTGTTGCTTCACTGTCGAGTTTCAGGAAGAGTTCTTTGGCAGTTGTTAATGACCGTGTCGATGTCATCCGCATAGGCTGCTACTTGGCTCGACTTATATAGTGATGTACCTCGCGTAACGACAGGTAGCTTCCGTATGACGTACTCCAGAGCCAAATTGAATAGCAATGGGGCCAGCCCATCTCTCTGCTTTAGTCCGATATTTGTGTCAAAGGCATCGGTGAGTTGGTTATTGATGCGGACTTTGGAGGTTGTTGACGTCATTGTCATTTTGGTAAGACGGACTAATTTGGCTGGGATGCCAAAGCAAAGCATTATTTGGTACAGTACAATTGTCACCTATAATTGCTAAAACTAATTCATTTACTTTTTTGTACATTATCGATTAAGATTTTGGTAATCATATTGAAAACATCAATAAGATCTCAAAGTACGATTTGGAAATATATTAGTACGACTTAAGATGAATGGTGCTAAATTGCACCTTTTCTAGATTTTGAAAATAGTTTATTTCTCTGAAATTTATAAAGATATTTCTTAAATTTGATTGAATTATTAATAAAACTTCACCTAAATAAGAGTTACTTGGAGTCAAATTTAAATAATCTTTATTTGTGTTAAATTTATAAGGGTTTTTAGTTTAGGGGTACGAATTAGGCAGATTCCTATCTTAGCATTGCAGCACGTAAATTCCTAGAACCCTTATCTAAATTGAAATGATTACCAGCAAGTACATATATAAAACACACATGTGAGGACTTGATTGCGAGAATCCATTTTATCCCACCATCGACCTCCTCGAATATATTTCCATAGCAAATAGCTATAAATTCAATAAATAATCTGGATAGAATTTTCATCAAATAAATAATAAATAAATTCCATCTAATTGATCCTTTTGAACGTTAATCAAAACATAATTCCTCATGTGTAGAAAGAGTCAAGAAGTTGCATTTATTATTTCTATTTCATCCTCCTACAAATCATGTTTTATTTCACAAAACCAAAGTCCTAATAGCTGACTAACCACAGTTACCTTTTAACAGCTTGTTACAGAGTTTCTACCATGGGAGTCGGAACAAATGTCCTCGAAGTTCCCCTTTGTCTGCACAAGCTTAGGTATGTAAATACATTTATTTTATCCAGACTAAATGCATTAAACTCTTTGATTTGTAGTAATTTGAATATCTACGCATTTCAATTCCTTTAAATTACATTTCTTTCCTGTAAATTTTTCAAAATATCTACGTATGTAAAATAAAATTGAAGTCTTTAAGAAAATTGAACTATTAAACGGAAAACTTGATGAACTTCTGGACAATTTGAATATTCCAATTGAGGCAATTCAATCAATAGAAACGATTATTCTGTTGAACTTAGCATCGTCCTTGGTAATTACGTGGCTATAAGGAACTGGTTCAATATATCTAGTCTAGATTCAAGACTGATATTACGAGTATATAATTATATTGATATTTCTCCGTTATCAGGACTTATTTGATGGCACAAAATTTAGTTATTTTGCAACGAAGCGAATCGTGGGGTCTTGAAATAAATTATTCATTTGAGGTGTAATAGGAAATGATAACATTAATGACTTCTAAGCATATACTCTGTTTATCATTTGATTTACAAGTATGGATTGCATATTCTGTGTATAATTTGCAATATTAGTCACAATATGTCAAACCTAACCGCAGAATTCAACCCACTCAAATCTAGTGAATAATTGATCAACTCAAACTCATTGTGTCCTAAACCAACATGAAATAATATTCAAAATTATAACAAAACCTACCCCGGCCACATCAAAATTTCAAGGAAAATGAAGTTCTGAAGGCCTCTTAGCCATGAACTCAACCCATATCATTCCACCAATATTGCACCCTAAACCCAATCCCTCTCATATCGCAAGAACCGATAAGACTTACTGGTAACAAAACCGACATTAGTGGTTAGTTAATGGCAATAAAATGCTCCTCGTGACCAAGGATATCGCTTATATCAAAAGGTAAACATGGCAGCGGAACTTGTGCTTGCTTTTCCACCCAATATTCTCCCCCGCCTTCGACGCTAGCCACAAATTCACTGTTCACCCTAATCTCTACCATCATCGTTTTTCATTCGATGGAAATGAAAAACTGTTTAATTCGAAATGTGAGTTCGCATGACTATGAAAGTCTCGACTACATATGAGCGCGATTTTCATAATTTATGCATGGTCAGTCAGAATTAGAGCTGTACTCGTACTCGTATATGAAAGTCCCTTCCATTTTCCCCGTAGTTAGGTTGAAACCTTTTGCTTGTGACTTGGTGTATGATGTGTTGTATGTTTGCGAGATGGATCGCCATTTAGATAGGAAATAAGTTGGAAAATATGACAAAGAGAAGAAGGTGAAGGAGGTAAGGTCAAAGTTACGATTGTATCGTTCTTCACTAACAGTAGAACGACATATGAGTAAAAAGTCAATCGAAGAAGAAAAACGATTTGCCCGAGTTAGCAAGGGATATCCTTGAGCTAATGCTTGAATAGAGGAATGTCGCGTGATTAACGAAAACAAAAAAAGAAAGCATTTGACCAATGACAAGGACATTTTTAAACACATGCAATAAGTGATGAAGTTTTTGTTTAAGTTTTGTAGAAAATATGATGAATCTAAGAATATAGTCAAGTGAGTTTAAAATTAAAAGCAAATCTGGCTTAGTTTCAGTTTCATTATTCTTGCTGTAAAGTGCACAGGGTTTTCCAATAAGAGGTGTTATTTTGATATCAAAAGAAAAATGCCAGTTCCCCATATAAATGATCGGATGTTTATTTCATTATAAAGAGAAAGGTATGCCGTTAATAGTGAGAAATAACATCAGGCAAATGACCACCACGACCATGCTTACAGAACCATATCCTTTCCATGAAATTTTCCATAACCAAATCGCAAAGTGGCTGCCCTATGTCCTCGATAGCCTCACGAATTCGATCTTTGAGGTCTTGAATTGACGCTGGGCTGTTGGCGTAGACCTGCTCTTTCACGTGGCCCCAAGGGAAGAAGTCGCAAGGTGTTAAAGCACAATATCTCGGTGGCCAATTTTGATCACCTCTTCGAAAGATAACACGGTCCGGAAACTTTCCCGTAATAGATCAATGGTTTCGTTGCTTGTGTGGCACATAGTGCCGTCTTGTTGAAAGTAAACGTTGTCGAGATTAATACCATCCAATTCCGGCAATAAAAAAATCATTAATCATCTCTCGATAGCGCAATCCATTCACCGTAACTGTTGCTCCAGCCTCAGTTTCGAATAAGTAAGGTCCAATGACTCCGCCGGACCATAAACCGCCCCAAACAGTCACACTTTGAGAATAGAGAGGCTTTTCAACAATAACTCTTGGGTTTTCCGAGCCCCAGATGCGACAATTTTGCTTGTTGACGAAGCCTCTGAAGTGGAAATCGGCCTCATCACTCAAGACGATTTTCGATGGAATTCCGGATCATTTTATGCATTTCAAGGACCCAATCAGCAAAGACGCGACCTTGTTGATGATCGACCGGCTTGAGTTCTTGAGTTAACTGAACTTTATAAGCCTTAAGACCCAAATCCTTAGTCTGCGGGGCCTAGTGGTTAGAGCATGAACCCATAAGCCGAAGGTCCCAGGTTCAAATCTCGTTGGGAGCAATGTGATTTAACTCAGGGGATTTTTCGGACAGGCTACGAGTGTTCACTCAGTGGTGATATGTACTGATTTAATCAGATCATATCATAGCTGAGCAGGCACACGGGAGCATGGTACAGACCAAACCAACTTCCGCAAAAATCAATACGGTCATGAAAATGAGATACTCTAACTATCTCTAAGCGAAAGCCCGAGAGGGGCTGTAGTGCTACAAAGAAGAAAGACCCAAATCTTTATGCAAAATACGGTGTAATGACGTTTGTGGAATGCCTGATTCCAAAGAACAACGGGGAATGGACAAAGCTGGGTTTTCTTCAACACTTTCGGCTACAGTAGCAATATTCTCGACTGTTCTTGGGTGACGTGCACGGATTTCTGTATTGCGGTCCGACAAGGTGCTTCACGACGACCCAAAACTGTTTGAGTTTTACGAACCGATTTGCCAAAATCTCACTATTTTTATAGTGAATTTTAATAATTTCAATGCGTTATTTAAGCGTGTATCGTTCCATTTTTATCAATGGCGTAGTTTTTACTTGTTAAATGTTAAAAAATGACAGCTTCGAAAGTGACATCTACCGAAAAAGCGGGCTTTTCAAAATAACACCTCTTATTGGAAAACCCTTTATTTATTGAAATCAAATGTTTAGACTTACCTTTTGTGTATGTGTTTCATGGTGGTCAGATTGTTGAAGAAGTTTGTCTGAAATGAAAAAATAAACTCTTTGTTTGATTTCCACATACAGTCTCTTACAATTTTGTTTTTTGTACTAGTGCGAACATAAGGAAATAAACTTCTTTCTTGTACCTACACTGTACTCTACTAGCACTAAAGTTTAAAATTAAATGATACTTTAACTTTTATGTTCTTCAATCTCTTGGATGCCTAAGCATGATTTTAACTAAATTTGTTTAGAAGACTGAAGTCACTATGATCGTATGAATAGGTTGAATTAGATGGAGATTACTCCTACCAGATGGGTCTTCTAAATCCATTAGTAACTCAAGCAACGTCATATGAATATCAAAACTTGATTCATATACAGATTCCATAAATTGAGTTTGGTCCTTTTATTCCTTTTTGACCTCTTTTTTTGAGTAGTCGTGGGAATATATCAATGTTTCAAATCATTTCTAAAATATTCATGAAAGTTCCTACATATCTGTAGTATTTGGATCAGATTATAGGGTCTAGGTCTCCAGAATTACGTGCTGTTGTTGTTATCATTTTTGAATATTCAACCGGCTGTAACCCTTTTGATTATATAGCCAATAACGAAAAATTCATAATATGCACTAATCAATAACAAAGTTGATCGAATTTTGACTTGTGAGGTATTTGTGCCCATATACTAATAAAGATCTACTTTTGTGATTTTTTTGAATCAAAAGTGTCAAATTGGGAGGGGAGACACCAAATGTTCATACCTTTTCCCTCCCTTTACACCCTTTACAGCAAAAAGTGTTAGTTTAAGGTCAGCTCTCGAAAGTTCTCTTCAAGACTGTAGTAATCGGGCTCGGAAAGGAGTACGAGGAATCGAAATGTCCAAATTGGTTGCTACAATTTATTTTAGACCGCGTGGCATTATTCGATAAACGTCCTTAAAAACGCAAATTATATATATATATATATATATATATATATATATATATATATATATATATATATATATATATATATATATATATATATATATATATATATATCACAAATCATCGAAACGAAATGCAAACAGCCCAAGGGTAATGAAGATACAGAAATAAAGGAATTGCAAACGAAATATAGTTCAATTTCTCCGAGCGATATGAGTGCTTTCCACAGTTTACAACTTTCACATAAAACCGGGTAATCACGTATGTATGTCCACAATGCAAGTCACATGCAGCCAACAGAGACATTCGTTTTATCTATGAAAAACGAATTTTTGCTATAGATACGAAGAATATAGTCTCACGGAACAGTAACGAAGATGAAACAAATTCGAAACCAAACCAAACAGTTGCCATAGAAAGTAAGTTAGAATATTATAAAAAACAACAACCGCGCGTTGTTTGCAGTATGGCTCAGCCAAGTTATCAAAAGATTCTCGATGTAAATTCGCAAAAGATGAAGGAATTGATATGCGAAAGACCCTGGAGGCCGGGTTATGCTTGCTGCCCTGTCGAACTCTAATGCTAGACAATTCGCAAAGATCTAACCAATCACTCTTTGTTTTTGACATTCACACATTTCGGTTGACAAATTATCTTCAAAACCAGTGCGTGATCTATGCAATATTACAAATGAGGACTTGATCGCTTCAGCGGCATTAGCAATAAATGTGAAACTTATTAATGTTCACGATCGCATCGTAGTCAACACCTTCATCTTCTTCTTATCAGCCCCTTTCGGGCCTTCGCTTCCTGCAAAAAGCGCCTCCAATTACCTCGGTTCGTTGACCGCGTCATTCAATTCCGAAATCCGAGCAGCGATGAACTGTCTTCGTCGACCGAGTCAGACCAGCATTTCCTCGGTTTTCCCACTGGCCTCCGACTTTCAGTTCTCCCAACGAATACCTTCTTGGGTATCCGTTGTTCGTCCATACGATTCATGTGTCCAGCCCATTGCAGCTTCCACAGTCTTACAATCCTTGAGACCTCCCGTTCGTCAAAAATTTCATACAGCTCATGGTTGTATCGAATTCGCCATTGGTCCCCGTCAAGCTTCGCTCCGATTATTCGCCTCAGGACCCGTCTCTCGAAGGCGTTCAGTATATTTGCGGATGCTTGGGTCAGGGTCCATGTTTCACACCCAGAGCTTCAGGAAGAGTTCTTTGGCAGTTGTTAGTGACCGTGACAGAATGTTGATGTCGTCCGCATAGGCCACTACCTGGCTCGACTTGTATAGTAATGTACCTCACGTATCGACAGGAAGCTTCCGTATGACGTACTCCAGAGTCAAATTGAATAGCAATGGGGCCAGCCCATCTCCCTGTTTTATTCCGGTATTTGTGTCAAAGGCATCGATGAGTTGGTTATTGATGCGGACTTGGGAGGTTGTCGACGTCATTGTCATTTTGGTAAGACGGACTAATTTGGCTGGGATGCCAAAACCAAGAATTATTTGGTACAGTACGTTACGATCAATACTGTCGTATGCTAGCTTGAAGTCAACGAAAATTTGGTGTACGTCTATGTTGAACTCCCAGCATTTTTCAAGTACCTGCTTGACTGTGAACAATTGGTCTGTTGTTGGTCTACCTGCCCTAAAACCACCTTGATACTCCCCAATAATACTGCTGGCGTATGATGCGATCTTATTTTCTAAGATTTTAGAAAATATTTTGTACGCCGTACAAAGTAGTGATATGCCTCTATAATTTTCGCACTGTAGCTTGTCACCTTTTTTTGTGGATAGGGAATATAATTAATTGGCTCCACTGTTTCGGCTTATGTTCTTGTTGCCAAATGTACTGGATGACTTTGTGAATAGCTTGATGAACACTACCACCACCATATTTGATGAGCTCCACTGGAATCTCTCATAGCTCCACTGGAATCTCATCAATGCCCGGCGCTTTATTATTCTTTTGGGCTTTGATGATGGAACACACTTCATCCAGAGTTGGTGGGGCCAATGGAAGCTCTCCGCAGACATCTATAGGCTCTGATGTTCTGGAGCTGTGCGGAGGATTAAGGAGGTTTTTGAAATATGATGCCCATCTTTCCTTAACCTTCGTTTCATCAGCGATGATATTGCCGATGTCATCACGACAGAGCGTGGTTTTGGGCTGATAACCATGTTTCAGGCTTTTCACTACTTTGTATGCTTGTCTTGTGTTATTGCTCGCTAAACTTACATCTATACTTCTCAATTGGTCGTCATATTATTTTCGTTTCTTAATCCTAGTCTTATTCGCTACTCTTCAGAGATTCTTTTTATCTAACGCATTCTGGCACTCATCATCGAACCAATCATTCCCCTTGCGCCAGGCTTGATTTCCGATTGTCTGTTCCAGAGCTCGTGGTTCGTCTTTAACGATGCCTCTGATAAGATGGGAGCCAGCTGGTTGTCTAGGGTCTCCGTGAAATTTTCGGCCTCAGACGCCGTTTGGAGTCTTTCGATGTCAAATTTTTGTAGCGGGCTGGTATTCGCTGAATATGCCTTTGACATACGACATCGATAGGTTAATTTGATCAAGTAATGATCTGAGTTACAATTGGCTCCTCGATATGTACGGACGTCAAGTATGCTCAAGGCCCAACGTTGTTGGATCAGAACATGATCGATTTGGTTTTGTGTGTTGCCATCCGGTGATAACCAGGTCATTTTATGAATGCGTCGATGTGGGAAGCAAGTCGAACGTATGACAAGATTTCTGCTACATGCAAAGTCAATCAGGCGCTGGCCGTTCTCATTTGTTTCATCGTGGAGGCTATATCCTCCAGTCGTTCCCCGATGAGATAGCTCATTGCCAACCTTAGCGTTAAAATCACCCAGAATAATTGCTTCCCCAACCCATAGCTTCCTTGATTCCTCATCCTAACCCCCCCAACTAAATGGTAGTAAATGCTCTCGGGGTGCACATTGGGTTTACTGGTTCCCCAATAATGTAACATTAAATGTCGAGAAAAGCTCATAACTGTAAATACATCTACAGCTCTGCTACTAAACCCTGCTTACACATCCTTTGTGAGGACGTAAGAGGGTGAAGGCGAATCTTCCACGCCTGATAACGGAATCGACGTAATAACCATGCCGCCGGAATGGAGGTTGGGCGACGGGCTAACTTCCCATCCCTGGAAAATCTTTAATTGTTTCGAAACCTGCAGATAGGCCTCAGAATGGATTGGACTCACGGCAACGACCTCGCAAGCGAAAAAAGCACTATGGCATTGGATCCTGGAATGTCAGATCACTCAATTACCCTGGCGCTGTTAAGGACCTTTTACAACAGGCCTGACAATATCAACTAAAAATACTGGCAGTCCAGGAAACGAATTCGACTGGAAACGACATTCAAGACATGAGATCGCACACAATATTTAAAAGTGGGAAGCCTACTGGAAAACGAGAATTCGGAGTGGCTTTCATTGTGGATAGGGAGTTCAAATCGCACGTTATTGATTTTAAGGCAGTCAATGAACGGTTGTGTGCGATCCGTATAAAAGCGAAATTCTTCAAAATCAGGCTGATTAATGTTCACGCCCCGACCGAAGAAAAGGACGAAGGAACGAAGGAAACGTTTAACAATCAGCTGGAAAGACTGGTCGACTCATTGCCCACAAACGACACAAAAATTATTCTGGGTGATGTTAACGCTAAGGTTGGCAATGAGCAACACATTCATACTTACAGATAAATCCATATGGGTATGTTCACTTGAAACAGAAACTAAAAACTTGATATATCTCGGGCCGGACATCAGTTTACTGGCTCTTTATGGGACTGCCGTCTCGAAAACTCGCTTATATTTCAATGAAATTATCCCGTTTCGGCGAGCAACGGGAGTGTCAAGTCTTGTCTCGTGGATGGGTGGGAGTTCCTGTGAGGTCGCGAACGGTGGTGATTAGGGGAACAGCAGTTTTTTTATGGATATCAGTGGCACGTGTACGTGCGTGGTCAACTGACTTTTGGTCTTTAAACATTCGCGCGAGAATCATTAGTGATTCCAATTGGAAAAAAACGAATGTCGAACTGATTTATAAGTTATTTGGAAGTATTTTAAATCGAAGCCTTGCACATTTTATCCATTTCGTGTGCTCTTAATTGGCCGTCATCTGGCGTATCCTAATTGAAAAGTTGCCTTTGGCGTGTGGCTGAGCGATTGATGGTATATTTGATTTCGGTCTCTGATTAATCGATTGTGGTGCATATTTTTTTGGAAATTAGACGTAAAGCTCATTTGAGTGCTATGTCGTTAAGCGTTTGAATATTGGAGGTGATATATTACAGATAAACAAGAACGACCCAGTTCAACACCGGTGATAGCATTTTGGATGAAAAGATATAAAGGTGGCCCACGTCGGTTCTCAGGGAGCAGTTTCACGAAATCGAAATTGAGCTATTCTGTGAATTATTTTATTATCTTCCGAAAAATCAATCGAAATATAGAGAACATCTTCAATTCTGTGAAGTTTTATGTGACATCTCCTTTTTATCGCCGTCCCCAAGATCTGTAATCTTTTGGTAAATCAAAGCGTGAATGCAATTCAGAAATCCCAAAAGAGCCGACTCTGAACGTGATTTCGCGACGCTATTTAAAATGTTGATTGAAATTGAATTCAATTCTTGTTGATTGAATCCGAGCATTGGCTCTCGACTGTCCAAGGAGAGAAGCGTTGATGAATGCGTGTCGTATTTTCAATGGCAAAAAAAAGTGGTTGATTCATTTTGTGCTGATGAGCTCAGATGTGAATACAATTATATTCTTGTCTTCTCCGGACGGCAATCATATTAAAGCCCGGAATTCTTAGATTCTATGCTTGAACATGAATTACCTCAATTTTATTTAATTGAATTAAATTGCTGTACGTCCCGGAATAGTTTTGTTACAAGTGGATAGAACATATCTCTAGCTTTGCCAATTTGTGATTTCATGGAATTAATACATGTCAGACTTGAACGTCATTACGTGTTATCTAATGATCATGTGGTTTAGCATTACAGCTTCAACAGCAACAAGTTTTTTAAAGTTTCAGGCCACTTACCCTTCCCCCCAACAATGAGCGCTCGTTGGAGGAGGAGGTGAGTACCCTCGTTTTTAGGGTATTGTAAAATCATTTTACAATACCCTACTAACATCGCGTCCTGTCCGTCCGTCCGTCTGTCCATCCGTCCGTCTGTGTGTCACACCACTTTTTCTCGCAAACTACATAAGCTAGAAACATAAGATTTTGTAAGTAGGTGTAAAGTGACGCCCTCTTTAAAGTTTCACCACGATAAAAATTTTATAAAATCTTTAAGGGGGGTCTCACCATATAGGGGAGTGGACCCCGAAAAAAAGTTTTCATTGCATATAGGCAATATGGGTATCAAATGAAAGTTCTTAATGAGAACTTTTCAAAACAGGTCTTAAACTAACAAGCTTTGCTTTGAGGGGTGCAGGAGAAGGGGAAATGTACGAAAATACACGAAGGGGAAATGTACGAAATACACCTTTGACCCGAAAAATCTGAAAAAATCACAGAGGTGTGGCTTTAAGAGTACAAGGGCAACAAAAACCTCAGAACTCGAAATTCACTCAACTTTGTTAATAATAGTACATTTTATAAATTTTACATATTTGCATACATGGGGTCCGAAAAATATGCACGAGATTGTGCGAGCACTGTTCCCCGCCCATCCCGTTTTTGTTAACGCTGTACACGGTGAAACAGCAATCGTGAGCCCACTCTTCAAATAGCCGGAAGTGGACGAGGCAGTCCCATCAATGAAAGCAAGGAAGGCTCCACGCCCACATTGTATTCCAGTTGTGGTGTTGCAGCTTGTCTATTACCACTGTCCTGACTTGCTGTTCAGCACATCCAACGCTTGCCTATGGGACGGGGTTTTCTCGGTACAATGGAAGATGTTGAGTTTCGCCTTGATTTGCAAGGGGAATCTGCGTACCCCCCGTCATGCATGCTACACACAACTAGAAAAGTGGTAGAGATCATCAAGGCAAGACTCACTGACGCAATTCGTGCTACTGGGAACCTATCTCCTGAGCAGGACGCTCAACTACTGATGCGGTTGCAGAGGTTCCGTCTTACGACGGGCTACTGAGACTAGAGATGCCATATGAGTTGCGCTTGATCAGCTATGCGAATGATGTTGCGGCTCTGGTCGCTGGACCTACCGTTGAACAAGCGCAACTCAAGCTAGGTATGCTAATGCACCAAGTGAGAGACTGGATGACTGGTTGCGGGTTCAGTTTAGCACTCGAGAAAAGCGAAGTGGTCATCTTGGCAAAAAAGAATCCCTAGAATAAGGATGATTAGTAATGGGGACATAATAATCGAATCAAAGCCAGCAGTGAATCAGGTAGATGCTGATTGACTCGAAGATGAGTTTCTCTGATTGAATCAGGCAACGGCTGAGAAGGCTGCTTCGGGCATATCAGCTCTATGTCGACTTATGACCAAAGTAGGGGGACCAAACCCATCAAGAAGATGCCTCTTGATGAGAGCTGTAGGGTCAATGCTACTGTACGGAGCAGAAATATGGGGCAACGCTCTCAGCAAGGAGGTGTACCGAAAACACTTGGTCCAGGTACAGAGAAGATGAGCACTGAGGGTTGCGTCTTTTTATCCCACAGCCTCTGATTTGGCAGTGACAGTCATGCAGGTGTCACCCTCCTTTCTAGAGAGCGCCACGCTATTTACCTGCGTCGAAACGAGGACGCGAGAGAGTTGGTTACCCACGAGGAGAGGCAGCGCTGACTCAACAATTGGCAGCAGTCTTGACTGAATTACACGAAGGGAAGGTGGAGTGCACACTTCATCCCAGGCATGAGGCCGGGGCTAAGTCGAAAGCATGGTGAGACTAATTTCGATCTGAACCAGCTTTTGAGCGGGCATGGGTGTTCTCAATCTTACCTGCACAAGGTTGGTAAGTCACTTTCCCCCGTTTGTCGGTTTTGTCTAGGAAAGAAAAACGATGCCAGCCACACATTTTTGCATGCAAAAAATGGGACAAGCTATGAAGGGACCTCTACAGGGAGACAGGAGAGCTCACCTCGGATAGTATAGTCGCGGTGATGCTCGGATTGGTTGACAAATGGAACCAGGTGGCACATTACGCTCGGGCAGGCCTAAAAGATAAGAGGGACTCACAGCATCCGAGAACACTGGGGCTGTGGGATCGCTTGTTTAGCAATTCTTCTTTCTCCCTCTCCTTCCGCTAGAGGAGAGATCCCCCATATTGAAGGCACCTCATGGCATAGCATAGCAAATGTGTTAAACGTTTCCAGGCCAGGCCCTGAGGTTGACAGGGAAGGTGTTCAGTGGTTCTTCCAGGCACTTGTGAGCACGGGAATTCTATACTCAGTGCGCCAATCGCGTTCACCTCCCAACCATAAAAAAATTTACAGCTACTAGAGGGCTAAGGAGCATCACCATTTGAACGTAAGATAACTCTAATAAAATATTACATTCATCATTGTTAGCAGCAAAGCTTGTTTAGCAGAAGTCTATTGGCTATACCTTCTTAGTTCCTTGGTGATTTAGTAAGCACTAGAGTAAAATTTAAATTGATAGGGGAGACGAGGTAGAAAAGGAACAGTTTTTACATTAACGCTGGTTTCCGACTGGTTATCATATTGTTGAAAAAGTAATTGTAGCCATTTATAAATTTTGATTATGCTCTAAAAATTTATATATTATCTTAACTCAATCATTTGTTGTTTGCGTTGAATTAAAGAAATTTAAAAAAGATTTTCAATTGTTACTTTCGACTCCGAAGCCAGGGTGAAAGTAACACGGTGTGGGTCGACAGTAACATGATAAAGGTGTTTAAAAATATGGAATGTCATACCAAATCAACTCATTATTTATTATAAAGATATTCATTAGTATCACAAATAAATGCTTGTACTTGTAACATTTAAATAGTGCATACTTTATAAAAAAATAAACGAGCCTACTGACTTTTCGTCAGCAATTATTCTTAAATATACCTAAGTCTGTAAGTAATATTGAAATTAATTTTTGAGAGATTCAGGTATTTAGTTAGGCTCGCAATTATGGCATACATATTGTAGATTATCGCTTTTGCATGTAGCATATGACGTATCTTTGCAATCGATACACTGTTTCCACTGCTCGTTTAGCCGATTATTGCTGTAAGGGTCTAAACAAACGGGACAAAAGCAATCTTCTTCATCAGATGAACAGTTCTCTTTTCCTTTAGCTGTCTTCTTTGCTTTTGTATCTTTTACTTTTCCTTACATGCATACCAAATTCCTCATGGCTTTTCCTTTATGAGGTTGTAGAACTGTTTCCTTAGCTTTATTCCTTTGATTGTATTCTTGCTCAATAGCATTTTTTTCGGATGTATCAGTCAATATTGCATATTTCTTGTGCTCCTTATTTGTTACAGTTCTTGGAAGTGCTCGTAGTATAGGCCAGTGCAATTGAACCCAGCAATAACATTTTTAGTGGTGACGGCAAGGTGAAATACTTCTCTGACAATTTCAGGAATGTAGTGTATTGTATGTTCATCATTTAACCAGGATGATTTTGCATCCAGTTATCTATAGCTGAATTTGTAATTTTTTTGAAAGGATCAAAAACGGCTCTCTCCAGTGGTTAAAGCTTGCGAGTGTAATGGGGTAGAAATGGCACTAAAATTATTCCATATCTCTCACAAACATCTAGAGTTTGAAACATCAGATAAGTTGTCAAAAAATCTTTTGACATTATGCTCATCAAAGCTTGAGGCTCGAGACAGACTTGTTGCTTACGTACATCTCAAGGACAAGGTCGAGTGTCGTTTTAAAAAAAAACTTGCTGCCCGTTCCTTGCCCGCCATTTGAATGCCATGCCATTTTTCCGGGAATTTTTCGCCATTCATAATTGCTAACTTGTATGTAAGCTTACGTACTTCACATGGGGCTAATGCAAAATAAACTGTATTCCTGTAGTTTTTCTTCTTCATAAGCAGCAAACACAAATACAACGGTATCCAACTATCACATTAGCATTTCCTGCTCTTCATTTTTGTATATATATGTTCAATGTCACATGGCAGACATTGTATTTTTGGCGAGGAATCTAGGTGTTTCATTTTCTATGAAATGTTCTTTGGCAGCTTTTCTATATACTTCCATCCTAGTGGCCTTCGATCCGATTTTTTTAACTCCGTTTCTCGGCATTCTGACGGGATAGAGAAACGTAAAATGAAACTAATACGTAAACGAATCATTATTTTCAGTTAACGGGCAAAGCAGTAACATGTTACTTTTGTCTGCTGTACTATGTTACTTTTGTCCTTAATCATTTTTTTTTGCTAATTCATGAATACCTACGTGAAAATTGAACTTGCCCCCACAAAAATCAATTTATGCACTGAATCAAATCAATAATCTTATCAAAAACGATTATGCAAATAGTCATAACATATTAGTATCCTTTTTTAAATGCTACGTAAACACTAGTTGAATAGATGTAGAAAAACTTATTTTCGGTACGCAAAGTCACGCGACGTCTTCTAAAACAAATTGACGAATCGAGGCTCATGCGCTGACTGAATGCAAGCGAAGAAAACGTCGCCAGCTATCTTCTAATGCCACCGGGGTAGAATTTTTACTATTGAATCAACCTCTAGAGCATTTGTTACTTTTTTATTCGATCTGCTCTACAGCGGTCCGTCCGTAAAACGTACACAGATAAAAAAATTGTGCAAAATTTCATAACAATCGTGAAAAAGCCATAACGGTTCTTATGCATTTTCGGGCTTACGAAAATCCACGGCAAGTTGCAGCTTAATTTACACTAAATGCTTAAGTAATTCACTTAATTGTCCAAACGCCTATTGTAGTGATTTTAAGATGTTGTTAACAATGTCTGTTAAGGACTGCAGCGGTGTTCTGCTACCTCAGTGAGCGGAATCAGTGCTGCGCTGGAAATGGCCTTGTCTGGGGACGCGTAAGTGCGGGGGCAAGCTAGCTTTGCGGTGTTGTGGGGCGGGTTCTTTTCCCAAAGCACAAGGGCCCGCTACAAAATATTCTCGCACATACGAATAACCGTTTAACCGCGCGCAAGATATAAGGTGATTTCACCCATGCCGAGGATGTTTACGGCCCACAAATAAGAGTGGGGCATTTAGGTGGTGGTGGTGCCCCCATGCATCCCTCCGAGCCGGGTCAAAATCCAAAATATGATGCCTTGGCCCATATCGAGTTTGGAAGGCCAAGCATCTCTGCGAGAGAATCTGTAACAATAAAACAAAAGGGGGAGAGCTCACCCGATGGCTAGCTCGTGAGCGGAGGGGCCAGCCAACATGGCGGGTCACATACCCGGTCGGAGTTCGAAAGTGGAAAGACCGAGTGTTAGTTTTTTAGCTTGACATCATTTTTCTTTGTTTTATTTTGTCGATTAGAAATTCGTTATATGTTCCACTGCTTTATATCTTATAACATAACAAAACTTCGCTACTCTCTATGTTCCACCCTCGCGCCTTCCTTTTACGTCATACATATTCTAATAATGTATGTTTAATTTGTATTCTCGTTAAGGGGCTATTCTACTTTATCAATTTTTTTTACACTTTTTGAAAGTATATGATCTCAAGAGTATCGTATTAAAATTTCAGAATGATGAGCAGGGGACGCTGATTAGAATGATGAGCAGGGGACGCTGATTAGCATTTTTATACAAATTTTCAATAAAAAAACTTTAAACGCGTTTTTATCAAAATCATGTTTTTCGATACTGTCCAAAGGTTTTCTCAGAAACTAATGACCCAATCCTGCTGAAATTTTTACCACATGTTCGTCAACCATACAGCTATCGTGTCAAAATATTGATTTTTTCTGTTTTTTTTTCAAAAAAAAAATCGGTAAAAAACCGGTTTTTTCGAGAAAAAAATTTTCAAACAGTCCCCATTTCGTTGATTTTGCATAACACTTCATGATTCTAGTACCAACTATAGCCGCTTTTATACAAATTAAGAATCTTTTTGAATTTTGTGTTTCAGACTCTCCGTTGCTGAGAAATCTTATGGACAAGTGCACCCCTTTTTTTGTGACATGTCAAGAATGTATAGGTCATGACTATATATATATATATATATATATATATATATATATATATATACATATATACATATATACATATATATATATATATATATATATATATATATATATATATATATATATATATGTATATATATATATATATATATATATATATATATATATATTGTCGCGTGTTATGGTTCGCGGCCAATAATTTTAATGCTCCGGGAAAAATGAAAACGCAATGTCTTTTAAATCAAATTAAAAGAGTTTATTTATTTACTAAAAATGCACAATCACTCATTTAACTATTTCACAATTTTAATTTTCACTTTGTCTATAAATTTCTCTAACAACTGCCTTCACTAAACAATCAATGAAAATCACTTTACTATTACTCGATCGCTTTTCAATTCGCACTCCACACACTATCGCAGTTTTTGCTATCGCGGTTAAATGAAAATGATCCCCCCATGCATTCAGCTCGCTTTTATATAGGGTCTCTAGTTACTCAATCCATTTCTCGTACATTGCCGAGCTAGCGGGAACATTCGAGCAGCGTAATGAATGGAGCAGTAACTCACTTTCAGATGTTGATGCTTGGTGGGTTTTCGAGTACGTTCGTTTTGTTGATCATGATTAATGGGTTTTCGAGTACGTTCGTTTTCTTGATCATGATCTTCTTCACGATTGTGAAAATAATTGCGACAGTAACTCGCAAAATTATTCGTGCATGTAACTTTATATATATATATATATATATATATATATATATATATATATATATATATATATATATATATATATATATATATATATATATATATATATATATATATACAAACATATATATATATATAGATATATATATATATATATATATATATATATATATATATATATATATCAAATTTTTTTTGTAAGTTCAAGAGTTTATTTATTCAATGCCAGAAAGATTTATAACGATACATGTAATGACTCCTCAAAAAAAAATCGCAAAAATTAGCATTTCTATAGGGTTCTAAAGTAGAATAGCCCCTTAATTCCTTATTAATTCTGTTCTGCTATTGAAAAAAGAGAAACACCAGCAAGTAAAATATTAATGAAAAACGTATGTTTTTGGATTTTGTAGATCTTTTTAAACTATTAAAAATTAAAAATATAAAGCTTTGTAGATTTTTTTTCACTTTTATTTTTGTTAAAAATTAAAAAAAAATATTTATATAGATTTAATGCAATAAATAAGTGTAATAATATATATATATATATATATATATATATATATATATATATATATATATATCTATATATATATAAATAAAATTTTTTTTTTTGTGAAGTTCAAGAGTTTATTTATTCAATGCCAGAAAGATTTATAACGATACATGTAATGACTCCTCAAAAAAAAATCGCAAAAATTAGCATTTGTATCGGGCTCTAAAGTAGAATAGCCCCTTAATTACTTATTAATTCTGTTCTGCTATTGAAAAAAGTAAAACACCAGCAAGTAAAATATTAATGAAAAACGTATGTTTTTGGATTTTGTAGATGTTTTTAAACTATCAAAAATTAAAAATATAAAGCTTTGTAGATTTTTTTTCACTTTTATTTTTGTAAAAAATTTAAAAAAAAAGATATTTATATAGATTTAATGCATTAATAAGTGTATTAAAATTTTTTTTAAACAAAACAGGGTACACACCCACTCCTCTATCGAGCGCTCCGAGTAGGGTAAACTTGCTTAATTCATGCTTGTGCTTTAATCGTACCCCACCTGTAACTCGTCTCGAGTAATAGCTATAAGCTTATCTGGTGGTGAGAAACATAAATAACCATCAGCCATATGATTATTTGACAGATAGCAGAGCGTTTTGTAGCTCCCAACAAAAATATTAAAAAGGTAAACTTCTTTCGATAATTTCGGTTATATTTTGCACAATTCGCGAAGATCATTCTTCAAATTGCATACAGTGTAAATTGTTTATAAATGCGTAGCATATTAGCACCTACCTGTATGTTTCAATCAGAAAAGATGATACACAGCCATGTTTCACGTAAATTTGTAACCGATAAATTGAAATATTTTTAACTCCTGTGCCTATTTCGTACTCCTAGCAATATACTAAAACGTACCGGTACAATTTAGTAACACCACTATAGTTTAATTTCTCAATAAACTAAACCAATCCGTAAACTGTTATTCAAAAAATAAAGGTGATAGTTTATGATAAACTAAAGCTTAATAGCTGCTACTTTCACGTTACTATTACAAAAAGAAAATACATTTCTTGAACTAAACAAAATATTAATGAAGCAACCAAAAAATATAATGATGGCACTTTGCGATTCAATGAAGTTTGCCGCATTTATAGCGTACCAAAACCGATATTTAGGCGATATTTAAAAGGGCTAAAAACAGACCAGCGAATTAGGCGCCCGAAAAATTTAACTGATGAAATGGAATGCGAACTGGTCAGACACGTTTTATTGTTGTAGTCAAGATTTTTTGGTTTAACAATCTCCAATTTATGGCGCTTTGTTTATCATTAACTGAAAAATATGGACTGAAACATAGATACAATAAGGAACCGCAGCTGGCTGGATGAAAATGATACTACAAATTTATGAAGAATCATCCAGAAATATCTTTACGAACTCCGGAGGCAACACCTATGGCTTGCTGCAAAGGATTCAACAAAGAAACGGTTATGGCATTCTTTGACAAATATGAATTAATGTTAGAAGCAGGCCAATTTACAGCTGAAAAAATATATAACATGGACAAGACTGGCCTAAGCACAGTTCACAAGCCGTCTAAAATGTTGGCTCGAAAGGGCAAACATCAAGTTGCAGTTGTCACTAGTGGTGAGCGTGGTATCAATGCAACATGTATTTGCTGCATGAATGCTGCTGGGGAATTCGTTCCACCCATGCTTATATCCAAACGGAAAAGAATAACAGAGGACTTAAAACGAGGGGGACCACCGAATACTCGTACGTTGTACGAGTGTTCAGAAAGTGGATGGATTATAAGTACATTATTTGTCAATGGCTAGAAGAGACTACAAATATCAGAAGAAAATCAAGTTCTTCTAATTGGGAATTAGTCTGGCATGGGAGTATGGAATAATCATGTTCTCTCTACAACCCTTAGACAGGTCGTTTTTCAAATTATTAAAGCATAATTTCAGTGCTGCTTTCTCTTCATGAATGCGGAAGAATCCTGGTACGGCGATAAAATAGGCCAACATAGCAAAAATTTTGGGAGTGGCATATCCTCGATCCGTGTGTATGGACAAAGCAATAATACATGGCTTCGAATTGTGTGGATTTTGGCCTTGCAATCGGCATAAAATCGGGGATGAAGAATATGTTGTTCTTTACAAAGATTCTAGTGTAAGTAAACCGGCCACAGTTCCGACAGTCGCCTAATTGAAACTGACAGACAGCATGAACAAACTGATATATTAACACCACAATCCAATCAGGATACTGAGCAAAATCAGCTTGATGAAGTTGAAAGATCTATGGACACCAAAGCTAATGTTTCCAATATTAAAACAGTTAGAACAACGCATGAACAAGTATCCCCATTACGAGATATTCAGTAGTTCAAAGCAAATAAAAAGAAAAAGTACAGGAGCTCTTGTTATTACAAAGAATTCTTATAAAGAAGAACTTGAGAATTGAAAAGAAACATAAATCTTTTGTAAGGTCAAAAAACCAGAATAAGAAAATGAAACCAAAACGACAAAAGTTGATTCTGTAAATTATGCAAGATAACATTGAGGAGGACATGATTAAATGTACGCAACGTGAGATATGGGTACATGAACTTTGCGCAGAAACCAATAAAAAAACAAAGCACTACAACCGCCGAAAATTGTCGCCCAAAATTGCTAAAACTAATTCATTTACGTTTTTGTTTATTATTGATTAAGGTTTTGGTAAGCCACATTGAAAACATCAATAAGATCTCAAAGTACAATTTGAGAATATTTCAGTACGATTTAAGATGAATGGCGCCAAATCGCTCTTTTTTTCTAGTTTTAAAAAATAGTTTATTTCTCAATATTTTTAAAATTTTTCTTAAATTTGATTTAATTATTAATAAAACATTACTTAAGTAAAAGTTACTTAGAATCAAATCCAAATGATCTTTATTTGTGTTGAATTTTAAGGTTTTTTTTTTAATTTTGGGGTACGAATTAGGCAAGATTACCCTAAAAGTGCCTGAAACCTCGAAAACATTTGTATTTGTAAATTTCTCTAGCATCTTTTTCAGCGTTAATTGACACGATTATTGCAATAGTTAAAAAAGGGTTTCTTGCAATAAATTAATAACGTGCCAAAATCAGTTGGAATTTATTTTTAGCATACGAGTATTATTGTACCGGTTGTAACTTATGATCAAGATTTGCTTTCTTTTGTTAGTGAAGATTCGCGTTCAAATCTCATATTTTAGTATAAGAGTATAAAGATTTAGCTGTCAAAGTGTAAACACATATAGATTTCTTTGGATATCACTACCGTATGGACGTCAAACGTGGTAATGCTCGCGGGCAATTATTCTACTGCGTCATATTCCATCTATAAATGACTTATTTCATTTTCAAAATGACGAACCAAGGTAAGGAGCAGTTCGAAGTAGCTTCAGTTTGCCCTGGAACAGCACATGTTATCCCCTTGATTACGTTTGCTACTATTGCCTCTTATGAGCAATAAAAAGATTGGCTAACGATCACACTCAATTCTTGTTTCAATAACACACAACCCGCGCAGCATCCAAATACTCATTTAAATTTTTCGACTCTTTTCTCAAATATTTTTGTTTCACTTTGCCGCTTGCTTTGTCACTATCTGATTTAATAATCATTGAAGAGTTATGGTCAAGCCGCGAAATTGCCGATGTGCTTGAAATCCTCACTATTTCCTCACCAACACTGCAAATCCAAACGTTTTAAATTAAAACGCTTTTGGTGTTTTAATTCCCGTACTAATTTTAAAACACTTTTCAGGTGTTTTAATAATTAAAACACGTAAAACATTTTAAATTAAAATGCCTAGACGTTTTAATTTAAAACACTAGGCGTTTTAATTAAAACGCCTAATGTTTTAATTAAAACGCCTACTGTTTTGATTAAAACACTAGGCGTTTTAAATTAAAACACTAGGCGTTTTAAATTAAAACATCTAGACGTTTTAATTTGAAACGTTACTTACATTATGCCTTTCATGAAAAATCTACGACATTTATCACTTTTATATACTCATAGCACCTTCGCTCGCACTTCACTACTTTAAATAGGAAGGTTCATGATATTATGTCAATTAAAACACTTGATGTTATGTCAATTAAAACACTTAAAGTGTTTTGTCTCGAGAAAACTTTGCGGCGTTTTAATTTAAAATGCTCACCGTTTTATTTAAAACATTATATGTTTTAATTTAAACGCCTCAAACGTTTTATTGAAAAAAAAACACCAAAAGCGTTTTTTTTTCGATAAAGCGTTTGAGGCGTTTTAAGTTAAAACGCTTAGTGTTTTAAATAAAACGGTAAGTGTTTTAAAATAAAACGTCTGAAGTGTTTTATTAAATTAAAACACTAAAAGTGTTTTAATTAAAACGTTCAGGCGTTTTAATTTAAAACTTTTGGGTTTGCAGTGAAGTACCCACTGATCACAGCAATTCACTCCGCAGCACCGTTTAAAGGTATTGTTACATGTACAAATAATTCTGCGAGCTACTGTCGCAATTGTTTTCACAACCATTAAGAACATCAACAAAGTGAATTTACTCGAAACCACGAGAACCCACCAAGCATGATCAACATTTGGAAGTGAGTCACTGCTCCATTCATCTGCTCGAGTATACCAGATACCTCTCGGCAGAACATTCGCCAATGTACGAGAAATGCATTGAACGGATGGAGACCCTAAATAAAGGCGAGCTGAATGAATGCGAGGATCATTCATTCAACCGCGCTAGTAAAAACGGCGATAGTGTGTGGAGTGTGAAGTGAAAAGCGATCAAGTAATAGTGAAGTGATTTTAGAAGACAATTGCGATAGGAATTTATGGACAAGTGGAAGTTTTAATTTTTATAGTGAAAATTAAGGTTGTGAAATAATTAATAAGTGATTGTGCACTTTTAAGTAATGAAATAAACTCTTTTAATTTAATTTAAAAGACATTGCGTTTTCACTTTCCCGGAACATTAAAATTATTGGCCGCGAACCATAACACGCGGCAGTATATTAAACGTGGGATTGAGGGTTAAAATTCGAACAAAAATTCCGTTTGCACAGAGAAAATATTCTTTCTTGTTCGCTCAATCACTTTTCCCCATCTCATCACAACGCTTAGCTTATTTCGCTTATTTCGCATTATACAAGTTGTTTTCGCGTTCAGACATTTCGGATGTTTTGCGATTTTCTTCCCGAAAAAGCAGACTCGCACACAAAGTCCACCGGCATGCTGTCGATCTGTATGCGCTAGGGTCTTCGAATCCACTCCCTCGTTGTTTCCTAGTGCACAGCTAGCCGTCGTTGACCAGATCAACTTTTTCCTCTCTTTCTTCATTTTCGCGTTAGAACTCGACTTTGTCAGCTCGTTTTTATTTTTTGGCATTCCCATAGCAGAAAAAGTAGATTTCAGAGAGATGAAGAATAAGTCTGTCAACATGAAATCATGCGTTATAATTCAACGGGAAAATGATATGCACGGACATTTGAAGAACCGTTTGAATTGGTTTTTGCCGCTCTTCCTTGGATTATGCATTCGTTGTACCGGACGCTGTGTTAGCGTTTGGAGTTTTATCTTATGCTGGCAGTTGCTTCTCTTTCATCTATTTTCATTATTCTTCTCGTTTTCTTAGCACTACAGCTCCTCTCGAGCCCAGCCTCCTGCAAACAACGCCTCCAACTGTCTCGATCCATTGACCGCGTCCTCCAATTTTGAAATTCGAGCAGCGATGAACTCTCTTCATCGACCGAGCGACACCAGCTATTTTCAATATATTAAATATTTATTCCCGCGTTACTCCAGCATTCAACAGCTAAGTCAACAAACAATTTAACGATTCTACTTAGTTTTTAGCGTTTGCTTATGTGAGTTCTTTCATTTTAACATAAAAACAGCATCTATTATGAAATATACTAAAGAAATATAAATTGTTAAATATCCAGAAAAGTACATTTGTTAAAACAAATTACGGTTAGACTTGATAGTAACAATTAGGCGCTATTTTTGATTTTACTTCTCCACTTTGAAATGTATGGGAGTAATCGATTTTTCGTTGATGGTCAGAATATTCTCTATTTGTTTCAATTTCGATGCAAAGTCGTTGCTTGTTGATTATAACTAGAAAATTGGTATGCAATTTTTGTTTTCATCAAGTATGCTTGTTGCAAATAACTTTATATTTATACGTGCAAAGTGGTTGGGTGGCAATATTCTATTTTTAGATATATTTACTGCAAGAATAATTACTTAGTTACTTGAATTTGATTCTTGTTCTTTGTAGAACTACAGCCCCTCTCGAGCCTCTGCTTAGAGATAGTTAGAGTAACCCTTTTTCATGACCATATTGATTTTTCGGAAGTTGGTTTGGTCAGTACGATGCTCTCGTGTGCCTGCTCAGCTATGATATGATCTGATTAAATCAGTACATATCACCACTGAGTGAACACTCGAAGTCTGTCCGAAAAATCCCCTGAACTAAATCACGTTAATCCCAACGAGATTTGAACCTGGGATCTTCGGCTTATGCGTTCATGCTCTAACCACTAGACCACACAGACTACTCATGCTCTAACCACTAGACCACACAGACTACCTTGAATATGATTATAAGAAGTCTATTTGATAAAGAAGTATTTTTTGTGATTTCTAAGTGAACTGTTTTGTTCTTTTTTCCTTTATTTCCATTTTATTTCCGTGAATCATCCTTTGTACAAGCCTAATTCCTAGTTTAATCTCGTAGCAATAGGTTTTATTTATGTAGTGTTTATATGTATTCAAAGTAAGTTTTTCAACCTTTTTCATTTTAGTTTTCTTCATCTTAATCTTCATTAATAATTCACATCCTACTTGACTTTCTATGATACTCTTTCATTCACCACCACTATGCAAGTTCATATTTTGTCAGTTTGTGAAAGCCGTTAGGAGAGTTTTTTTTATGTTAGTCGAATACAAGAGGATTCCAGTAGGGCTACTTCTTCCACCAATATCTTTGCTGTTACATACTGTCATCGTATTGTCTTGCAGGCTTTTTTGATGAGAATTTACTCCTTTTCGTGACGCTCCTCGAGAGCAGTTTGCCTAGGCGGACTGCTCGATTACTACACTATTCAAAAACGCAACTTTACATTTATTACAAATGTTCGAGTGTCGTGGCGGTTTTTATAAGTAATGACGGTTTCCTTGCTAGTCTAGTACAATTTATACTAGTTCCAAGTACCGGAATTTGGCCTAGTGTCGTTTTATGTAATTTGCCTGTAGTTGTGTATGATTTTCTTTGCTCATATGAAGAAATTTTACCGAAGTGGATTTAGATGATTTCGCTACAGTTTTTTTTTTCTTGGTGTGCTCTCATACAGCATTGATTTTGGTTTGATATTCTGAAATCTCTAGAAAGAACGACTTGCAGCCATAACTGCAGAAGCACGTACCGTACAGCTAAAGGTAAATTAAGTTGCATATTTTTCAATGGAGAAACAACGATCAATATGTAGTTTTTAATATTAGGAGCAACAAAATAGTAGTTATCCTCCCTGAACTATAAATTATTCGCGAAATTTCGAATTTATCTCCACTATGTAATTTCAGTTATGTTTGCAAATATTTTATAACGTTTATCATTACGATTAGAGCATAAAACAGCTATTCAAACCATTCAAACTAAATCATTATAATTAAGTACCCGTATTTTACCGTCAAATAAGTAGGCACAATATTATGAGACGCATATGCTTAGCCCTAACTTTGGGAGATACAAGCCGCTAGTAGGAAAACAAGTTGGGTAAACAGACCTACGCTCGTGTCAGAAGGATTTTGTATTCAATTTACAAAATGCAGTCACCAGATCAAATCAAATTAAGAAACATGTCAAAGACGATTTTATTGGAGAAAATATGAAATACGAAGATCATACTATTATTAACAAAGTTGAACGAATTTCGACTTCTGAGGTTTTTGGTATTCTTATACTCATAAATATCTCCCTTGATAATTATTTCAGATGTCCAGCCGCGACGGATGAAACACATTTTTCATGTATTTCCCCCCGGTGCCCCCACTGAAGCAAAAACTGACAGTTTAACAACTGTTTTGAAAAGCGCCCATGAAAACTTTTATTTCATACTCATGTCGGCTACGTTAGACGAATTTTTTTTCTCAGGGGCCACTCTCCTGTACTGTTATCATCGATTCATGGCCTATTTTTTCGAATCCTAAAATGGTTACAAAACCCTTTTGCTAGGAGCTCTCTCCCACCTACTTGACTTGTTTCACTTATGAGCATTAATTGTAGGTACTGAACTTCAGTCATTCATTAAATTGAATCGTGTTCAAAGCATGCACCTTAAACGTTGAAGTTGGGAAAAAATAACTCAAAATTATTCAATCTTCGCATTTAAAACAGCCACTATTTTGTTTTAAGATTACTGATACCACTAGCTGAACCGATTCTTAAAGATATACATGACACCTATCATTCCTGAAATTTTCATGCGAATCCTAGCGAAACTGTAGTGTCTGAGTCGGTAAAAAGCGCATATGGTTCCATAGCCATATGTTCCCATAGTAATCAATGCAGCGCATATTGTTCCATAGTAATACAGGAAAATTCAAACCGCTATAACTTCGGTAAATAACATTAAATCTTTATGAAACTTTCAGGATAGATCCACCTTATAAATAGACATCTATATACTGAATATCATTGAATTTAAGGGTACCGTTAAGATTTTATTCATATTATATAAAATCGATAAATCATACTATTACTAACAAAGTTGAGCGAATTGCGACTTCTAACGTATTTGTTGTTGTTGTACTCGCCAAGACCTACATCCCTGATTTTTTTCAGATTTTTCGGATCACAGGTATCCAATCGCGAGGGGGGGGGGACACAAATTTATCGTGTATTTCCCCTCCCTGTGCGCCCCTCGAAGCAAATTTTGCCAAACTAAGACCTGTTTTGAAAAGCTCTCATCAAGACCTTTCATTTGATACCCATATCGGCTACCTTCAATGAAATTTTTTTTTCGGGGGGTCACTCTCCTATATGGGGAGGCCCCCCTTAAATACCTTTTAAAAGTTTTTTGTATGTGAACTTTGAAGAGATCACCAATTTATACCTACACACAAAATTTGATGTTTCTAGCTTAAGTAGTTTCCGAGAAAAACTGCTGTGACACACGGACGGACGGACGGACAGACTGGTCGCGAAACTAATAGGGTTTTGTAAAATTATTTTACAAAACCCTAAAAATATTTTGCTTTTAAGTGCTTCAACAATAATCCAGGAGGTAGTTTCGAAACAAAATGATTCAAAGCACTCTATACAGGAGAAAAAAATCGACCTTGCACATTGCCTCAATTGTTAAAAGTTAATATAAATTGATCCATTCATAAAAATTAAATTAATCAGAAAACTCCTGCCCAAACAAATGGTAAGGTTAAATCATAGTTACCAAAATCTATAAATTTCGCAAAGAAAACTTTGGAATCTGATACCCAACGCATTTTTTTGCATTACACAATACGCCGACAGAAATTCCACTCAAATTTGAACAGAAACAACTCAAAGCCTCCGAAAATATCTCACACAGCACTTTCATTTACTCCGAAAAGTCTTATCAAAACCCCTCTCTAAATTCCCTCGCACACATTTCTGTGTATGGATTTGCGGTCATGTTCTTGGCATCAAGCTCGAAACTCATGTAGCCAGCGTGGACTGTGAAGGCGGAGACTTTCCTCATGTCGCCAGTTCGGGGCTTCCACACAATTGCCGAGACCACCCCCAGAGATTTTTCATATAAAAAGGTGGAGCTTAGTCTTCATTCCACCGCTCAGAATACTGCCGAGTGCACCATTTCATTTTTGTTGCTTGCTTTGCAGTATCACATCACACATGGGAGGTGTTCATTAGGGAAATAAACTTAGTTAATATGGTCAACACCAATGCAGCGACCATCGTGTCGATAAGTGTGTGGATATCAAACCAGAGAAAAAAACTTGTTAATTGCTACAACTCGAGGAAATCACTGTTGAATGTAAATAGAGCTACTGTGTCACTCTCTCTATCTCCCACACTCTCTTTCTCTTCGCGGCTAAATAATGAGCTCTCCCAGCGAGTACAGTGAATCAAATGGATAAATGGTGGAAAGCTAACATAGTGTCAAATTGCTTTGTCGGTTGCAGGCTTCGGTAGTTGAACGCAATGGCGATAAGCTTCAAATGAGCTGGATGCCTTCCGCCTCCCTTTACTGCAATTTCTGACTAGATACGAGTACATGCATGTTCGGCGTAATTGGGAGACAGACAAACTCTTGACGTCCCATGTCGCCTCTGTACGCATTCCAACATTATCTAATCAAAGATGGCAGCTAAATGTGGAAGGTATGGTAGAAAATTAAACATTTTCGGAATAGATGGTAATTAGATTATTGCGACATGGGAAGGTGAGTGTGAGTATGTTCCGTACATTGAATGGGTAACTGGGTGTAGAGAAGAGTCTCATTAAACTAAAATGGGGTGCAGGAGGAGGCAGAACAATAGATAATAAATTTTGGAAAAATTATATAGTTCTAGAATGAGCATAACTTATGCGTGGGAGAAACAGTTCGATTTGGTAATAATTTAAAGGAAACCAGCAGCTGTGAGAAAATTCAACTATTGTTAATGAGCTTAATACCTACATGGTTTGCAGAAGCATCAGTGAATTTCAAAAGGGGAAAGGCGGTGTCTGTTCTTTGAACGTGACATGGATATTTCACACTTACGCTGAGCAGATCCTTTGTATGAATGGAATTTTCGTGAATATGGGTAGGTCGGTCTAATCCGATGTGACTTAGAGGAAATTGTAGGGGGAAATTCGTTCCCTATGAAGTATTACATTGAAAGCTCAGTCCATTGACAATACAATCCAAAGTTAACTTTTGTTTAAAGTCGAAACCTCTCAAATCGAATTAACTCAACGAATCCTAGTTAGAAGTATGTAAAAGAGTACCTAATTGATGTTAGGGCAGTTTATTGATTGAAGAAATATTTTTACAATACAAGGTGATATGGCTTTAATGGTACGAATATGATACACAAGGTGAAGCGTGATTTTATGACGTTTAATCAAGTTTGATGAAGGGATTGTGTTTCTTGTGGACATTTGTGACCAATGGCTTTATTTTTTGAGACAATAATGACAAACAATTTTTCGTTTTTCTAATAGTTCCGGAGGTCACCACATGGCTTTAGAGCGACACATGTCAACTGGCCCTCACCGCCACTGCCCTCAAATCAAGTGGTAATACCGTATGAAAGGAAATTTCTGTGAGGAGAAATTATCATCTTAAAGCTTCATTTTCTCGAAAAATAAGGATATTTTGCCTAAATTTCCAAAACAACCACGATTTCTTACACCAATCTATATTAATCAGGAATTAAATCAATCAGCGAAGAAAGCAAAAACTAATTGTTTGAGGATCCCCACATCAGCGGCAGCGGAATCACCGTCGTAAGTGATGGCCAACTGTTTTTCTTTTTTTCTCCATATTTGTAATGAATCATTTGACCCCGCTGGCGACCACTACCAATGCACCTTGCTGCCATGTGGCTTTCCATCTCGTGTCCGTCGTGTCGGCTTCCCATCCCACGTCAGTTTTGTTGCGGGATGTCAAAAGTCGAGTGGACACAGCCACATGGCGGATGTGTGTCAAGAAAAAATGAAAAGTGGAGTTTTCTATTTTGTGTTGTGAGTACAATACAAAAATAGTAGTAGAGTGGAAATTAATACAAATATAAGTTTAGATTGCATTCCATTATTTATTTTTCACTCCATTTACATATTCGTGTACGATACTTGTGAGGTTATTCTACAATTGACCTTGTTCTCAGGTGCCGATGTTTCGATTAGGTAAGTCACTTTCATACGTTTAAAGAAGTTTTAGTTGTGTTTCCATTGAAATAAGTTCGTGCTGTTTTTGACTCGTTAATTTGGCTTTGACTACAGGAATTCTGCAAATGTGATGGTCATATCACATATAATCCGATCAACTCAACTTACAACGACAGCTTCATTGCCCACAAAACCATCCTGGAATATGGGTCTGGTTAAATCTTTGAACGATCCTGAATTGTTGCTTATTTCATCTGATGGTGCTGTTGTGATTCGAGATAAATATCCAAAGGCTAAACATCATTTTCTCGTTCTTCCCAAGGTAGATATACCAAGCATTTATCATTAGGAAAGAAAATCGGGGACTTTAAAATCGGCTGTCATGCAGTTCCAAACACGCAACGGCTACATCTGCATGCGATATCGACGGATTTTCAATCGCCTTGCCAATATGTTGAAGAAATATTAAATCATATTTAAATGTTTAGTACATAAGATATTTAAATGAAGTTGGGATCATTATTAATCAATCTCTATTGATTCAAGTGGAGTTCAAATTTAAGTGAATATGATTAGATGTATGTCGCCAAACGCAGAAGCTAACAATAGCCAACTAATAAACTGCAAACGATCTGATCAAAGTAAAAAGATTCTAAAACTAAGAACACTCGAACCTTTTTCGTAACAATATCAAAATATGTAACATCTTACTTAACAGGGTCAAGGTGACACAAAAAAAAAACGAAGTTGCAATTAAGTACTCTGATAAATAACTGCACATCGATATTTGAAAAACTGTATGTTGTTTTTAACCATTCGCTGCGAACTCTCATGCGTTTCGAAGATGAGCTTGATGTAACAGTGGAAAACAGTGGAAAAACCATCTGCCAATCAAATTAAAGTTCGCGAGTGATAATGAAAGTCAAAAAAAAACATTTGTTTTCGAATGGTTGCTTTTATTGTATAAATTGCCTCTTATAACTAGTTTCCTTTCTTTGTCACTGAAATTTCGAATGGTACTTCAAAACGACTCTCTGAAGTAATTTATCGACTAGTCAATAAATTTGCTGTCGTTCAATCTAAAAAATTACCAAAATTGAAAATGTTCCTGAACCATTTGGAAGTATCCTATTCCGTTCTTGTGAAACAGCCTAAAGTAGTAGATTTTTTATGAACTTTAAAAGAAACTTAAGCGACAATTGATAAGCGAAGTTACACAAAATACAATATTCCATCGAAAATAAAAACACAAATAATATCCTTATTTAAAAACAGAGAAAATCCGGCTGATAGCATTCAAAATACACGTCGGCTCGTAATTGAAATAAAGTATAATTGAAAGGAAAAATTATTTTTTCTATAGTACAGAGTTGTCCCTTATTTGTATGAATAGAAGAAAGTATAAAGGGAAGAAGACTTAAATGTAGTTATAATTTTTGTTTTGAATACTATAATAAGTAGATAATCGACTATAAGGAAGAAGAGATAAAATGGTTAATTTTAAATTTTGGCAGAAATATTGAAGAGAACGTACTGCTAATCATCTCACAATATTAGGATGCGTTCCTTATCAACGAAGTGAATCAATCGCCCAATCATACATATTATGAGTTTTTATTTATTTGAAAAATATTCAATTTATATGTCATAAATTTAAATTAATTCGATTTAAGTAAGCATGCAATTGAAAGATTTAAGTGAAAAACGGAAAAATTGAAACAAACAAACGTGAGGAAAAAGGCAGCCTTTACTTCCTTTGAAATGTCTGAATTGTGCAAATGTTAGTTTTTGAAATTGAATCAGTTTTAGCTCTTCTTTAGTGATAATTCGCTCTTACTTCTTGAACACGATACATGTGAACATTTGAGAAATTCCAAAACATTTCAAGCCCTCGAATCCTTTTCCGAGGAGAAATAAGCTCTATACAGTGTGTCCCAAATTTATAGGGGCACCCAGTTTTTTAGTCAAATTTTTAATGTTTTTAAACCATATAAATCTTAATTTGCACAAGCTTTTTCTACTCATAATTCACGATTTCTGTCTTTTTTTGGTGAGCCTACGACAATTTGTTCGTTTATTATGCCATTTAAAAAAAAAAAAAATAATTGCCCAAGTTTATAGGGGTAGTGAAAAAAAACACGATTTTCCATAGAAAATTTTTTATTATTGGTAAAATCCATTGATTCGCAACAAAAATGAGTAATTAATAACGTTACCATCGTTTTTAAATAACATTTTCATCCGTTCTTTCATCGAATTGTTGAGATTTGTCAAGCTGCTCATACTGATGTTTTCCCAAGCTTTTTTGATGCCCTCCTCTAGCTCTGTGACTGATGAATATTGACGAGCGTTGTCATAAACGTCGCGGACCATCATGCCCCAAACATTTTCTATTGGATTTAGATCCGGAGAAATGGCAGGCCACTGAAGTACAGGAATTTTCACTTTTGACAACCAGTCGTTGGTAGATTTACTGGAGTGAATTGACGCGTTGTCCTGTTGAAAGATCAGTTTTGCAGAGCGGTAACGGCGGGAATAGGGCTTCAGATGCTTTTCTAGCACTGACTGATAGTCTTCGCTGTTCATTCGATGCGAAATGATTTCTTTGCCAACTTTTCCGAACCACTGTAGGCCGCCCACACCACAACTGACCCACCGCCAACGTTCCGCCTGGAGAAAAAACGTGGCTCTTTGCGCAGATCTCGCCAATAGTCTCCAACGCCATCTGGGCCATCTAAGTTAAACTTATTTTCGTCAGACCAAACAATCTGAAACACATAAACAACCACATTTTTAGGGTTTTGTACTAAAATACAAAACCCTATTGCAATCACGACCTGTGTCCGTCTGTCCGTCCGTCCGTCCGTCCGTCTGTATGTCACAGCACTTTTTCTCCGAAACTATAGAGGCTACAGCCATGAAACTTTGTGGAAAGGTCAGAAGTGGTGACCTCTTGAAAGTTCAAGGGTGGAAAAAATTTTCAAAGGGGTTTAAGGGGGGTCTCCCCATATAGGGAGGTGACCCCTCAAAAAAAAATTTTCACCATTGGTAGTCGAGTAGGGTGTCATTGGAAAGGTCTTAATGAGATCTTTTCAAAACAAGTCTTAAAATTGCCTTCTGAGTACCGAGGGGGGCAGGGGAAGGGGAAATGTACGAACTTTTCGCGTACCCCCCCCCCCCCCTCGCGATTGGACACCTTCCATCCGAAAAATCTGAAAAAAATCAAGAATGTAGGCCTTAATGAGTACAATAACAACAAATACATGAGAAGTCGAAATTCACTCAACTTTGTTAGTAATAGTATGATTTATCGATTTTATATTTTCTTGAATAAAATCCAAACGGTACCCTTAAATTCAATAAAATTTAGCAAACAGATGACTTTTTATAAGATTGATCTTTTCTGAAAGTTTCATAAAGATCGAATAGTATTTAATGAAGTTATAGCGATTTGAATTTTCCTGTATTACTATGGAACAATATGCCCTATATTACTATGGAAACATATGGCTCCGGAGCCATATGCGCTTTTTATCGATTTAGACACTACAGCTTTGCTAGGATTTGCATGAAAATTTCAGGAATGATAGGTATCATGAAAATGAGTACACACAATTGAAACAAGTCGAAGAGAGCTCCTAGCAAAAGGGCTTTGTAACCATTCTAGGATTCGAAAAAATAGGCCATGAATCGCTGATTACAGTACAGAGGAGTGGGCCCTGAAAAAAATTTCATGAAAGGTAGCCGATATGAATATCAACTGAAAGTTCGCTATGAGAGCTTTTCAAAACAGTTCTTAAACTGACAGTTTTTGCTTCAGTGGGGGCCAGGGGGGGGGATAAATACATGAAAAATGTGTTTCTAAATAATCTGGAAAAATTATCAAGGGAGATATCTAGTAAGTAGTAAAACAAATACCTCAGAAGTCACAATTCGTTAAACTTTGTTAATAATAGTATGATCCTCGAATTTCACATTTTCTCCAATAAAATCGTCTTTGACATGTTTCTTGATTTTATTCGTTGCTGGTTACTGCATTTTGTAAGTTGAGTACAAAACCCTTCTGACATGAGCATAGGTCTGTCTACCCAACTTGTTAATCTTACTCCACCTGCAGATGATTGAGTGCATAAACTCCAAAATAAGCAAGTTATGTACCTTAGACCATTCATGGGTCCAATCCAACCATTTAGCACGCAACTGAGTTTTCTGAACAAGCGTGCCTGTATTTATACTTGAGCCGATTGTTTCGGAAAATTCCAGATTATGCTGGTCGTCTAGAACAGTCTGGAATTTTCTATTATCCTAAACCAGCCAATTCGAAACTTCTACCAACATCAGTTGCCGCTAACCACGAGTTTATCTATGATTAGGGCTCAAACCGTGAGCACCAAACGAAAAAAAAAAAGAAAATGCAGGTATACAGCAACCGGACGACTGAAAAGAAACCCAATTTTTTCAGTGCCTCAAAATTTCACGGTACAAAGGAGTATTTCCTTTAAACTTGTGTAAAATTTGTTGGTAAAGTGTTCAATTTCAACAGGAACTACAGCATAGACACAATCATTTGTAGTTCACGATAGAATTTCACCAGCAAAAATAATTTTCGATAGAAAATCGTGTTATTTTTCACTGCCCCTATAAACTTGGGACACTATTTAAAAAAAAAATGGCATAATAAACGAACAAGTTGTCGTAGGCTCACCAAAAAAGACAGAAATCGTGAATTAAAAGTAGAAATAGCTTGTGCAAATTAAGTTTTGTTTGGTTTAAAAACATTAAAAATTTGACTTAAAAAACTGGGTGCCCCTATAAATTTGGGACACACTGTATGACTAAATTTAAAATAAACAAGCAAACAGCAAATTTGTTTAATGCTTAGAATATACGAAAATCCGAAAAGTGATCTTTTTTTTCTCAAACATAAAATTTAAATACAAAACATGGATGAAAGATTGTTTGTGTTTTCTCAAATTAAAGCCTAAAATAAGAAAAAGTAGACTACTAAAATCAAGTCAGATAAGGAAAAGTATCTAAGATAAATATTTGCACGATTTTTTTTTTGTTTTTGTTACAGATTTTTAGATTATAGAATTTTCTCGTTTTTAAATGGAAGAAACTAATATTTGTAATAGAAATCCGAATTTTCTTGAATTTAATAATAACATGAATTGCTAAATTAACCACGACTTTCCTTTCCAGTGGCCCTTCTTATTCAGAGGCAGTGGGAGTGCATGGTAAGTATGCCGGGAAGAGGGTAGGGTTTTGAAAAATACGTGGAGGCCGGTTTAGCTACGCGTGCGGTACGCGGTACCTTTGTTGGCTTTGTCTTTTTTCCTTAGCGTAGCATTCTTCGGGTTCTAATTAACGTAGTATATTTTTCGGTACCGCGTCGGTGAAATTCGGGAGCGCGAAATAGAATGTAGTTTTTTTGATTGACTGGAATAATGAAGAAATACGGAATAAAGTAAAGTAGGTTTCTTTTCCGTATGTTTGTATTTTCGACGCGTTTGAAACGGGCATTTAATGATGGCTGAAATATGTAATTGAGCGTAATCCATTTAAAGACCTGCGACCGAAATCCTCTCCGATCTAGCTGGCCAACAAGCAGCCACCGCGAAATGGATTACGGTGAACGGACTGGTTGACCGCGGCTGGTACCATTCGTTGGCACGACTCAGACTTAACGTCTAGAACCGATGAGAGGTCGGTTCCGACTCGTTTGTACGGAGTTAAGACGGAAAATCATTACATTTTCTTGTGAAATTTTAAAGTTTAAAGTTAAAGATTAATTGAAGTATACTTTTTTCCGGTTGTTTCCGTTGTTGTTTTTATTTCTGTTTTAGCTACTCGTACTGTGAACTTTCTGCTCGTGAGCGGGAAAGATATCGTTTTTTTCTCCCAAGAAAGGAATTTACCGGCGTCGTAGGAAGCCGCGCTTAAAGTTTCTTCCTGAATTTTCCCGCGTTTCATTCAGGTGTTGTAGGAAATTACCGTTTGGTAGAATAGAACCTGAGGTAGGTAGGATTTTACTCTTTGTTCTCTGGGGAGCCGTAACCTCGTTCGGCGACTCCGAGGGCGGACTAGTGGCGCCTGTGCCGTCTCCAACGGAGCCTGTGCGGAGCACCCCTTGTAAAACGGTAAAAGATGTCACTCCTCTTCTCTTTGAGGGTGTAACTTTTATTGGACCTTTGTAGTCCAAGCTGGACTCAAAGTTTAGGCAATCAGGTGGAAGGGGTGCCATTTGCTGTGACAAGCAGTGGCCTGAATAAAGAAGGCATTTTGGGCATTTTCAAAGCACGGATCTAAGGATCCTTTTTCCACAAGTGATGTAATACTTCCTACTGATCGCCGACAAGACGAGTTGAAGTCCATCATATAAGTACATTAGAAGATGGTCACTGACTACTTTTTGCTCTAAGGATGCCTTTTACATCCAAGAGTAGTCTAAGACTTGTTATTTTGCTTTTTTGTGGGTACAATTTGCTGCTTTTCAATTATTCAATTTCTTTTGAGAAATAAAAGACTTGATCTAGGCGGATGATCTTATCATGAACGAAATTCGGTTCATCCGCAGATAATGGATTCCACATTCCAGTGGGCTCATTGGTCCGTTTATATTTAATCCACCGCCCAACTGTAGCTATAACCCAAACCAATTCGCTAAAACTTTGAAACTCTTCTAACCAGCCTTTGGATTTATTTACCACATTAACAAGTGAGACATTAAGGGACTAAGTATCCCAGCTATTCAAATGTGTAACCATACAGGCCCAGACCACCACAATGAAAATGTTTTTAACACTGTACCAGATAGCCCTCTGGGTCCACAATCTGCTGGATTCTTGTTAGTGGGTGTATATTTCCAACGGACATTAGGTAATATCGTGATGATGTCACTAACTCTGTAAGTTTCGAAGACGTACAAAGAATGTTTCTAGAATCATTCCAACAGTGAATTTCTATAGGTTTAGTGACGAGACTCGGTAATATGAATTTGATCAATTCACCTAAGGAGTGAGCCGCCAAAAGCTTTAATTTTGTAATAGATAGAGTCTTAACCGGTGCGACCCTAGCCTTTGAAAAAATCAAAGAGGGTATGCCAGAATAAGGCACAAAGCATAAGCAAGCATAATATGCTTTTTTGAGGCATCGGCAAATCCTTGAAGTACCCATTGTGTACTCACAGTGCCACCAAACTATCGTGGAATTCTAATGCATTCTTAACCTTCTACTTGCCTTTTAAGGCATTCTCAAGAGTACAATAACTCCCCAGTGAAAGGTGTGTCCAAATCAAGGCCATCAATTTAAAGGTCTTGCGAAAATAGCTTGAATTGAATCAGGGTGGGAGCCATCCAGCCAAGTGGGTCAAACAGTCTTGAAGAACCGGACAAGACCTGTAATGATTTTTATGTCTTAGGTCACGAACGAGGAACCGACCTTTCATCGGTTCTAGACGTTAAGTCTGAGTCGTGCCAACGAATGGTACCAACCGGTCAACCAATCCGTGCACCGTAATCCATTTCGCGGTGGCTGCTTGTCGGCCAGCTAGATCGGAGAGGATTTCGGTCGCGGGCCTTAAAATGGATTTTTACATTTTTCAGACACCATTAAACGCCCGTTTCAAACGCGTCAAAAACACAATTATACGGAGAGGAAACCTACTTTACGTTACTCCGTATTTCTTCACTAATCCAGTCAAAGTACAAAAATCTAATCTCCAATGTTAAAGTGGCTGAAGTGAACCACTCATCTCTGCCCAAAGTATGGAAACTTGACGAATGTAGTTTACTTTACACTAGTAAAACAAACTAAGCAGTTTCGACGGGGTGAGCACCTTATCTCTTCAGGAGCAGCCACTCCTGATCACCACGGGGCTGCTCGACTGCTTATGTTTTTTACAGACCTTTTACTTGGTTACGCTACACAATGTTGAATCAGAAAATTATTTCACTTGAAAGGAGAAACTATCTAATGTTGGGGACCTAATTAATCCTAAGGCACTAGCCATTTCTGAAATATCGACCGTTTTGTCGTTTTGGTTCACATTGACCAAGTTCTGTAGTACCTCTCTGTCATTAGCGGACCATTTTGTTAGTCAGTTTAAGAACTCTTTTGAAAAGTTTCCATAAAGAACTTTCATTTGATACTAAGAACGGCTACCTTTGATGAAATTTTTTTTTCAGGGGCCACTCCCCTGTACTGTAATCATCGATACGTGCCCCTTTTGCTAGGAGCTCTCCCCTACCTCCTCGACTTGTTTCACGTATGAGTACTAATTGTAGGTACTCATCTTCAGTCATTCATTAAATCGAATCAAGTGTTCAAAGCATGCTCCTTAAACTTTGAAGTTGGGGAAAAATAACTCAAAATTATTCAATCTTCGCATTTACGCGAAAAGTTCGTACATCTTCCCTTCCCCTGCCCCGCACAGTACCGACTAGGCAATTTTAGGACTTGTTTTGAAAAGATATCATGAAGACCTTTTCAACGATACCCTACTCAACTACTAATGGTGAAAACCCCCAAAACTTTCAAGAAGTCACCATTTTTGACCTTTCCACAAAGTTTCAGGGCTGTAGCTCCTATAGTTTCGGAGAAAAAGTGCTGTGGCATACAGACAGACGGACCGTCCCTAAAAAGACTTATGAGGGATTTTTCCTACGTCCCGAAATTAGGTTAATACATTAGGAATAGGATGGTCGTCCTGAGCCAAGAACGAATTGATGTAAACCCCTAAATGAGCCTCTTTGTTATCTTCATTATCTGGGCATGTTTTTCTTGTCAAAATCCAACCTAGTGTTGTACGTAGAGCTATTGGAGCATATGTTGACCCTCTTTTAATTCCATTTAATATTATTTGCGGGTAGACTTCAGCTTCTAAGATGCAGTCGATGGTTTTTGGTTTCATGAAACCTGGGTCTGCTAACTCTAAACCAGCCAAGGGTGGCCAATTTGACACTTTGAATTCCTTAGGAGGAAGTTTTGAGGCTGCAAGGGTGTTACCTACGCGGATGGATTTGAGCCCTAACGCAGAAACCACCTGTTTAGAAATGAAATACCTCATTGAACCCAGTTCAATTAACGCATTTATTACAATACTATCACCAACATTATTCTTAAGAATCACCCATGCTATGACCAGTAGCTGAATGTTCCACTCCGGAATCCATGGTTTTGTTCGGTAGACTTGGTGAGCAACCTGCTATGAGCGAACCCGGCTCAACTGTGGTCTTATGAGCTTGAACCTTAAGTAGTTTATTCACATGTAAGAGCCAGTTATTTTTTTTGCCGCAGTCTTTAGCCGCGCATGTATAGTTGCTAGGACTTTTAGCTGAAGTATGTTGAGTGTCAAGCAATTATGGCACATGGCCTTTGAATTCAAGGATTTGAGTTTTTCTGTATTATCTAGCTGGATAAATTTAAAACATCTCAATATAGCATGATTTGATCCGGAAAAATGCAAACAAGATTTTTTATGAACTTTTTTGTATTTATTAGTTTCTTGCATCAGGTGAGAATTTATAGTTTTCTCATTGTTTTTGATCGTTTTGCTCTTTGATGTGGGTAAGCTAGGCTCCTGCTCATTAATTCCATCTAGACTATTGATCCTATTCTCTAGAAATTTCAACAAGTCGTTATATGTTGAGAAACCTTTCACACTGTGGATGGCCCAACTCTCTTTTGTTTCCCCATCTAGTCGAGAAACCATAAAGTAAACAAACTAACTATCGTACACTTCAATGCGACACTGTAAATCTTCTTTCTATTCATCGTACTACAGCCACTCTCAGGCCTTCGCTTCCCACAAATAGCGCCTCCAACTGTCTCGGTCCATTGACCGCGTCCTCCACTTTAGAAATACAAGCAGTGATACACTCTCTTCTTCGACCGAGTCAGACCAGCGTTACCTCGGTTTTTCCACTGGTCTCCGGCCTTCAGTTCTCCCAATGAATATATTTTTGGGCATCCGTTGTTCATCCATACGATTCATGTTGCCAGCCCATTGTAGCTTCCGCAATCTCATAATAGTCGAGACATCCAGCTCAAAAATGTAATCAATTCGCCATTGGCCCCCGTCTAGCTTCGCTCCGATTATTCGCCTCAGGACCTGTTGCTCAAAATCGTTCAATATATTTGCGGATGCTTGGATTAGAGCCCCTGTTTCACACCCATAGCATAACACAGGTCTTATCACAGATTTGTATACTTAGAGCTTTGTTTTCCTGGGTATGTAGCTGGTTTCAAGATCGTCCAAACCGAATAAAAATTTTTATTAGCGAGCTGTATTCTTCGGCGTATTTTGTCTCTTTCATTTCTGGTTCTCATTATTTTGGTGCCTAAATACACAAATTCACTCACTTTTTTGATACTGTATTGGCCAAGTGTGATATTTTGTGTACAAGTTTTGCTTCACTGTCGAGTTTCAGGAAGAGCTCTTTGGCAGTTGTAAATGACCGTGACATAATGTTGATGTCGTCCGCATAGGCCACTACTTGGCTTGACTTGTATAGTAATGTACCTGGTGTATAGCTTCCTTATGTCGTACTCCAGAGCCAAATTGGTTAGCAATGGGGCCAGTCCATCTCCCTGCTTTAGTCCGATATTTGTGTCAAAGGCATCGGTGAATTGGTTATTGATGCGGACTAGGGAGGTCGTGGATGTCATTGTCATTTTGGTAAGACGGACTAATTTGGCTGGACTGCCAAAGTATAGCATATATTTGGTACAACACGTTACAATAAATACTGTCGGATGCTTGCTTAAAGTCAAAGAAAATATAAATCGACTAGACCCTTAAATGCCTCTTCTGTCCTATCTACAAGTAGACTAAGTTCCCAAGACGAGACTTTTGTAACAGTTGGCAAATTGGGCAAGGCATTTAATTAACATTTTAAACGTCTTTTCTTATCATCATACCTGCGTAGTAACTTATCCCAAGCTACTCCTACTTTAAAGCTCGTAGAGTTGACCTTAATGCCTCTTAAGACCTGTCTAGCATTTTCCTCATTAATCATCATCGCAGTGAACATGTCTTTAAAGGTGTCTCGAGACCCCTGGGTACAATCAAACCTTGGCTTTTCAACTTTGGGGGTTGAATAACTTAAGGGTTGTGCGTAGGCTATGTTTGATTGGTTAGTACTTGCGTTAAGTGTCCCTTTGCCTGCCGGAGCCGCGAATTTAGCATTAATCAATTTATTTAATTCATCTGTTAATGTACTTTTTGCTGAAATATAAACCATTTCCCCTTCAGTGAATTGGTCTTTAACGAAGTAATCATTTTTTGCAACTCCGCCGTAGACGGTTCCAAGCACGTTTGAGAAAGGAGAAGGGAACTCCTTGTTTCCCCAACCTATAGCTTCCATAATTCCTCATCCCAAACCCCCTGATTAAATGGTAGTGAATGCTTTCGGGGTCACACATTGAGTTTACTGGTTCCCCAATAATGGAACGTTAAATGCCGAGAAATGCTAATAACTGTACATTCAGGTTGGGTGACGAGCTAACTCCTCGTCCATAGAAAACCTCAAAACGCTTCAAAACCTGCAGATGGGCCTCGGAATGGATTGGACTAACAGCAACGACCTCGCAACCAAAAAAAGAACTATGGAATTGGATCCTTGAATGTCAGATCGCTAAGTCTTCTTGGCGCTAAAAGCCCAACTGGCATTATCATAAATTGCCACAATCCAGTCCCAACTGAAAATGCGGTGTTCTCTCGGTCCTTCTTGTCGATTTCTACCAGCCAGTAGCTACTCTTCAGGTCAAGTATAGAAAACCATTTTGCGTCGGCTAAAGTGTCCATGATGTCATTGATGCGTGGAAGCGGGTAACTATCTTTCTTAGTGACGTCGTTAAGCTATAGTCGACACAAAAACGAGTGCTACCACCTTTTTCTTTACTAGAACTACTAGAACGGCCCATGCACTGACAGAGGGCTCGATAACACCTTGTTTTTCCATATCCGAGATCAGTACGCTCATTTCTCCTTGTTTGGCTATAGGAAGACGTCTTGGTGCTTGTCAAATCGGCTTGACTCCCTGTGTATATATGACGTGAGTTAACATACTCGTCCGGCCTTGGTCATCCGGGCTTGTTAAGAAGATGTCACTATTTTTGGTGACTAGAACAGAGGCTTGCTTGAATAGCTGCACTGGCAATTCAGTACGCTTCAATATTGCAGACGTGAGTTCCCGGGCTTTGTCTGTGTCTTGCCTCTTTTTCCAATGATCGTCGTGAGTAGCTTCCAAAGAGGTGATGGTGAAAAAAAGCTGGCAGCTGCCGATGACTTCTCCCGCTTTGATACTTGTAGTTGAGCCGGCAGTGTTAAGGACTCTAACCGGTACGTACAATCAAACTGCCCAATGCCGACGTCTTCGTTGGCTCTATCAGATATGATCGGTAGTCTCCAGAATCACCATCAAGCTTGGCCCGTACAATGCTCTTGGAAGAGTTCAGTACATCAGTGTCGGCACATTCAACCACATTCCAACGTGATTCCATGTGGACGCAGAAAATCCATTCCGAGAATGCAGTCATTCATAATGTTCACGACCAGAAAATTATGTCGGAACGCAAGGTCTCCCAACTATATCTGGAGGTTAACCTCTCCCGTAGCTGTCCATAGTGAGAAAATCCTGCCTTTGTGAAGTAGTTGTCGCCTCACTAGGTCTGGTCGAACAATCGATCGAGTTGCACCTGTGTCGATTGTTATGGTGCAATGTTCTCCGTCAACTTGACCCGGAAGGCATAAGTCTGCTTCTCCACGATGTAATCTTGACACGGTGATGGGGGTGCTGGGGACGTCGTTCCTCCTAGCCAAATTCTGCCTCACGAAGTTGGCTCTTACATGTTTCCCGACCCTAAGCTTGAAAGACTTCCATTCTGGCCTCCTGACTCGGTCTGGATCTCCTCCTAACTGCACCATTCTGGACAATATCTCAATTGTCTTCGCTTCTTGCAGTCTCTTTGCAGGTACCCCTTTTCACCGCAATTTCAGCATCTAGGCGCACCATTTGCCTGCGGGTCTTCTCAATTTCCACGCGCTCACACCTGCACTCGTCTGTCACTACCTGGCAAACCCGGGCAGTGGTACGAGTCACATTTTTCGTTGCCTCAAAGTTCAGACTATAAGCCAATGCATCCTTAACCGTCTGTTTTTGAGCTAAACGCACGGCTTGTTGTAATTCCCGGTCCTATAATGCACTGATAAATGCTTCTGTGGCTGTGTCATCTCGATGTTCTGGGTCGTAAGCTGGGTAAGCCAAAAGTGCCGGTTGCTCAATGTCTTGGGCTAGCTGCTGTAAGGTTTCGCCAGACTTCTGCATCCGATGCCGTAGCTGTGACTGATAAATCTGCTTCAGATGATCGTCTCCATAACGCATGTCAAGCGCATTCATTATAGCAGCCGAGTTTGAGAGCAACTCAACGGGAAAACTCTGCAAAAGCTCGGCGTATGGGCTTCTTAGAGCAAAAATTAATGCAGTAGCTCGTTCCTGCTCATTCCAGTGATATGTCCTAGCGGCGACATTTTATTATCAAAATGTACGTGGCATGCAAACCAAGCTGGAGGCTATTAAAATTGCCTCTTCCATTTCCGACGATGATTTCATTTGTTTTACAGAACCCTGGCTACCCCTGGTATCACGAGCAGTGAAATTTTTCCACTATATGATGTCTACCACACTGATTGATATCGTTTGGTTTCAGGTAATTCTGACAGTGGTGGTGTACTTATTGCTACTCATAAAGCCTGAGACAGCAAACTCTGCTCTGACTTTTCACCGTCACTTCCAGTAGAATGCATCACTGTCTTAATCAATATCTCTCAAGACGTGAGTTTAGTATTGCTTTGCGTGTATATCCCTTGCAATGCTCCTTTCCGCGTTTACAACCGTTTTTTCTCTGAATTATCTTCGTATTTCTGTAGCATCAACCCTCTATACAATATTTTAATCTGTGGTGACTTTAACATGCCTTGCCTAAGGTGGGACTCAAGCACTCATACCCTCTCATCCTTCAATTATCTCTCTATCCTGTTTTCTTCTTTTTTATCGCTTTGCTCCCTATCGCAATTAAATATGATCCCAAACGCAAACAATCAACTGCTCGATTTCATCATTACTACCAATCCTGCCTCTATCTCCGCGATCACAAAATCCTCCTCCGAATATGTAAAACCTGATCGCCATCATCCTCCGCTTGAGGTTCGTTTATCTTTTCTTGCACCTCAGTCCAAACGCACTCCTTTCTCCCCAAGATTTAATTTCCGCAAAGCCAACTATGCAGCCATTCAGCTTGAGCAGGATAATATTGACCGGAATTCAATGCTACAGAAGCTAGATGTCAATTCAGCGCTCTCAACTATCTATGAGAATCTCAGTAGCATAATTACAAACCATGTAGCTATTTGCCGTTCACCTCGGAAAAAGAGCCCCAGCTGGTTTTCCGCTGAAGTCTCAGACGCTCTTTATTTGAAGGACCAGGCGCGCAAAAAACTTCAATATTCCAACTCTAACACTGACCTCACCAACTACCGACTGCTTCGTAAAGAAGCCAAAAAAGCGGTTAAGAACGCAATGCAATCTTATTATTATGTGATTGAAACATCACTGCAATCTCATAGTCCTAAACCCTTCTGGACATACATACATTCTCTGAAAACAACGTCCCATATTCCTAATATCTTCTCATGGCGTAATTGCCAAGCTTCTGATGGGCAAGCTATCTGTGACCTTTTCGCTCAATTTTTTTCCTCCACATTTAAGGTTTCGAACCCCACTATATACTTATCGTGTCCTTCTCCTTACCCTATTGTGCATTCTATCGTGACCTCTCCATCGGAAATTGAAAATGTACTGCTTATCTTTGACATTAATGGTGGCCCAGGTCCTAATGGAATACCAAATCTGTTCGTTAAATCATTATCTTCTTCATTATCTACCCCACTATCAATTATTTTCACTATTAGCCTGTCTTCTTCCTGCTTCCCTGACGTCTGGAAGCATGCTAACATCTTTCCAATCCATAAGTCCGGAGATCGAAGTGAAATCTCCAACTATCATCCGATTTCTTTGCTGTCTTGTTTTGGCAAGCTCCTTGAGAGGATCATGCATAACAGAATGTACGATGACATCAGTATCCTGTTTGCAAATGAACAACATGGCTTCATTAAAGGTCGTTCGACAGTAACTATTTTGTTAGAACTTACGAATACCATCTCTCTTGTTTTCGACAAGAGACAACAAGTCGATGTCAAATACACCGATTTTGCTAAAGCCTTTGACAGTGTTGATCACGGCCTTATGGCTAACAAACTCCGATCGTTCCGCGTTTCCGACTCTATCCTCTCTTGGATCTTATACTCCTTATCCCATCGCTCCTGCACCCTTACATGGAATAATTTTTTTTCGTCGGACTCATTCAGCCCAAAATCTGGTGTTCTTCAAGGATCAATTTTAGGTCCATTGCTATTCAACATTTTCATTAATGATCTTCCCCAATGCCTGTCCTCTAATTGTCTTCTTTACAGTGATGATTTAAAAATTTATCGTTCCGTTAACTCCAGCAAAGACTGCTTATACCTCCAAAATGATCTTGATAATCTCCAAAATTGGTGTTAAGGTAATTTACTTCCTCTTGACATTTCTAAATGTTGTCACATGAGATTCACCAACAAAATTCATTCAGTTTTATATGAATACCAGGTTGATAGATCGGTGCTCGCACTTGTGGACAAATTTAAAGATTTTGAAATTTAACATCCATATTTCATGCATAACGACTAGAGCTTCACGTGTCACTGGTTTTATTTTACGATCCTCTTGCAAGTTTTTTAGCATTTCAACCAGCGTCCATCTATTCGTACTTCTAGCCCGGTCAATCCTTGAGTATGTCTCCCAAGTATGGTCTCCTCACTATACCAATCTATCGGGTGCTGTTGAAACTGTACAGCGTAAATTCACACGTTCTCTATTCTACAAATATAATCTCACTTACAGCTCCTACGATGAGCGCTTACAGATCCTCAACATTCCATCACTCAAAAATAGGAGAGAATTCTTAGACCTGTGCTGCTTATTTGAATTATATCACGGTATTCTTTCATCTGTTCAACTGACATATTCCTTGTGCCCTTTGCTCGTACCGACATTTATTTTTATTCATTTTTAGTACGCGTATCACGTCGTTACAATGAGCTCCAGCTGGGCCCTCTGCCACATTCCTTAAACGCTTTTAAAAGCATATTGCATAATATTCTCCTTAGCTTCCAATAGTTTGTTAGTATTTTATATTCTTGTTCTTTTTCTTATTTCAACTTTTTTTATTCGCATGTATTATATTATATTATATTTCATTACATATTTTGTAATCGGATTCACGGATCTGTAAAATAGTGTAAATAAATAAATAAACTGGGTTTTGTAAATGCTCCAGACCGTTTGCCCATCGAATATTGATGCTTTCACGTTTCTGAATGTGCTTTGCGCTGCGGTTACAAGCGGGGTTAGTGAGGTGATTACTACTGCCTTCGTTGCTTCCAATTCCTTTTTCATTTTTTCCCATCTCATGGTTGATTCTCTCCTCGACCTGGCTGGTTTCATGGTTGATTCTCTCCTGGACCTGGTAAACTTTTTCCTCGACGCATTTAATTTGGTTGTTCAGACTACCGAGCTCCGCTTTTATTTCGCTTGACTGTTTTTCCAAGTCTACCTTGATTTCGATTGCTTGTTGGTCCAGCTTCGCTGATTGTTCATTTAGCTTCACAGTTAAACTGGATGACTGTTGTCGCTGCTCTTGCTGCATCAGCATTAACATTTGCATCAGTGCATTGTCTGGTTCTTTTGATTTTGGTGTTTCTGCTTCTACACTTTCTGGGCCTTTTTCCGCATCTGAAGGCTGACCTGAATCCAGATACACGCCTTACGGCTCAATCGCGTCACGCAAACGTGCAATCAGTATGGCCTTTGTACCTTGCGTAGCCAGATTTCGCTGTTTCAACTCCTCCTCAAGCTTCGATATGGTCAATCCATTAATTTTAAGATGTAAGCTTTGTGACATTTTTATTGTTTCGGCTACTTTTCCACCTGTTTCCACGTTAAATATCACTATTGTGCACTTTAAAAATATTTAAAAGTATTCACTTTCGAAGTTTTCTTTCTCACTTCTGACACCACTGTCGCATGTTATGATTCGTGGCCGATAATTTTAATGTTCAAGGAAAGCGATAGCGCACAGTCTTTTAAATTAAGTTAAACGATTTTATTTACGGAGAATGCACAATAATGAACTTCACTATTTTACGAATCACACTTTAGTTTGCTTTTCACTTGTCCTATCAATTTACGTTTCCAATATCTTCAAATACATCACGGAAAACCTTTACTTCACTATCAATCAATATCGCCTTCAACTCGCGCTCTACACTATCGCAGTTTTTACTATCGCGGTTTTACTATTACTCTACGAGTATACCCCCCATTCATTCAGCTCGGCTGTATATAGGATCCCTAGTCATTCAATCCATTTCTCGTATATTGGCGAATGTTCTGACGAGAACTACCTGAAATCTTCGAGCGATTCTGAACACCCACAGTGACGTCACTTTCAGATATTGATCATGGATCTACTTGGTCCATGATTATAATATTATTAATAGTTGCGACAAAAATTGTGACACTAGCTCGCAGAATTGTTTGGACATATATATATATATATATATATATATATATATATATATATATATATATATATATATATATATACATATATATATATATGTATATGTATATATATATATATATATATATATATATATATACATATATACATATATGTATATGTATATATATATATATATATATATATATATATATATATATATATATATATATATATACATATATATGGTAAGTTTTTGCGAAGTGAAGAGAATATTGAACAAATTTATATCTTATGAGTTGGTTTTGCCGAGCAAGTTTTGTAAAATAATTTTACAAAACCCCTTCTAAAATTAAATCCTGTCTGTCCGTCCGTGTGTCACACCACTTTTTCTCGCAAACTACATAAGCTAGAATCATAAGATTTTGTAAGCAGATGTAAAATGGCGCCCTCTTCAAAGTCTCCCCACAAAAAATAAAATTTTTAAGGGGGGTGTCCCCATACAGGGGAGAGGTCCGTGATAAAAAAAATTTCATCAAATGTAGGCAATATGGATAACAAAAGAAAGGTCTTAATGAGAACTTTTCAAAACAGGTCTTAAAATGACAAGTTTTGTTTTGATGGTGCAGGGGATGGAGAAATGTACGACGCCTTTGGCTCAAAAAATCTGGAAAAAATCATTATAGGTAAGTCTTTAAGAGCATAAGGGCAACAAATGCCTCAGAAGTCAAAATTCCATCAACTTTGTTTATAATAGTACATTTTACAAATTTTACATTTTTACCTATAAAATCACAATGAGACCCTTAAATTTCCCAAAGCCTACAATTTAAGTTTTCCGATAGCAATCGTATGTGTCCTGAAAATTTCACAATAATCGAACAATAAACAGCGAAGTTACAGCCGATTGAATATTCAACATTTACAACAACATTAACATGTGATACTAGGGAGATACACGTTTGCAACGGACCTAGACACTACAAATATGTAGGAATTTAGATAAAAATTTTAGCACTGATTTGTTATATTGATTTGTTATCATGATTCATCAAGCATTGGGTTCAAAAAACTTGAAACAAAATGGCGGCGAGTTTAAATGCATAATAACCAGGATATAATTTTTCGAACTCAATTTATGGAATCTGTATGTAAGTCAAGTTTTGATATGCAGAACATGTTGTTTGATTTACTAATTGTTTCACAAAACCCTTCTGACAGGAGTACTATCCTGCTACTTCAGCTTGTTATGTTTAGGAGCTGTCTAGGCAAACCCCATCACCGCCTAAATTAGAAAGTGTTTAGGTAAGCCGCATCACTGCCCAAATTTGGAACTATTTTAGCAACCCCCATCGCAGCCAAAATTAGGAACTAGGATGGGGTAATGCTATCATCTCGTTGAATTTTTATTTCATTAGAATTCATTCTACAAATACGAGTATGTATGTATTTTCATATCCACTTTTGGCCTTCTCGGTTGAGCAAATAATCATAAATGCATCAAAATGAAATTTAGATTTTTATATATCTACATATATGTATCCTGCTTACGATGGCCTTAAATATTAACTGTATATTTGGGACCTACAAAAAAGGACATCTTGAATTAAAGTCAATACAATTAATCTCAGCATTTCAAAATTTTCGATTGACTTAACAAACAAAATATCTGATAACGTGTATGCATATATTTTAATGATTTTATACTGTGTGTATGCATTTTTCTCCATATAACCTTACCCCCTGCTGAGTACGATGAAGGACATAACTGAAGAATTTGCTATAGTTACAATTTTCTCGGGCAGTTTAAGTTCAACCATAATTTAAATTTCACACATCCACATGAGTTTGAGGTTTTTATTTTATTACCCTATTTTTCTAGAAACATTGTAATAGTGAGATGTTTGCTGCTTTAGTTTTCAGTATCTTATTCTGAAATATTTAGTTGAAGTGCAAAATAAAAATCTAATGATTGCTCATTGTACTCGTACTTGTGTATATCAATCGGGTTTGTGGTTTAGATATGATACGACTTGTAAAGTATGAATGTTTACCCAATAATGAAAGATATTGGATGGCGTCATTTGATCTTGGAAAATAACAATGGTAATACATATCAGTTGAAGAAAAAATTTAGAGAGTGAAAATGTATTATCTGAAAATATAATTGAGCACACTTAAAATTTTATAATATTTATTAGTACTATGTGAACAATCATGTAAGTTGTGAATATATTTTGCAAAGAAATAAATTTATTGAGTGCACTTTTTACATGCATGAAGGCATGCCTAACGTGCTTGAAAGGTTGTTCCATTACAATCAATCCTTTCCTAAAGTAAGGTGATTCGTTACTAAAATAAGGTGATTCGTTACTGAAAGGGGGTACGTCGACTTTTACAGAAACAGTTGTGGAATAACTGGTATAACAATAATTGACCTATATTCCTCCTGAAAAAGGTCGGAGCCATTGTTAAATAAATCGGAATGTTTAAAAATTATGAAAAGCCCAGTTTTCTCCTGCTTTTCTCACTCCTTACTTCAAAACGATTTATTTTACAGCTAAATTGTGAGGGGATAAAAGCTGTGTAATTAAATTTTCTATAAGATATGATTGGTTAAAATTTTTGGTCCTTGCTCCAAAACAGCAATAAATAAAAGAAAGAAAAAAACAGCCTTTTGTCATTTAATTTTTTTCGCCACCTGAAATGCACTTAGATCCTTTGAAAAATTTTTATAACATAGCAAAATAGCTTACCAATTTCCAACAAAATCAAGTCAGTAGATTTTGCACAATAATTTTGCAATCTAAATTGACTTTGAAAAAAGCCAAAATTCTAAAATCCTGCAAGTCAGAAACTAAAACATAAAAAATCGTCAAGTGGCAAAGTAACGAAAACGGGTTTTGAAAGAGACGAAATACGCCGAAGAATACCGCTCGCAAATAAAATATTTTATTCAGTTTTGACAATCTTGAAGACCAGCTGCATACACAGGAAAACAAAGCGTCAAGTATACAAATTTGTGATAAGATCTGTGTTATGCTATGGGTGTGCAACATGAACCCTAACCCAAGCATAAATATGCTTCAGTATTGCGAACCGTTAGACCGTCTACGATGAGGTTAACTAATTCGATTTCGACGAGTCGGGCGGGTTTTGCAATTGCTTGCGTTTTTAGAATATATCTCTGCCACGTTTCGTTCTCCTGATCCCAACAACGGCCTTCCAGTTGACGGTAGACGTCTTGTAGAGTAACGTGCGACTGAATTCCACCATCAGTTCGGTTCGGAGGCTTGCATAGTCTGCGGCGAGAGTGGTTCTGAGAAAGGCTTTTGCAGTTCTCGTGAAGAGGCATCGAAGGCATAACAGCTTAAAGTGATCATCTGTATTGGCGGTTGCCAAAAAATCATCTAGATCGGCTACGAAGCTCCAGACATCATAGTGGCCAACGCCGCTGAATTTGTTGACCGCATATTCAACATCACTAAAATCAATATGTCGAGTGTTCGCAGTCTGGGTCCGTTGACTACCTACTTCGAGTAGACTAATCGTTCGCATAGATTTTTTAAGAATTGAAAGGGCAGTACTGGGATTCAGAATTTATTATAAACTGGGAGTTCAATTATCATTCCGGTCAAGTTATTCAATACGATACTGATATTCCTTACAAAATTAGAACTTAAAGGGTACTGAAAACTCAAAATAACTGAAAGTCATAACTCAACAAAAACTGAAGCGGTACTGAAAACCAGAAACAATGCAGTACTGAAACTCCAAATTCAATCGGCACTTAAGTGGTACTGAAGATTGATGGAAACGCAGTCATGAAAATTGGTTCTTAATCGGTACCTAAGCGGTACTGGAATTTCAAGGTAATACAATATTGTGATTCAGTACTAAACTTGAACTAAAGCAGTACTTGAAACGGGACACAATCAAATACTAAAATTCAGAACTCAATCGATACCTAAGCGATGCGATAAACTTCTGACATATGATTCAGTCGAGTTTAAGTATTCGGTCAAGTTAAGTGTTTGGTCTCGTTTTATTCAAACTCCGTAAAATGTTTCAAGTTTTAAAATTTGAATTTGATAATACCATTCTAGCTCTACCAATATCGTGGGTCTCTAATGGTCATGTGAGATATTTTGATGAAATAATAGGCCAGTGCTGAAATATAAATAATATATTATTATAGGCAAAGTTTAATAGAAATTTAATGAAGCACTACATCAAGGCAAATAAAGTTCCTCCAGGAAGCAGGGAATCATATAAAATTTCAGCTATCAACCGCAGAAAAAGTGGTAGTAATAACGCATCATAGAAAACTTTTTTTTACATATTTTTTACTTTTAAGATACGTATGATCACGCACTCAGAGCGGAGGAGTTGATTTTGGATGTGAGTGACGTGAATAGATCAGACGTCAACACAACATTGAAATCTTTCACAAAAAAAGAAAAGTGCCTGTTGTGGTAGAGGATGGATCAACTGATTCCTGTAACGAAGTGCTACCAGCTGTTCCTGTAAAATCACGTTGTGTGTCAGGCAAGTTTTCTCGGAGTGTCCATTGATTCCTGACGGAAATATATATGCTCCCAGCTCCCCAATGCAGTTTGTACCGTAAGGTGTTTACTCTTATTTCTCCGAAATTTTGAATTTTTTGTATATGATTTCCTTCTGTATTTGTTCTGATCAGTTTTGGAGGAAGTTGTCGGTGAACCTCATACGGTTAAATGAAATTGTGGATAGCATTTCAGCAATAACGATTTCCGGAGTTGACAGTGATATGATACGTACGACTGTTAGAGAAGAGCTATGGCAATTCAAAGAAGAAATAAAAAACATGATGTAAGACGTTTTAGGAGAAGTGGCAAACAAATGTACTGGCTCCCGAATTAATCGAATTTCTTTTAAGGAAATTAACAAATTTCCATTAAAAAATTTGGAAGAGCTGCAAGAGTTCGATAGAAGATTCGAATTGGATTCCCAATTGCGAGAACATTTTGTAATTCCTCACACTGTCGTATTGTATCTTGGGCGATGTATAAATATATGTTTTTTAGGAAGCGTATATAACACAATTTGGTGGGCGAGCTGTCAAAGAAAATTTAAAATTTTTAACGAGAGTCTACGATTTAGAGCTATAAAAATGTGTCTCATTCACCGGTCGTGGAGCAAAAAAGTTTCCATTGCAAAACTCATATCACATAAAAGCAGTCATAGGTAAATTAAGTTTTCTCTACAACCATATCAAATAAATACAATATTAGTCATTAACAGATATCTTGGGAGCAATTTTCAACGAGACAGAAAGAAATGAGACGTAGCTATTTCAACGCTATTTCCAGCAAACTTGCGACAGGGTCCGTGGCGCAGAATAGGGTCGGAGTAATGTGTCTACTCACCAACGAACCCAATAATGATAGACACGTGTGAATTAATTGATAATTTTGAAACTTTATTTATACTTTCGTTATTTTTGCTGCATGTTTGGCTTATATTATGTTAAGAATCGAATTTATTTTCGTATACGAATTTAATGCGATGAAAACATTATAAGCTTATTTGTTTTTAAAATTGAAATTTTTTTCCGAAATTCTATTCAGCTCATTCAATACGGTGTTATTTTCTCATTAGCTTGCTTAATCGTTTAGTTAAAAAAAACTAATTGTTTAGTTTTCGATATATGAAGCCTTCGTTAATGGTGTGAATCAACGGAGATACTAAGAAAAGATTATTTTTGTAAGGGAAAGGGCACATTTTGCATAGTATTTCTTTTGCTTCTGAAATCTCGTAGCTTAATATTTCTGAATCAAACGCTCCTATGAACATAACAAACTCTGCTAAATTATGAGGCTCATTGTTCAACGGTTTCGCATTGCAGAACTTTTGGCCGCAAATCTTAATTTTATGAGTTTTTTCAAACCATTTTACTCTTAATATCTCCTGATTAGATTTAAGCATAGTACAGTTATCGTTTGAGGTTCCTGCTGTTATAATAAAAGATTTTAGTTTGCAAACTTTGTAATTGTTTATAGCAAACTCTTTTGTAAAAATTGGCTTATCGGAACACACAATATTGATCTTATGCTGTTGGTTGTTGTTTCGAGCTTCCATAATTCTGTTCTTAATTTGTTCTAGTTGCCTGTTTTGTGAGTGAACATGTCTTTTCATAACGTTTATAAACGCTTCAAACTTTACATCTAATGGACCTAAATTGTATGCATCTTGTACTATATGAATTAAGCTGTGAACGTTGTGTGTAATAAGTTCTAAGCCATACACTGTAAGAAAAGCAAATCTTTGGCGTATTCATTAAATTCATAGTAATAAACTTTCGACGTTAAGATTCTAATTGCGAGGCTAAGACATAAGAAATGCTGGTACGTTTCAGAACTTTTGATTCCTCTCAACGCTATACGTGCTGAATATAGTAAAAATACTCTAAACTCTGAGGCCTTGAAATGTGGTGCATATTTCAAAGTTCTAATTTTTCGTTGAAATTTGGAGCAAGAGTATTTTTCAGTATTCCCAATCGATGGTTGACTTTAAAACTTGGTTACTTGCCAATTTTTGCTTATGTGGTTTCCCAACTAATATGGATACAATTTTTTGCATACACCCTCATCAGCTGCATGCATTTTGTCGATTGCAAACTGTTTGATCATATCAATTGGCAATTTTTCAAAAATGGACCGAGAGTCGTTATGATGACTCAAATCAAAACCGCCATTAATAGTTGTCCTGTTTCTGAAAGTCTCATCATCTCTTAAGCCCGCTGCCACTTCTAGGAACATTATTTTGGATGTCCCACTAGTTGTTCTGAATCGTTGACCTTTGGTGAAACTTTTTTGGCAACAAATGTAACCACCGTGCCCTTTTACGTGCTTGATAGCTGCCATTGCTGGAGTATCACACACAAATGAATGTATATTAATTTTATATGATTTTGATTGAAAGTCAATCCCAACTCTAACGAGCTGCAATACATCGTCAACGAACCGTTTCATTACTGCATTAAAATTCTCAGGTTTACCAGAGGACTTAAATATTCCTACAGGAAAAACATAATTGTCAAGATTATTTATGCATCCAGCAATTATCCGTAAACTATGGCCACTACTTTTAGAAGAAGGTGTTCCATCAATGTTGAAGGAAATCTCAAAATGGGTAATATAATTCATCACAATTATGTGCATTTTAGCTTGAGTCCATACCAGCAATGAATCCTTCATTGGCCAATATGTATGGTTTCAATGAAATGTTGTTCAGTATACTTTTGGCTTCCAAGCAGAGACTAAACATCTCTAAAGGGGAAATGACACTCTACTGATAGAATTTTTAACAAACTATTGATGTCTGTATGATTAATTGCTGCACCACAAGCCCAGTTCCTGATCCTGTCTTCAAACGATATAGAACTTCGTACAATCCATAGTTCTTCGGTATTCGACGTTTGCTGTTCGCCATCAATACTTTGAATCTCCCCTTCATTCACATTTGAAGCTAAATTTAAAAAATTTATTATAATACTTGTCTCAAAAACATGCATTAAATTACCATCAGAACGACTTTCTTCTAAATCTGTAGGCAATATTTTATGATAAGCAAAATTTGAAGAGTTCTCGCTTGCATTCGTATTCACTTTTCTATCAAATTTCATTTTTCTAGGCATTGTTGCTAAGAGCTGTTTTTCGCAAAAACGATGCGTTAATTTTCCGATGATCGGTTTTTCGCAAGACATTTATTATATCACGAACCATGTGTCATGTTTTAATAAAGTCTCGTGGCTCCAATCGATGAGCGCTCACTCCCTTACAACTCAACAACGAAGGTACCGAGTTCAAGACCAGCAGAATGTGTATGACAAAAGGTAATTGAAAATTTCTAGCATGTAAACACTAATCGTACTGTAACAGCACTTAAAATCAGAATTAAATCAGGACTTGACTAAGTAAATTGGTGTGTATTTACCGGTACTCTCGCAGTACAGTGGTAGTATCAAATTCCGTAATTCCTTCAGTACTGAGTCAGTAACAACATTTATAACTTATTCAGTAGATAAAATGTTCCGCTGGAACTGCATGAATCAGTACTGTCCAATAAAATGCGAATCCCGATTAAATTCCATAGTAGTACCGATATGTTATGCGGGCGCATGTTGTAATTCGAGTAGTTCCTTCCTTTCTACAAAATCGCAATTTCTCGCTCAATGCCCTCTTCTTTGTTGACTTCGTTAGCCAAGGGGGGGGCGTTGAGACAAAACAGTGGCTGTAGGGACATGGGTGGCGATTATAACATCGTGGACAGCAGTTGTTTTCGTAGGTGCAGCGGTTTCATCGGCAATAAGAGCGGCTGCGGCAGAGGGTGTTATAGAAAAAATCGGGACATCGGTGTGGACATCAGTAGCTTTGGTTGCCGGAGTAGTCTTCAGGGTGACAAAAAATAATTCAGAAGCGGCTGTTGTGGCAACATCTGTCATAATCAGGGCTGCAGATAGGGCATCAGTGGTGCTAGCGATTTTTGGAGCCGTAACCTCAAATTCGGATTCGGGTGAATGATTATCGGCAGGTGTGCCATCTGGCTCCAATAAATCGCCGTTTCACAGAAACTTACGCCCTCGCCTTGCTCTAGTGTATCGTAGTGGAGCTTCAGTTGCGCCACTGTGGTCGTCGGCGGCGTATCCACACTGGCCGGTTCTTTGTTTACCGGACCATCACGTTATCAAAACTTTTTTTTTGTGTATCACTTTCCGTGGTTAGCCCACACCCGAGTTATAGTCGCCCATTTTTTTGAAAACTTTACAAGCTCGTGGGCAAATAACAAAACCCGTCTAATAAACTAAGCGGTTGTATTTCCAATCCCCCTGTCAGGTTTTCTCCGTCTCTTCTTCTCCCTATTCTCTACCCCTTTACAATTTGATTCGGATTACAGCAGTAGAATGGTTCATGCACTGACTAATAATTTTTATACAAGAATTAACTAGGTGTTTTTATGCAAACTATATTTTCATTACATAGAAAAAAATTATTTGATTATGGTTCCATTGACTTTCGCAATAACTCAGCCGTAGACGGTCCCAAGCCCGTTTGAGAAAGGAGGAGGGAACCTCTTATTTCCCCAAACCCATAGCTTCCATCATTCCTCATACCAAACCCCCCAGTTAAATGGTAGCAAATGCTCTCGGGGTCGCACATAAGGTTTATTGGTTCCCCAATAATGGAACATTAAATGCCGAGAAATGCTAATAACTGTAAATACATCTGCAATTCTGCTACTAAATCCTACTTACACCTCCTTTGCGGGAACGTAAGAGGGTGAAGGTGAATCTTCCGCATCTGATAATGGAATCGACAAAATAACCATGCCACCAGAATGGAGGTTGGCCGACGGGCTAACCCCTCATCCCTGGAAAACCTCAACATGTTTCAAAACCTGTTGATGGGCCTCGGAATGGATTGGACTCACGGCAACGACCTCGACAATGGCCAGCGCCCGATTGACTTTGCATGTAACAGAAATCTAGTCATACGTTCGACTTCCTTCCCACATCGACGCATTCATAAAATGACCTGAGTATCGCCGGATGGCAACACATAACATAAAACCAGATCGACCATGGTTTGGTCCAACAAGGTTGGGCCTCGAGCATACTTGAAGTTCTTACATACCGAGGAGCCAAGTGTTACTCAGATCATTACTTGATCAAATTAACCTATCGTTGTCGTATGTCAAAGGTGAGTTTGGCGAAGACCAGCTCGCTACAAAAATTTGACATCGAAAGGCTCCAAAAGCGTCTGTGCCAAAAAAATTCTAGGAGACTTTCGATAACCAGCCACCTCCCGTAATCTGATACATCGCTGAAAACAAGCAACGTGCTCTGGATGGAAGTAAAAGCGGCTATTAGGACCGTGGCAGAACAGATGATCGGACATCAAGCCCGGCGCAAAAGAAATGATTGGTTCGATGATGAGTGCTAGAATGCGATAGACAAAAAGAATCAGGTATCCAAAGATTACATAGGTAGGACAACCAAGACAAAGGGAGAAGACTATGAAAATCTCAGAAGAGTGGCGGAAAAGATAATTAGAACTAAGAAAAGCAAATACTATGACGACCAATTTAGAAACATATTTATAAGTTTAGCGAGCAACAACACAAGACAAATATACAAAATAGTGAAAAGCCTGAAACGTGGTTATCACCCCAAAACCATGCTCTGTCGTGATGATATCGGCAACATCATCGCTGATGAAACCAAGATTAAGGAAAGATGAGCATCATATCTCAAGAGCCTCCTTAATCCTCCGCACAGCTCCAGAACATCGGAGCCTAAAGATGTCTGCGGAGAGCGTTCATTGGCCCCACCAACTCCGGATGAAGTTTGTTCCATCATCAAAGCCCAAAAGAATTATAAAGCGCTGGGCATCGATGAGATTCCAGTGAAGCTCATCAAATATGGTGGCAGTAGTGTTCATCAAGTTATTCACAAAGTCATCCAGCACATTTGGAAAGAAGAGCATATGCCGAAAGATTGGAGCCATTCAATTAAGTTGGCTCATAGATATGGTGTGGTTAGATGGACTAGTTTTTAAACTACTTCAGGACACGTTTCCCAGACACCTTGTCGCCATGATGTGCAATATGTTATACGGGAAATCGTTTGTTGTAACTGATGGAAATCTGACAACAATGCACGAATTCAAGGTCTTGAATGGTCTACAGCAGGGAACAGTGACTGCGCCGCTGCTCTTCGCAATATTCATTTGCAAGCTATTGAACGGCTTTGATTTTAACGTCTCCCCTATGCGATCATTGGTAGCGTTTGCTGATGATCTGATCATCTATACGGCAGACCGAAAAGCTACAATATTTCAGAGAAATCCCCAAAAAATGTTCAATGATGTACAGCTGTACACTGAAAATTGGCGAATGAAAATCAATGCGCAGAAGTGTGCAACAATCTTGTCTCGGACAACGCTGCAGAGGGTCAGTCAAGACCTGAAAAGTAATTGGAAATATTTCCACATCATGGCTAGCGAGGATAGTTCAGAACGAGTTCTACATAAATCCGGTGTTCGATACTTCGGTGCTTATCTCGGTCAGTATCAGTACTATACTGAACATGTTAAAATCATGCTCAGTAAGACACTAAAAGTAGTCAGGGCCCTACGAAGACTCTTTCATTCCAAATACATTGATCAAAAGGTAAAAATCATGTGTTACAAGACCCTGGTTCGACCAGTTTTGACATATGGATGTCAGATCTGGTACATCCAGAATGCTAGCACTATTGAAAAATTAAGAGTTTTCGAAAGGAAATGTCTTCATGTATGTACTGGTTTGTACAAAAGCCTGAGACGGATTGGAAACATTATATATCGAATAGAAGAATTTATCAAACAGCTCAAGTGACAAGAGTCGATATCTTCATATTGAAACTTCATCGAAATCATATCGCAAAATCTGTGACTGTGAGTGAAAACCCTTGGATTACACAGCCGTTCCACCCTACAGACGGGTATATTGCGACTTGACTCGCTATTGACTTCGTACCTCCAGAATCACTCGTGTATTTGGACATGAATCGATATGTTTTTGATTCTGACGCCGTCTCAATCATATCTCACATATATCGACGGGCCACCAACAAGAAGATAAAATATCCTCCGGATATGAGTTCACGAGACCAACAATTCCAATGAATAAGATTTTTCGCAAAAAATTTTTTTAAATTTTTAATGAGTCAATATAAATAATTTAGGTCTAATATAGGTAGCTTAAATTAACTCGGTACGTTAAGTAGTTTCCGAGATTTACAACATTTTTTTAACGAAAACATGCTTTTTTGTTTGAATTTAATAACTTTTGCCACAGACTTTTTGCAAAATGTAATAAGTAGATTCAATAGCCAAAAGTTCATTCTGACTTCTAGCTAAACATTTTTTGCAAATATTCGTAACGTTTCTGAGGCGAACGGCTGTAAAGTTTACCCAAATCTGCGGTTTTAGGGGGGGGCTACGCCTTAATAGGTTTTATTTCGGATACAGTGGATTTTTTACATGGTGTGTACTAACTTTCGCGACAGTTGCAATATGGTCAAAAAAACATTGTAGTTTCAATCAGATTAACTGCATTTTTCATGAAATTTGATAGCATTTTTCTCTCCGTGCAGCGCAGTAATCGAGCAGTCGCCTAAGCAAACTGCTCAAAAACGACCATAATGCTGATCCAAATTTCAATTGTAACTTTAAAATAATATTAATCATTTAAACTTGAAACTGAAATTTGGACACGGCAACCCCTTTACAACGAAGCTTATCCACGAATTGCACTTTCGCAATACAATGGAAAGTGGATGGAAGATTTGGCAATTGCCCTTGTGAGGAGTCCCGCAAGGCGACGAGCAGCAACAACGGGGAGTCTTCTGGAGAACGCTACGCAAGGAGCACGTCGCGAAAACCTCGCTGGCAAAGAAAAAACCCAAGTTTAATTTCATTGAAATCAGCCAAATTCACTTGGCCATCGTAATTTCAATTGCATTTCACCTTTTCGTGTGCTCGAAGTTACGTAGAAGCGACGGGAGTCCCGTACAAATCTTGTTGCAGTGGAAGAAGAGCTCGCGGTTAGCGACATTGAACGAGTGTTCTTACTCTTGCGCTAACTTATTTAATCACGGTGTAGCTTGCACGGTTTCAAATTCGAACCGTCACTTGAACTTGGCGACAGTGAACACGGCCGCTCTGTTTTACTAGCTACCTCGAAAAGAAGGAGAGTTCTCTGTTGACAGCTATTGACAACCAGTTCTCTTGTTCACAGTTACTTGATCCACAATAGTTAATTTGGTTTTAAAATATTAGTCGTTACATTTCTTTTCTCCTACAAATTTATATCCAGGATGCTAACTAAAGCATATAAAAATATTCCCAATCTTCTAATTCTCACTTCAACAAGACTAGTGCATCAACTGACCAAGTCATTCGCTAAGTTTATCTTCAAATGTTTAAAATTCAATGATTCGGAACGAAACCCCTATGTAAAAGAATCAAGAATAAATCCGTATAATTCAAGAAATATGAGTAATTTCGTAATACCTTTCGCTATAACTGATCAACAAAACGCTACGCGGTACGTATATATATTGTCGCGTGTTTTCGGTTCGCGGCCAATAATTTTAATGTTCCGGGGAAGCGAAAACGCAATGTCTTTTAAATTAACTTAAAAGAGTTTATTCAATTAATCACAAAAATGCACAATTACTTATTTTAGTATTTCACAATTTTAATTTTCACTAAGTCTATAAATTTGTCATTCAACTGTCCACTTAAAATCACTTCGCACTCAAACAATCAATCGTCTTTACTTCGCGTTCCACTATATCGCAGTTTTCTATCGCGGTTGTAATGAATGATTCCCCCATTCATTCAGCTCGCCTTTATATAGGGTCTCTACCTATTAACCCATTTCTCGTACGTTGGCGAATGTTCTACCGAGAGGTACCTGGTAGATTCGAGCAAATTAATGAATGGAGTGATGTCACTTGCAGATGTTGATCATGCTTGTTGGGTTCTCATGGGTTCGAGTAAATTCATTTGTTGACGTTCTTAATTATTATGAAAACAATTGCGACAGCAGCTCGCAGAATTATTTGTACATGTAATTATTTGTACATGTAATACTGCCCCCACCTCAGTTCTTTTCGCCCCGAAAAGATGTGTCGCTATTTGTAGTCGATTCTCCCTGGGTGTAATATGGGGCAAGACGGTCCAGATGCACGATTTTCATTTTAGCTCTCGGCTTACGATGTTCCTGTATTCGGTATACGACGTCGTTGATTCGCTTTGTAACTCGGTATGGTCCCTCCCAATTATGTTGCAACTTTGGAGACCTACCCACACCAAGTCATCTTGCTGGAAGCCAGTAGAATTAGCCTTTAGATCATACCTGGTCTTCATGCGGTCAGTAGCCGATTCGAGGTGTTTTCGCACTGTCCGATGTATCTGGTTCAACCGTTGTCTTAGATCACTTGCGTACTCCGAGACCGTTTGGGGTTTCTCAGGGGGTGTTCCGAACTTTATATCGGCTGGCAAACGAATAGTCTTTCCAAAAATGACTTTGGCTGGGGCTTGGCCCGTCGATGCATGTTCGGCAGCTCTGTACGCCATCAAAAATAGTGGGATATGTCGGTCCCAGTCCCTTTGGTTCTCTGAGCGTGCCGTTGAACCGTTCGACCATTCTGTCGGATTGGGGATGCAGCGGTGTTGTCCTCGTTTTCCGTATTCCAGTAGTTCACACATTTCGCCAAAAACTAGTGACTCAAAGTTTCGGCCTTGATCTGAATGTAATTCGCAGGGTACGCCGTACCTACTGACCCAATTTAACACTAGCTGTTCAGCTACGGTAGTTGCTTTCTGGTTGGGAATGGGGTAGACCTCGGGCCACTTGCTGAAATAATCGGCTACAACCAGCGTATATCGATTTCCCCAATCGGATTCAGGAAAGGGTCCTGCGATGTCAACAGCAATCCTTTCGAATGGCACGCCTACGTTATAGGTTTGCATTTGTCCTCTCAGTCGTCGCTTTGGGCCTTTGACGGAAGCGCAAAATTGTGCATCTGCGACACCAGTCCTCTACGTCTTCTCGAGCGTGGAGCCAGTAGAACCGATCCCGCAATTTCGCTAAGGTCTTGTTAACACCAAGGTGGCCTCCCGAGGATCCTTCATGCATTTCCTTAACCACATCGTGGATTCGGCTTTTGGGAAGTATAGTTTGCATCCTATAGGAGCAACCATCCGCCGTTTCCCATTTCCGCTGGAGTACGCCACCCTCCACCTGAAGGGAGTTCCATTGTGCCCAATAGCTTTTCAGGGTTGCGCCATGCATTGAAACGTCTTTCCACTCCAGTCGCCCAGTCGTCTCCTTCCATACGAGCAATGGTCCGATGTCTTCATCGGCTAACTGGGCATTTCGAATCTCCTCCGATGACCAACCTTCATCGAATTCCGCCGTTATCAATCGCAGATCAACGAGCGGTTCCTTTTCCTCAATCCGTCGGCAATGCTTGCAGTTAGCTGGACATGGACGGCGGGATAGGGCGTCAGCATTTCCATGAACTCCGCCCTTCCGATGAACAATTTCGTAGTCGTATGACTGCAATCTTTCGATCCATCTCGCAACTTGTCCCTCGGGGTTTTTGAAGTTGAGCAACCATCTCAGTGATGCATGGTCCGTTCGAAGAACAAATTTCTGGCCATATAGGTACTTGTGGAACTGCTTGGTGGCCTCTATTATAGCCAATAGCTCCTTCCTGGTCACACAGTAATTCCTCTCACTTTTTGAGAGAACTCGACTGTAATAAGAGAGGACTCTTTCTTCGCCATTGATCTGCTGGGAGAGTACAGCTCCAATACCGCCGTTGCTTGCATCGGTGTCAACTACAAACATTTTTCCGGGTTTCGGATACGCCAGCACGGGTGTTTCACACAGCTTTTCCTTCAGGGTCTCAAAGGCTGTCTGGCATTGTTCATTCCAGACATACGGACGATTTTTCTCGGTTAGCTGATGGAGACACTTAGCTATTTTGGCAAAGTCTTTGACGAATCTTCGATAGTAGGTCGCCAGACCCAGAAAACTTCGTAGTTGGCGCTTGTTGTTTGGTGTTGGCCAGCTTTTCACGGCTTCAATTTTCTCAGGGTCTGTTTTGACCCCTTCTGCTGATACGACGTGTCCCAGGTATTTTACTTCATCTGCGAAAAGAGTACACTTGTCGGGACTAAGTTTCAAATTTGCCAGACGTAATCGGGAGAAAACCTCTTCTAAATTCCGCACATGCTCTTCGAACGTTCTACCGATGACGATGATGTCATCTAGGTATACCAAGCAGGTTTTCCAGGTTAGACCACGTAGCACATATTCCATCAAGCGTTCGAAAGTGGCTGGAGCATTGCAAAGCCCAAACAGCATCACCACGAATTGCCACAAACCGGTCCCAACTGAAAATGCGGTCTTCTCTCGGTCCTTCTTGTCAATTTCTACCTGCCAGTAGCCACTCTTGAGATCGAGTGTAGAAAACCATTTTGCGTCGGCTAAAGTGTCCATGATGTCATCGATGCGTGGGAGTGGGTAACTATCTTTCTTAGTGACGTCGTTAAGCTGCCTATAGTCTACACAAAAGCGAGTGCTACCATCCTTTTTCTTTACTAGAACTACAGGCGCGGCCCATGGACTGACAGAAGGTTTAATAACGCCTTGTTTTTCCATGTCTGAGATCAGCGCGCTCACTTCTCCTTGTTTGGCTATAGGGAGACGTCTCGGTGCTTGTCGAATCGGCTTGGCTCCCTGTGTATCTATGACGTGAGTTACCAGACTCGTTCGGCCTTGGTCATCCGGGCTTGTTGAGAAGATGTCACTGTACTTGGTGACCAGATCAGAGGCTCGTTTGAATAGCTGCACTGGCAATTTGACCTGCTTCAATATTGCAGACGTTGATTCCCGGGCTTTGTCTGTGTCTTGCCTCCTTTTGCAATGATGGTCGTGAGTAGCTTCCAAAGAGGTGATGGTGGAAACAGGCTGGCAGCTGCCGATGACTTCTCCCGCTTTGATGCTCGTGGTTGAATCTGCGGTGTTAAGGACTCTAACCGGCACATATCCGTTCCTTAAAGATCTTACAAGGCTTCGTCCTACAATCAAACTGCGCAATGCGGACGTCTTCGTTGGCTCTATCAGATAAGATCGGTGGTCTCCAGAATCACCATCAAGCTTGGCCCATACAATGCTTTCGGAAGAATTCGGTACATCAGTGTCAGTACGTACCACTACATTCATCTTGGGAATTTGGACGCTGGAATCCTCCATCAGTACTTCGACATTCTGCCATTTCAATACACGTTTGCCCAAATCCAACGTGATTCCATGTGGTCGCAGAAAATCAATTCCGAGAATGCAGTCATCCATAATATTCGCAACCAGAAAATTGTGTCGGAACACAAGGTCTCCCAACTGTATCCGAAGGTTGACTTCTCCATGAACAGGTGCAGTTTCTCCCGTAGCTGTCCGTAGTGAGAAAATTCTGCCCTTGTGAAGTTGTTGCTGTCTAACTAGGTCTTGTCGGATAATCGATCGGGTTGCACCAGTGTCGATTATTATGGTGCAGTTTTCTCCGTTAACTTGACCCGGAAGGCAAAAGTCCGCTTCTCCACGGTGTAGTCTTGACACGGTGATGGTGGTGCTGGGGACGTCGATCCTCCTAGCCAACCTCTGCCCCACGAAGTTGGCTCTTACATGTTTCCCGACCCCTCTGTTTGAAGGGCTTCCATTCTGGGCTCCTGACTCGGTCTGGATCTCCTCCTAGCTGCACACCCTGGACAATAGCTCGGTTTTCTTCGCTTCTTGCAGTCTCTTTGCAGGTGCCCCTTCTCTCCGCAATTCCAGCATCTAGGCGCACCATTTACATGCGGGTCTCGCTCGATTTCCACGCGCTCACACCTGCACTCGTCTGTCACTACCTGGCAAACCCGGGCAGTGGTACGAGTCACATTTTTCGCTGCCTCAAAGTTCAGACTATATGCCAATGCGTCCTTAACCGTTTGCTTTTGAGCTAAACGCACGGCTTGTTGCAATTCCGGGTCCTTTAGTGCGCTGATGAATGCTTCTGTCGCTGCATCATCTCGATGTTCTGGGCCGTAGGCTGGATAAGCCAAAAGTGCCAGTCGCTCAATGTCTTGGGCTAGCTGCTGTAGGGTTTCACCAGACTTCTGCATTCGATGCCTTAGCTGTGACCGATAAATCTGCTTTAGATGATCGTCTCCATAACGCATGTCGAGCGCATTCATTATAGCATTCGGGTTTGAGTGCAATTCAACGGGGATCGTCTGCAACAGCTCGGCAGCTGGGCCTCTTAGAGCAAGAATCAATGCAGTTGCTCGCTCCTGCTCATTCCAGTGATTTATGCGAGCGGCTGCTTCGAACTGGGTTTTGTAAATAGTCCAGACCGTTTGCCCATCGAATATTGGTGCTTGAACATTTCTAGATGAGCTTTGCGCTGCGGTTATAATTGGGGCTGGTGAGGCGGTTACTACTGCCTTCGCTGCTTCCAAGTCCTTTTTCACTTTTTCCATCTCATGGTTGACCTGGCTGATCTCAAGGTTGATTCCCTCCTCGACCTGGTATACCTTCTCCTCGACGCATTTAATTTGGCTGTTGAGACTACTGAGCTCCACTTTTATTTCGGTTGACTGTTTTTCCAGCCTCTGTGCGATGTCTGCCTTGATTTCGAACGCTTGTTGGTTTAGCTGCGCTGATTGTTCACTTAGCTTCGCTGATTGTTCATTTAGCTTCACAGTTAAATTGGATGACTGTTGTCCCTGCTCTTGCTGCATCAGCATCAACATTTGCATCAGCGCATTTTCTGGTTCCTTTGGTTTTGGTGTTTCGGCTTCACCACCTTCTGCGTCTCTTTCTGCAGCTGAGAGCTCATCCGAATCCAGATTCACGCCTTCCGACTCGATCGCGTCGCGCAAGCGTGCAATCAGTGTGGCCTTTGTACCTTGCGTAGCCAGGTTTCGCTGTTCCAACTCTTCCTTAAGCTCCGACATGGTCAATTCATTAATTTTTAAGTTTAAGCTTCGTGGCATTTTTAATGTTTCTTTAAATTTTACTATTGTGCACTATAAAAATGTTCAAATTTTCACTTTCAAAATTTTTCTATCCCACTTCTGACACCACTTGCGTGTTTTCGGTTCGCGGCCAATAATTTTAATGTTCCGGGGAAGTGAAAACGCAATGTCTTTTAAATTAACTTAAAAGAGTTTATTCAATTAATCACAAAAATGCACAATTACTTATTTTAGTATTTCACAATTTTAATTTTCACTAAGTCTATAAATTTGTCATTCAACTGTCCACTTAAAATCACTTCGCACTCAAACAATCAATCGTCTTTACTTCGCGTTCCACTATATCGCAGTTTTCTATCGCGGTTGTAATGAATGATTCCCCCATTCATTCAGCTCGCCTTTATATAGGGTCTCTACCTATTCACCCCTTTCTCGTACGTTGGCGAATGTTCTACCGAGAGGTACCTGGTAGATTCGAGCAAATTAATGAATGGAGTGACGTCACTTGCAGATGTTGATCATGCTTGTTGGGTTCTCGTGGATTCGAGTAAATTCATTTGTTGACGTTCTTAATGATTATGAAAACAATTGCGACAGCAGCTCGCAGAATTATTTGTACATGTAATTATTTGTACATGTAACAATATAATAATCTTCCAGAGACAGTGAAAAAGGCGAACTCACTACTAGTTTTCCTTATGTATTCTATTCGCTATTCTCGAGCATACAAGTTTCTTTCATTCAGTTTCCAAATTTGTGTAAGTTTACCGTTTACTTGAATGTCAAATACACTTCATAAATTAATTGTCGGCTTCCTTGGTGACACTAAAGTAGATTCTTGCTGTCATGAAGAGTTCTATGCCTTTCTTACACACTTACACATACCGTTGATAGGGGTACCGGTTTTTCGAAAATTGAAACTTTATTGTGAAAAATTGCTTTTAGACGATCGGAAATGATTTGTTGAGCGACGCCAAGTGATTTTGCAAGTTTGGGATGGATTTTGGCAATGTCTCCAATTCGTGATCTTCAAACTTTTTTGGCTGTCCGGGCCGTTCATCGTCCTCCAAGTCCTAACTGCAAACCACTTCTGACACGTACGCTCAGCTACAGCATGCACACCATACACTTCCACCAAAAAAAGATGGCTTTCGGCAGCCTTTTCTGCAATGAAAAAGAACTCCCCGCAAAAACACTTTATTCGGCACAAAATTCGACATTTTCAGAGTAAAAAAAAGTATTGTTGTTTACGCTTCAGCTAAATGACACATACTGATTCTGAAACTATATGACAGTAGCTTTCCAACGCATATTGGGAAAGGTGAATCACTGGAATAAAAATCAAGTTACCCATCTGTTAGAAAACTGCACGAATTAGCCGGTACCCCTATTAGTTTAGTGTCTCCAAAGGGAATTTAACGTCAAATTGTGAGAAACAAAAACAGTAGATAGATCCGATAAACGTTTATTATTTCGAAATTTACTTCAAGCTTTTTGGAGTGTTTTGTTTTTGCATGATAGGAAAATTAAGACCAAAACTTTAGACTTTGAAAACAATTCAACGGTGCAGTGTGCACGGTTTCAAATTCGATTCAATCAAGCGCGAGAGTGGACATCACAACATCCCCGCGTCGCGTAAATGTCTCGGATTTTCCCTGTTACTTTCTTCGGAAAAAAACTCAAATTTTCATGTTGCCCCACACGTTATACTGTGCACTTACCATTTATAATTTACTTCGCAAATTATCACATTTCGAAAAACGCAAAATTAAACCAAAATGTCTAAATGAATTGGACGGCGCTTCCTCCTTCATCCAAAATGAGAAGAAAGTTTTGTTGTTTGTGAAGAATTTTCACTTGTCGTCCTGGTTGGTGGTCCCTCTACAAATACAAATGCAATAATAATGGACTCTTTTGTATTTGTGTATGGAGAACGAGAGTTTATGATATTAGAACATTTAGAGGCTTGTATGCAAAGGCGAAATAACAGATTGGATAAGTAGGTAGTGGCAAACTATTCAATACAAGCTCGCGGGAAATGTTATTAATTACTGGACATAGTGTAGCGTTGAAATTGAGATTGTCTGATTCGGGAAAAATAATATTAGAGGGGTGATCCTCATGCGTGGAGAAATCAAAATATATTACTCAACGATAACAGGGATAACACTCTTGGAAACGACAGTTTTCGCAGCATTCACTCATAACAACAACGTCAGATGATAGATCAGTGAGATTACTCGTATATACGATTGCGGAAGATCAAAGACCGGAAAAAACACCTCTTCAAACTTCGAAACAGGACAAATTTTGTCTGTTCGCAGCATTTACGACCATAACGCAAGAGTTTTCAAAGCAAAAATTGTAAAAAAATGCTGATAAACCTTTCCTTATATAAGCTGGAGAAGATTTATATGTTTGCATTTAGGATGTCAATGGTGATTTAATTTTTAAACGACGCCATCACTTCGAGTCTACAATTTGATATTTTCAATTTGATGAAATATCAAAAACTCTATTCTTTACCAGCAGCGATGGAAATATTTTATCTCATGTGATATTCGATTATTTTTTTACCGGTCAAACCAGTGGATCAGAAGGACAATTTCTTTACTGTAAAAATAGTATCTGGCGTGTAGTAAATGCTTATGCGGGCTATAAGTGTACATTATCAGTATTGTCTGAAAACATTTTTGCTTTAGCGGGTTATAAGCTTGTATCCCTATTTGAAATTGATGCGCTTGAATGTCTAGCATATACAAAAGAAAATACGAAAAAACACGTTAAAAAGATTAAGTAAATCGAATAATACTAAAACGTGGCCTAAAATCAAATAATAAATAATATTCGAGTGTTTAATTTATAATCACCTCAATAACATCACTGTGAACCACCACATCGTCAACGAGCGCTCGTCGATGATGCCGATGAGTACTCTTTTGGTTTATTTTCGCATATTCTTTTTGTTATGCATATTTTTTCCAATTTATGAATTCTTGTACACATTCATTTTGTTTCTTTTTTATGTCTTTATTAAATATTTATATGTATTGAAATGTATTGATTAACAAAAAACAATACGCAAAACAAGATACAATTTCGTAAACAAATATAGAGCATTATAATTTGATCATGTCGATTTTCGACTGAGCAAAGGCAAAAAGAAAGAAAATATTTCAAATACATGATTTAAATATGAAACGACACCAATCGACATGTAAGAAGTACAAATACAAAAAAAAAAATGAATTGTTAAATTTTAAACTTGGTCTTTCCACTTCACTTGAAATCCTGACCGGGTATAGGACCCGGAACGATGGCAAGCCCCTCTACTCAATTGAGCTAGCCGTTGAGCGCGCTCTTCCTTTCTTTTGTGTTATAGGGCTCTTGCGTGGGTAGAGTGGCCTTCCACTCACGTGCCCTTTTATGGTATAGTGTTATGTGATTCCATCGCATAATTCTATAACATAAATTGGCCACGTTCATATTCCCCATTTGATGGGAAAATTCATGCAAATTATGTTCGTATGAGTTTTTCACTCAAATGAGATCTTGATCCGCTTGGGAGGATGCGAGGGAGCACCGCTTCCACCTGGATCCCCACTCTTACTTGTGGGCCATAAGTATCGTCATTAACGATGAAGTCTCTCAATTCCGTCCGTTTCTTCCGGGCCCAATTTGTTCTTTGAACAAGCAATTTCAACCCTTAGTAGGTTACCTCGGCCTCGACACCAGTCGGTCGGCATCCGACCTTTCGTTATTCGTGAATGCGAAATATTTTTTCTGTGGGTCCTTGTGCTGGGGAAAAGAACCTGCCCTACGACATCGCAACGCTAGCCTGCCAGCGCATTCACGCGTCTTCAGACAAGGCCAATCTCGGTGGAAACTACAGTCCTCTTCCGCCGAGGCAGCAGACCATCGCTGCAGTCTTTTACGGACATTTGATCAACTCATTTCACTACACCAGTACAGATATTGTTCCTAAAAAGACCAATTTGGAAAGTACTCAATGCTTGTTTTCATGAGGTACTCAACGTTTTCAAGGGAAACAGACACAACATTTTGGAGAATCACATCCCGAAATGATTAAATATTCCTTTCTATTTAAACCTTCAAGTGAGAAAACAAAAACGATTAGACCTAAGGGTAATTCCATGAAAAAGTGGACATGGTATGAGTAAAATTCATGATGGCTTTCCAACTTTTTACTTTGGCCAAAATAATATTTGAAATTAGCAACACTGTACCCAAACGTCAATTTAAAAATTTGGCATTGCAATTCGTGTATTCCACCGATTCTAGTTGTTAGTGACTAGTGTATAAGTTTATGAAAAAACGCGTTTACTTATTAATCATTTTTTCATGTTTCTTGTTATAAACAGGTAAGTAAATTTTAAATACCTAATAAAACATTTTGTTGTGTAATCAATAATTCATTATAACAGCAATTCTGAGAAAGTTAAGTTCTTAAAAATCAAGCAATAAAGGCTTCTAATTTTAGTAATGCGAGGTACCAATAAGTATATATGTATTATTAATAGTAAATGTCGGTGTTTGTTGTTTTAATCAAAAGAACACTTGGATTCTCTATTGGTACTTTAGTTTGCAAAGAATAATGGTGGAAACAGCTTTATTTTATTAGCCTAGATAATGATATATTTAGAGTAACGCGAGTTACCGGTAACTCGTGCTACTACTTTGTAACAAGAGTGACTCACATTTTTTTAAATTAATCTTCTTTAGGCTCTTCTTTTTAAATACATTTTTTATTGGTTTAGGCCGAAATGCTGCTCTCTGCTGCTCAGAAAATGAAAAGGAGAAATTAAAAATTGATGGAAAATACGACGATTACATGAAGAAGCAACAAGAAGCTTGCCGAAAGAGTAGACCAAAGAAGAAAACGAAAATTGACAGCCTACCAGAATCACAAAAGAAAACAATACTAGGTAAAAAAAGAGAGAAAACAAAAGAACGAGTAGCAAGATTTAGAATTAAAAAAGTCTTGAAGCTACCTTAGTAGACCCTAATTTATCATCGTCATCATCATTTAGCAGTCCTCACGCGTTAGGAAAAGTGGCGGCACGTGCTCGTGAAGCTCTGCCCAAGTGTCCAATAAAGAAGAAGCAGGTACTCAATAAACTATTGAAAGATTGCAATGTAGGACCCTGCACCTCTCCACCAGAACAAAGAAAACATGGATCTGCGTTGAGTCAGGAAGTCATAATAAAAATTCAAGAATTCTATCAACGTGACGATATTAGCCGACAAGCTCCAGGCCTTAAAAATGTCATTAGTATTCGCAATGAACACGGAGCGAAAGAAAAGGTACAAATCTGACATTTATATGCCGTTCTCTCGGTAACCCATGCCTCATTTATAAAAGAATACGGAGAAATTGTCAAATAGTGCAAGTTTGCAGAAGGAAGACCTAAGCATGTCTATTCATCCAATAAGCTTCCACATAACGTATGCTTGTGCAAGTATCTCGAGAACTATATTCTAGCATTGAACGCACTGCACAGTGTTTTCGAAACCCCTAGGTACAATCACGAATTTATCAGGACCGTCATATGTGACAATCAAGCAAAGAGTGCTGGTTAAATGCTCGAAATATCTGCAACCAAGTATTAAAAGGGAAATTAAATGAGCGGGCTAGTGAAAATTTTAGTATGGAGGTTATCTGGTTTGTGTGGAAAGACTCAAATGGCAAACTAAGCAAGATCCAAGAAATCGATACAGTTGATAAATTGTGTGAACACATCTTCAATATGAGCCCAAGTTTCTTTGAGCATTCCTTTATAAAACGGTATCAAGCAGCCTGCTATCAAAACGATAGATATGCAGTATTACCTCCTAGATTTGACCCAGCCATGACATTGATGTAGGTGGACTTTCCAGAGAATTTCACTTGCTTTGCTCAAGATGAAGTTCAGAGCTTTAGTTGGATACAGCCTCAAGGAACTCTCTTTACTGTTTCTTTATGGTTTTTAGGAAAACAACATCCCATTGTCATTGTGTCTGATTATCGTCATCACAATAAGCGAACTTCCCTTATATTTGTTGATAGAATCTTGAAAGAGCTGCCAGAAAGTATTAAAGAAGTGCAGATATGGTCAGATGGACCAGGTTCACAGTTTAAAAACAAATACACAGCAAATGGCATTGAAATTTTGGAAGAAAGGAATAGTTTGCATTTAGTTTGAAAATATTTTGCAACATCCCACGGAAAAGAGCCTGTTGATGGTATAGGTGGTGCTTTAAAGGAGTTGTACGAAGTAAAGTTCTGAAGAGGGAAGTGGTTGTCTTCAATACTGAGCAATTTGTCAATGCGGCCAAATATTCTGCTATAAGAGTGATTAACGTTTGAACAAATAAAATTGATGAAACCGCAAATGAAATGAATCTGGATTCAGTATTTTCTAAAGCACCTACAGTTGTTGGAATCTCCAAAAGTCATTTAATTTATTGGCAAAATGATACGCTGCAAATGGCTCAAACATCAGAAGAACTAAACATGGGTATCTCAGAAATACGTTCTTATTATGAAGACCAATATGGATCTGATAGTGACAATTTTAAAAGTGAAGATAATATAACTTTATCTGTGTTAAAAGAAAACTCGATTTCAAGGGAGTAATGTCAACCTGCTAACATCATTTATTAAATTGTAATTTATCTTTAATTTTTGTGCATTCAATACGAAGATTGATAGGCACCCGAGTTACTACATAAATTGCGGATTATTTAATAAAATATAATTTACCATTGCTATATCTATTAAAGGGAATTTCACCGACATTTTTGCGTTATTATTTATAGAGTAGTTTCGGGTATTATGGCCTAGTTGTCTAATACGGCCAATTGCTTTTTCTCGGAAACAAATGAATCCTCATGCCAATCATACCTAGCACGTGAACGCAACTCGACTCATTTCATTCTCAGTCAGTTCGTACCACCCGGCGAGTGCCCATGTGTTGTGTGTGTGAAATGATCGATAGTTTTAGAATTTGATTTAATTTTTCGGTAGGTTTCAATCATTCCAGTTACTCAAATTGTGCATGTTTTTGAATTTTTTTTATTCAGTTCTGCGGATTAACCCTTGATCTGTAATATGATGAGTGTTTTGTAGCTGCATTAACTACTACTCTTTTGCGTAAAATGTCAGTTGTCAAAAACATTCCTGCGGCCAATGTGGCCAGCTAGTAGAAGAATATTATGATAGCACATTTGTGATTTTATTCTTTTTAGGCAGTGGTTCCTCGAAAACCGACTTCTGAGAGAAATCGCCAAACGTGGTGTAAAATTGCAATGAGCAAGGCAATCGAAGATGCCCGCAGCAATAGAATGAGTTTATTAAAAGCGTAAAAATTGCATAATGTTCGACGAACGACTTTGAGGCGTCTAGCGGCAAAAAAATAACTGCCAGCTGATAGAGCAACTTGTGCAAAGTTAGGAAGGAGACCCACTTTACCTCAGGAATTGGAAGAACAACTAGTTAAGTATATTCTAGAAAAGGCACTGCAAACCCAAACGTTTTAAATTAAAACGCCTAAACGTTTTAATTAAAACACTTTTAGTGTTTTAATTCAATAAAACACTTCAGGCGTTTTATTTTAAAACACTTACCGTTTTATTTAAAACACTAAGCGTTTTAATTTAAAACACTTCAAACGTTTTATTGAAAAAAACACTTAAAGCGTTTTAATTAAAACACCTAAGTGTTTTAATTGACATAACATCAAGGAAAACGTTTTAATTAAAACACCAGGCGTTTTAATTAAAACGCCTAGGTGTTTTATTGAAAATGCTTTCAAGCTCACGTCAAAACACTTCTGTCGATTGACAGACACATATTAACATGTGTTCTTTAGAAATTTTTTGTGAAAGTTGTGCAAAAAATAATGAAGTTTCGTTTAAAGTGGAAAAAGTGGTAGTTAAGCTTCAACACTGTTTGTTTATAGCAGGAAAGTGCGAGAAAAGGTATTGTGAGTAGTGATAGAAAGTTTGGTTTTGAGTTCTCGTCCACATACTTACTTCTATCTGTCAATATGTCCGTAATTCTTTGTGCAAATAGTGCAACAAGTAATGAAGTTCTATTTAAAGTAGACGTGGTATTTAAATCTTGACACTTCCTGTTTAGGGCAGTGAAGTACGAGCAAAGGTGTTATGAATGTATGAAAGTGGTAAATTTCGTAGGTTTTTCATCAAAGGCACAATGTAAGCACAATGACTTCTCGACTAGTTGACCGAATACCACATTTGCCTTTTTATTCCTCCACTTCATTGTTGAGTAAGGTAAAACCTGTTGCAGTATGATCAAATACATATTATCAACAACGCTTTTGGTGTTTTAATTCTTCTTCCAATTTTAAAACACTTTTAATGCACATTAATAATTAAAACACCTAAAACGTTTTAAATTAAAACGCCTCGACATTTTAATTAAAACGCCTAGTGTTTTAATTAAAACAGTAGGCGTTTTAATTAAAACATTAGGCGTTTTAATTAAAACGCCTAGTGTTTTGAATTAAAACGTCTAGGCGTTTTAATTTCAAACGTTTTAGGTGTTTTAATTATTAAAACGCCTGAAAAGTGTTTTAAAATTGGGACGGGAATTAAAACACCAAAAGCGTTTTAATTTAAAACGTTTGGATTTGCAGTGGGAAGCTAGGTTTTTCTGTTTGGTGCAAAGAGGCTAAATTCAGCCTATCAGTTGGCTGTAAAAAACAATATTGCGCATTCGTTTTCAGCAAAAAATAAAAGTACCGGTAAAGATTGGCTACATTCATTTTTAAAAAGGCATCCAAGGCTTTCTTTCCGTCGCCCAACTGGAACATCTTTTGCTAGGGCTAAAGGTTTTAACAAAGAAAATGTTGGCCATTTCTTCGACCTTTACAAGAAATTGATGGATGAGCATAAGTTTCCTCCCAACAAAATTAATAATGTTGATGAGACGGGCATTAGTGTTGTACAATCCCAGATACCTCAAGTCTTAAGCCAGAAGGCTAAACGGCAAATTGGTACTTTGACATCGGCTGAACGGGGTTCGTTAATAACATGCGTTATGTGTATGAGTGCAGGAGGCTCATTTATTCCACCTATGGTAATATTTCCACGAAAAAGAAGCCACCCACTTTTGATGAACGGTGCGCCGCCTGGTGCTATACATGAATGCCACCCATCAGGTTGGATTCAAACCAAGTTATTCACAAAATGGTTTCAACATTTCATTCAACACGTAAAGCCAACAGAGGAACCTCCGGTTTTGCTTATTCTGGATGGCCATACCAGCCACACAAGAAATGTTGAATTGATAGACCTCGCTAGAGAAAATTATGTTCATTTGCTTTCAATTCCTCCACATTCCAGTCACAAAATTCAGCCGCCGGATAAGTCGTTCATCGGACCGCTGAAAAAATATATTTCTGATGATATAAGAACTTGGATCAGGAACAATACACGGCCACTGACGCATTATGATATGGTGGAAGTATTTAGACAAGTGTATTTGCGATGACCAAGAAGACAGCATCAGAAATCAGGAAAACATCTTAACAGAACCACCAACTAATTATTACTAGGCAAAATTTATTTACTGATACAACACCCTCCGTAAGTAGCGCTGTTATGAGTCAGGCAGTTTCTAATGAAAAAATCCCTGCGTCAAAAGGTCAGAATAAAACTCTATCAGTAGTATATAAAAATATTTTGGTTCCCGTCATGCTGTCTCCAAAACCTTCGACATCCAGAGAACAGGACTTTATAACTCCGTTTCAAATGTCTCCTAACCACAAATAGCGCCTCGAAAAACCAGTAACAGGGGCAGAAAAGCTGCTATATCGACGTTGCTTACTTCATCTCCATACAAAAAAGAATTGGAAGACTCGTTAAAGAAGAAAAACGAAAAATTAAATAAGGCTAACATTGTTAAAAGCGGGAAACAAAAAGAAAAACGTAAAAAGATAATGACTAAACCAAAAAATGTACAATCATCTAGCTCGGAGGATGAAGATGAACCTTAGTACGATGACAGTCCGGACGAAAGTCCAGATAGACGCAATGTTTCTGACGCGAAGTGCTTATATTGTGAGTCTCTCTATTCATGGACCAGAGAGGCGATTCAGTGTCTTTCCTTTAAGCTATGGGCTCATGAAGAGTGCTCAGGAGTAGAGACTGACGTTTTTTTCTGCGAATTCTGCTCAGCAAAGTAAAGTGTGTTTAATTATTCGAATAGCTTGATGGTGGGCAATATGGCTCACGGTATTTACGACCAATATGGCCCTAGGCCATAATGAGCTACCAATTTAACATTTGGACAATTGTTTGAGTTTAAGAAAATTATTATTATCATACAGTTTTTGAAATTATATTGCTTTAAGCATCTAGTTATAGATTACTGATAAGATTAATGACTGAAGTAAACAATAAGGACTGAATTATCTCGTATACATTATCTTTCATTTCTAAAACAGCTTATGGTGTGCCATAATACCCGAAACTACTCTACCTAATGTAAAATAATCTGCTCATAAATTTCACAGCAAAAAAAATTTAAAAGAAATTAACAATACAAAAACGATGTCCAAAAATAGTAATGCGAGTTACTAACATGATTCGTAATTGAATTAATTACATATGGTAATATTATTAAATTTTTAAGCCTAACCAACACTTGCACCAACGCGTTGTGCTCATTAAGAATCAAATTATATCAATTACTCTAAATAACAAAAAGTTAAAGGCTCCATGATGTTACATTAAGTGTTCTGCATGTAACACAAGTTACCATATAACTACCCCTAAAATCATTCATCATTAAGTCTTAAATCTCGCTATATTTGAAAAGAGATGTGCTAACATATGCAAAAACAAGCAAAGAGTTGAATAGATGCCTATGATGTTGTGATTTCACCGTCGCTAAATGAAATATTGTACGTAATTATTTGTTTTTTCAAATGGAATAAAATGAAATTGAAGCCATTGAGTATGATACTCGTAAGCAACGTTCAGTCACACCTATAATTCAAAATGATAAAATAAATACAGATTCACTTTCAACTGAAAAACCTTTCGAATAAATGAATCACATACACATTTCTTTTCCATTAAACATTTTATTTATAATTTAATTAAATAAATTAATATGGCAACACATTACGACAAAATAAAAATTTTCCAGGTAAAATAAAGTTTAACTACGTTCTTCATTACGCTTACAAGGACGTTACCATATTTACCAATGATAATCGACAACACACTTATACAATTAACAATTACTCAAAATAGCTGGATAATAACCAATTATTTTCCAATTTGCGCGTGTCTACAACAACCTCCATACTCATTCATTCCATATCACATGTTTAGAACAAAAGACTACCGCATAAGTAAATATCAAATAAATAAAATTCCGCGTCAAGGCAGGAGCAAGCTATTAATTGAAAATTTCAAACTTTTATGACACGTTCTACGTTCAACACAAACACAATTTCCTCTAATTAACCAACAATTGCTTCGCTCTCCATGGCCAGAACGGGGGGAAACAAAAGAATGTTGCACAATCCGCTATCGAACAGTTCTCGCGCCGAAACGCCAATAAAAAATCGACAAAACAAAAAACAGATACATATTTAATTAAGCGAATCAAATGACAAAGTCAACGAAAATTACACCGTGAAAACATGTCAAAATAAGGCAAATGCAAACTGAAGATGCGGGAGAAAAAGAAGAAACTGCTGCGAACGGCACAGCATCTCGTGATGTATCTTTTCCGTCGTCTTCGCGTGCTTCAATATCTTGCGGAAAAAGATACAAAAACTCTTTTCCCGCCTTGGATTTGCGCTGTTACTGCTTTCTGAGTGCCTAAGCAGCGAATCAAACCCAATCCCAGGCTCGATTTACAAAACCAATGGTGGCTACTCCCAATTTCCGAGTCCCGTTGGAAAGCGAATCCAAGAGAACATTTTTGGGGGAGGAGGTAGTTTCGGATTTCAGTGGGAATAAAATGAGGCAGTTCTCGGTGAAATTTGAGTAGTGGTAAGCAAATGGTTCCACAGTGAATGGAAACGAGGGAAGTAGAACACTCTTCCCGATGGTTGGTTAGACATTATATGCCTAGTCTTAACCATGGCGAAAGAATTGAGTGTAGGCGATTTTAGGCCGCGCCTCCAGTGCAGGAGGGAGAAAGGAGGAGTCCAGCTGAACAGTGGCCACAACGCCAGAAAGAGAATGGCAAATGAATGAGTTGGAATGGTGCATTGAAGGAGGGTGAGGAAACTCACACTTGCTTGCTTGCAGTGCACCAACAACCAGGTGAAGCAGGTAACCGCGTGGGTATGATTGTGCAGACACAGGTATTTGTGGAGCTAACGCGTTATGAGCGCGCTCGTATGCTGAGTTTAATAGGTATAAGCAACTCGTGCGGGGAAAGGGAGGCATTTCGCGCTCTCGGGGCTCGTTTGGAGCTGGTTAGATTCAGTAGACTGGTTTACAGATCCGCGTTCAGATTCAGATTGCTCGCTGACTGTTGTTCTTTGGCGAGTAAATTTTCGCGGTTCAGGTTTTCTTTCTTTACTTCTTTGCAGTTGTTTTGTTCCTTTGAAAATCGCGAATCGCTCAGCGAGCTTGGACCCATTGGTGCGACTTTCTCTGTCTCACGCAATAGAAGGGGCCGCCCGACCGGCTATTTCCTCTTCCTCACGTGCAACGACCACTATGCCGATTGACCAGAAGGGCCTTACCTGTGCCGCGGACTTTCTTGCGCTGGGCTACTGACTCGGCCTTCATCCGCGCCACGCACGTCCCGTTGCTCTTAACACGATGGAGCGAGATTTTTGATGTTTTTTTTTTGGTCGGGTAGCGATTACGCGGTGTGTATGAGTGCTCAGGTTAAGCGCAGCCTTTTAGGCATCGGCTAGGCGGCAGCAGTGGTAAGGCTTCTTGTTTCCGCTTAGTTGCAAAGTGGTCTAACTTTAGTCGTTCGATCGGTGTTTACGTGTGTGCATCGTATTGACGCGATTTGAATCTGATGCAGATCCCGGAATTCTTGAAATCCAAATTGGGAAAAGGTTTTGATGTGAATGATACTTTTTTTTTGTTTTTGATCGAACCGTACTTGAGTCTAGTGTAATGTGATTTTTGCGTTAATCTGGTTTTTGAAGGCTGCTTGGAAATGGCTGTGAAAGTGTTGAGAATGTTGTTGGGATTTTTGTGCAGGACATTTTCAATTGTGACTTAAACATTTTCCCGATATGACTAATTAGTTTGATTGTATCTATAACTGGAAAATTAACACTCAACTGCATTGAACACAGATACCGTCGCGTTTGGCGTTTTGGAATGTGTGCTTTGAATGAAACCAAGTTTTATGTCGCTCATAAGACCTTGTGCAGTGAAAATTAGTTTGAATAGAATTAACCCTTTAAAGAAAAATTAATTTCATTGGTGCATCAAAATGTTCTATTAAAGAAATATTTCGTTCCTTAATTAATTGTTCGCCTCATATTTTTTCAATCCTGCCGACGTTTAAAAAATTAATTTTATGAAATATTTCAAGTATAATAATTTCGAAATAGTTTTGCGAAGACGACGAAGAAAATTTTCGTGTTGTTTAGTTTTTAAATTCATTTTTGGTTGTTGAAACAGTGTCATGTTGATTGGATCGAATATTGGCAGTGAATTTGGACCGTTGCCTAGTGCTGCACCGTGGAGCATGGAGCCACCTCGTCCGCCACTTAGTGCGGGTGGTGGCCCACCACCACCACCTACATTACCCCTGTCACCTACCGGTAAGAATATGTGAATAAGGATGTTATTTGAGGTAGCAATGATGATGTTCAACAAATTAATTGTAGATATATGTGTTCGTAACTGAATGTTTTTTTTTTTTTGAAGGATTTTCAATTGAGATTTCGCTTATTCTATTGTGGCTGCAATTATTTAATAATTTTGTTTGCAATTTATGTCGATAAAAATAAATTTCAAACATAAAGATATCACGAAAATACTTGATAATTTGAATTGTTGCTGCTGGACCGATTGGGGTGAAATTTTATATTTTGAGCACTTTTTGATTATAAAACCGATAAAGTGACGAAAAAATCGATTCAAGAATTTTTTTATTTCAATTATTGTACTTTAGTTTTGACATGACAGATAAGAAGTACCACATTCTTTCGTCAGTTTACAGATTTAAAATTTATTTCTTTTAGTAGGGTGTCCTAAAAAATATACAGGTGCCCTTCTAAAGAAGAATAGTGTACATCCAATGCCTCCTCACCTTATCTATTACTAACAGAAGCTCCATTGTGCTAAAATAGTTTAAATGGCAAATATATCATACATAGAAGAATAGTTAACAATTCTTCTTTAAAAGGTCCCTGCCTAGTTTTTAGAAGGAAACCCTTGGTGCCTCTTATCTGTCATCTCAAAATTAAAGTACATTAAATTTAATTGAAAATTGCTTAAATCGAATTCTTCTTAGCACTACAGCCCCTCTCGGGCCTTCGTTTCCTGCAAACAGCACCTTCAACTGTCTCGGTCCATTGACCGCGTCCTCCAATTACAAATTTTTCTTCACCTCATCGGTTTTGTGATGAAAAAGCGCCCCGGAATACAAAATTTCAGTCCAATCGGTCCTTATTAGATACCATGGATGTGATTAAAAAAGCTAGGGATCCATCCGTTGTATGCTGGAATTAAATAGTTGATCAGGATTTTTAGGATATTGGACGATTTCGAATCCAAATTTACTCATTTGACGTCGGAATTATCCTAAAGTTGTTATTTATAACTGAACATTTCATGTTGGTTGCTTCAGAAATCCTATTAAAAAACAATGCATCAAAATTCCTGCCTTAAAAATCATCAATTCCCTAAAATTTTTATTACTGGATTTAACATGTATCTACAATCAATAATATGTTTCAAGGAATCCTTCCCCTGATTTATTAATTGCGAAGCACGGAAAATTTATGATTGATTATCTCGGTGAGTTTTGAACCCGCGACTAAATAATCAAATTTTTTTACGATGGACAATGGGATCAGATCGGATACTGAGCTTCTTCACTACAAACAAGTAAAACTTATTCATTCAAGCTTCTGTCATATGCTTATTCATATTCATTCTTCGGTAGGAAGTAGGATTATGGATGGAATACCAAAATCATACTCACAGAAAAAATATTGTGTTAATTTAACAAGTTTTTAATGCATTACCTTAAATTTAAATTAACAATAAATACAAACACAATTAGTATAAATGGATTATATCATCATCACTATTAAGGGATATTATAAAATTAATAAATAAATTAAATAAAGAAAAAGAAGAAGCTCATTGTATATAGTTATGGTTAAAAGTTATGAAACAGAATTCAAATCTTTATTTAAAAGAAATTTTTCCAGACAGCAAAAATAGTTGCTGGTATAAGGGAAGTAATGAATTTATTACAGCTGCATTAATAAAACAACTTTAGTTCAGTGAATTATAATAAAGACATGAAAAGATCCATCTCAAGTTCTCCAAACCAAAATAGTGTATTTCTCTAATATTCTTTTGAACGCTATGAATGATTCTAGATTTTTTAACTCAGGCTGTAGTGAGTTGTTGATTTCCATGAAGACAATCTTCCTGAACCATGGTGTATTCTGTTGGTACAAGCTAATGATAATATGAGTTAATCATTATATTTTGTGTTGTACGAATGTATATCCCGATGCTTTATGTAAAAATTTAAATAAGAATTTCGTCCTTTCCATGAAAATCAATTGCCTGATGCTAAATTTATCATATATGTTAGATGATAATGAGATCTACTTGAGGTCAATCGATCAATTCTATTAATTACCTTGACAATGTTATTCAGCATTCTACGAATGGAATCAATGTTCAAGCTGACAGCCAACCTTTTTAGATAAAATGAATTTAAATTAAAATTTTTAACTAAAATGTAGCTACTGATGCGCGAAAAGCCTCAGTTCCAATTAAAACTAACTGTGGAGGAAGTTTTCAGACGGTATGAGACCTATACCAGATCTGTTACGATTATTTTGAGAGTTTTTTTGACATTCATTGCGGCAAAAAAAGTAAAACGTAACTACAGTGTTCAAATGAATCAAAATTACGAGTAAAATTTGAATGATTATATGAATTAGGTACACTACAAGCGAGTTTAAATGAAAGCATAATATGCAAGAAACAAAACTAAATAGGGGAAGGTCGGGCAGCCCCGGACACTTAATTAAACTTCCTCATATTTTGAAAATTAACAGAATGAAATGTTTATTCTTAAATTAAAAACTAAAAGCAACACGTTTACATCAGTTTTTATTCAGTAGCTTCCAGATTAAGTATTTAGTAGGACAATAATTAAGTATTACAAGAAGTATTAAAATTTCGACAAACATTTTTTTGGCGGGTAGCCGCGGACGTAAACAGCTAACGATGACCAAGCCGTTCCTTGCATTTACACACTTTGCAAAAGTAGTAAACCTGCGAAAGATCTATGTCCACACAGTCTTCATGCGCCCAATCCTTACATTTTTGACACTGAATTCAGTCTTCCTCAAAGGTTTCGTTGCAAATGATGCACTCCGTTTTTAGTCCCTTGATAGAGTTTGCATTTATTGATTGATTTTGATTTTTTTCTAGCAGAGATCGCAGCCATATTTTCATTCGCTGTCACTTTAGTTTTATTTGTTTTCTCTAACAGTTGATTTTTGAATGGTGACGATGTTAGAACTTCGCTTCTTTGCGTGTTTCGCGAGCGCGTCACAAGACGCTTTTTGGAAGCGCCTGAAAAGGGGACAACTTTTTAAGTAATCGCTCTGCAGTTTTGCTTCTTGTGTATGCCTGTTAATTGCGGCTAGTAGATTGCTACAATGTTGCTCCAGGGGTAGTGGTGGTGGACATTGGATTTACAGGCAATGTTGGATCCTCTTCAATATTTGTCATGGTAGAAGGCAAAAAATATCCCCATTAAAGGAGTAAATTCCGGAGCATTCAAAGCCACTTTGAGCTATGTCCAACCTGGCAGCCTTCACTAGACCAGCGATGTCATAAACAGTGATCCTGCTGCCTGGGTTTTTCCTCATCCATGACAAACTTTCTGAAGCAAATGCAGCCTTAAATGGATTAAAAAATACTCTGTCACAAGGTTGGAACTTGTGTTTAGTGTGTGGTGGAGTACTCAGCATGTGGGTGTCATTAGCACGGCCATACTCTATCACTGCCAACTCTTTGTGACTTCCATGCCAATCAAGAATCAAAAGAACTGGGTTTTCTTTTGAAGGTTGAGCATGTTTTATGAAATGCTTGAGCCATATTAAAAATATGCCAACATTAAACCTTAACATACCAAGCCTATTTCGTCAGCGTTGTTTACCAAGCTGGGGTCTCCTGAGGACCCGTGTTTTTTCATTATTTCTCAACTGTTTCTTCTTTAAGACTATTCAAAATACGTTTTTATGTGTCTGGAAATATATTTCAGCTAAACAAAAATTGTGAGCATTATTTTTTCTCTTTATTTCAATATTTCCTTCATAATATTGGGAAATAAAATCTTTATAATATTATATAACTTCACAAAAATAAATCGCAATCATTGGTTGCTACTGCTGCTATTCTTGGCACTTATTACGGTTGTAATTATCGTCCTGTGTGTTTTACAGACAAATCGATTGCATTCCCTGCAGACTGTATTGACCTTCCTGTCTATGTTTTTGGGACAGTATGAAAATCTTTCCCTTCTTTGTATCTGCTTCTGCAGACTTGATGTCGATGGTATGCTTTGAGCTGCAGTATTGCGTGCAATATGGATTGGTTGCCCTGCGAAGAATGTTGAGTTTTGTCAGCTCCTTGCCTAACTCCAACAGGAATCGATATCTGCGATTTTTCTGGCTACTGTTCCAGTCTTTGTTTTTCGATGTCTAAATTATGAAGGCATTTAGTGCTCCAATGTCGAGCATGTTCATAAAAAGTCTCAGAGGCCATCTGGAGGTACGTCTGGCACAAGTATATTCTTACCAACTTGTCTGCATTATCCACCTACGGTTGTATTCCATTATCAAGTTGGGCTTCTTATGGCTTTCACTGGATACTGAATCTTCTAGGAATTGAGTGGAAAGTACACGAACTGTTTTGTTTTTCTTTGGGACGTAACTGACTACTGCTACTCCGTCTGAGAAGATAAATTTTGAAGAGAGAATGTCTCTTCCTTTTGCATTTTCAGTCATTGCAGTCATTTTCTCTGGCGCATTTCCTGGGAGCTTCCCAGTGTAGACTTGCAAGTTGTACAAATATGACGTCTTCACGTCAGCGGCCGCTCAGACTTTGATGCCATATTTTGCAGGTTTAGATTTCATGTACTGTCTGATTGGGCATCTGCCACGAAACGCGACTAACTGCTCATCTACTGTGATGTTTTCAGATGGTTCGAAAAGTGTCTTGCAGTGTCCTACAAACCGATCCCAAACTTCACGAATAGCAGCAAGTTTATCAGTTGCCTTTCGTTGAGCACGTGTTGATTTATCGTCAAACCTGATAAACTGAAGGATCAGCGCAAATCTGTTTCGTGACATGGCAGCAATAAAAACAGCACGACGAATGTTTTCATTCGTCGTCCACATTTCAGATATTGATTCCTTTCGGCAGCGAAGAGCTCCAGCAATCAGCAGCACACCAAAAAACGCTCTTATTTCAACAGGATCTACATTTGACCAAGTTTTCTGTTTGTTTGGAGCTGCATTTGCATTGAAATCACTAACAACTCGTAAAGCTTCACCATTGGTGAAGGTACATACAGCTTCCACAATTTGGGCATCTAAGAACAAGCTGAAAATGTCAGACATTGTGGTTGCAACATTGATTGCGCGCGTTGGACCTGGAGAACCCCTGACGATGTTACATTGCCGACGACGAGTGACGCGGGGTACCGAGCTTGTCCATTTTCTACCAGATTTCGCTGTAAATTCATCTCCTTCATTGAAGTCCTCATCAGAAGGTTCACTAGCAGTGTCACTGTGCTCATTATTCATTTCGAGATGGTCTTCAGACTCTGATGCATCTTCTGCTGGAATAAATTCTGCATCAGATTCGTCCAAGATATCTTCTGGATCACTGGCATCACATTCACCCAGGATCCGGAGAATATGATCTGATAGTTGTTGACGGGCCATTTGCACAATTTCAAATATTCATTTTCTATTGTAAGAGTAAAGTACAACAAAAAAAATTTGAATATTATTTTTTTCCAGCAATAATTTACATATGATACTTGTATATACCACAATACTGGCACAACACACCAAGTAAGAAGAGAACTCAATAATCACTGAATGACTGATCATAAGGCGACACTTTACGCGAACACCACTTGAAACTGAAGAAACAGTTATTAAGAAACGGCACTCTGCCTCATATCAACTGCACGTGCATAGATAAAAGAAGTAAATATGCATACAAGAACTGTTTCTTACACTATAAAAACAAGAAATGAACCAACCAGTTTTATTAACGTAGTATACCAAGCAGGGTTCCACCGGCCCCAAGTGCGTTTTTATTTTTTTATATTTTTTTGAAATAACGAATCATAATCATTACACTGAAATATTTATCCTAACCGTGTTCGAGAGGAATACAAAAATCATGGTTCAATTGGGTGGGTGTATATTTACGGAAGAATCACAAAAACATAACCTCTGGAGTCTTTCGAGGACCCCCTTGGTATGTTAAGGGTTAATCCAGCCACTTTCATGTGGAACAGCAACGCTTTGTGGCGGTGCACCAATCATTAATCGACAATTTTTGTTCATCCGTTTTCTCGGAAAAATGAAAAGTCTTGGTATCAAATGGCCTGTCAAACTCATAGCAAACATCAATGTTATGTTAAGCCCCCTCTCACCAGAAGTCAATTTTCCAACTTGCTTTTTTCCTTTTCTCATTTTTATGAACTGTGGATCCTCCGGTCCCATCAGCGTTGTATATTTTAGACGCAGGAAAGTTATACTTCTCTAATGAATCCTGGAGGTGATCATAAAAACGGTCAACTTGAGACTTGTTGACCCCAACAGTCCTCGCAACACTGGTCGATTCTGGAGATCTAAGAACGATGTCGGGGAATTTTTTCTTGCAGGTGCATTAAAAAACTTTTCGAGCCATTTGCTTCTCCTTATTAAACCTATGAGGAATTTTCAAATGTTCGACAAATTGGAACACCAGTTTCAAAAACTCGATCCTTGTCAGTGGCATCAGGCGACTATCAAGCTCCTCAACATGATTATATATCTGCTTTAGTGATCTTCCGTGAAAGTGCTCCCAAATCTCCCCAATTAGCTTCATGTCCACTCATAAAAGTTTCATTCCGATCCTGAAGGGTAGTTCTTGGCACATTGAAATAGCGAGATGCTTCTCTAAGTAATAATTTTTTCTTTTGAACACCTACTATAGCCTGTCTCATTAAATTTTCGTCCCAGTTGCCTCTTTGTGTGATCCTTCCTGTGAACTTAGGCATTTTTAATTAACTTGCAGTAGAATAAATTATGTGACCTGTACACTTTTCTTACCTTACAGTACAGAAATTTAAAAAATAAGCATTAGAATAGTAAAAAACAAGATATTCTCTTTACTAGAAAAGTGTCCGAGGATACCCGACGAAATTGAGTCCGGTACTACCCGATGGACCTCATGCAGTATTTCAACATGTCATAATCACAAAGTAAAATTGAAGGCAAAAAACACACTAAATTTACAAACTAAATCGATAATACAAAGAGTTGTTTAATAAATATAGTAAATTTCTGAACAAGCCGCGCACACACAATCTGAATAAACTCCGTCACAAGATCTTCGCTTGGCAGTTGACACAGCTGATTTGAATTATGCAATCTCGCGACACTGCGGTCATTTCGAACTAATGCATCATATACCTACATTCGTGGAATATCATAGAACTGATAGTGGCCGAGGCTACCCGAACTTCCCTTAAGTTGGGTAGGCAGGAGTACGCTCGTGTTAGAAGGGTATATAATGTATAAAATGATTTAATTCAAAAAAAACTTTAATTACATGTACAACAAATATATTTTTGCTTTAAAAGAAAAACCAGTGTTACTCTATTTTGACTGGCCAACATTCTATTGCAATATTGCTCAAATCATTGACTTAGCTGAATCTTTAATGTCTTTTTGTTATATAATATATTTGGAGACAATACAATCAAAAGTGTAGAGCCTGGTTTGATGGAAATCCCGTGTAGTACCCGTATTTGATTCAAATTCAAACGGCAATAACTTCTGTACTTTCTACTGAAACTTATAGAGTATAAGCACCTTTTAAAGGACACCTAAATACTTATCTTTCATCCAATTTAATCATACTGATACAGTTTTACTGGCAAAAATATTTAATTTACAGATTCTACTATTATTAGTAAAGTTGAATGAATTCCAACCATTAAGTTATTTGTTATTGAATCTACCTTCATAATGTTTACACCAATTATTTTTAGCTGCTCATCTTCAGCTATTCATTAATAAATTTAATCAAGTGTTGATAGCATGTACCATCTTACTCTTTACGATGTTGAAGTTCGCGAAAAATAACCCAGTTTTATGCAATATTCTCATTTAAAACTGCCGCCATTTTGTTTTACGATTCCGAATGTCACCCGTTGAACAAATTCTCAAAGATATTGATCATGAATATAGTTCCTGAAACTTTCATACAAATCCAAGCAAACCCGTAAAGTCTGAGCTGATTCGAAGTGCATATTGTCCCATAGCCATGTATAGTAGCTGTTGCAATACAGGAAAATTTAAGCCCCCATAACTCTGTTAAATACGATTCGATTCAATTAAAATTGTAACTTGAAATTCACACATTGAAGTTTATTGAATTCGAGGGTTCACTTACGATTATAATCAAGAAAGTGTAAAATTGATAAATCATTCTATTACTAACAAAGTTGAGTGAATTTCAACTTCTGTATTTGTTTTTGTAGTGCTCATAAAGGTTTATACTCATGATTATTTTGAAATTATTCGGATGAAAGGTTTCCAATTGCGAGGGGGGGAGGAGGTACGCCTAAATTTGGTGCATTTCCTCTTCGCCTGCCTCCTTCGATACTGATAAAGTAATTTAGGACCTGTTTTGAAAAGATCTCATTGAGACCTTTCATATGATACCCCACTTGACTACGTTAGACTAAAAAAAATGCTTCTTGGGGCACTCCTCTTAAAACTCTTTGAAAATTTTTTTCACCCGGAAAGTTCCTAGAAATCATAATTTCCGACCTTTCGATAAAGTTTCATGGCTGTAGCTTTTATAGTTTCGGAGAAAAACTGCTGTGACATACAGACGAACGAACGAACAGACGTACCGATTTCAATAGGGTTTTGTATTTTAGCAGGGGAAGGGGGGGGGGGGGTGGTGTTCCTTAACGTTTGAAGAATAATAAAACGGATATTTTTATGTAATTTAAACCTTTATTCATTTTAAATTACTCCTACATAATTCATCTTTGGAAATAAGGAACTCAAGGAACTTTACTTTTCACTCATAGAAAAATTAGAAAGTGGCCAATTATGTCAAACATGTCCAACACCCAAACTTACCCTTAACGATGGATAAGACGGGGTACCCTATGGGACAACATGGGGTATAGGAGACACATTCTATTTTTGTGTGCAAAACTCGCAAACTAATACTGCCTCGTCAGCTTCGTCATCTATACCAGCACAACTACAGTGTGCCCAATTCCCGCAGAGAGAACAAGCGGCCCATCCTTCATTTGAATCGAAGTATTTTCCATGACAGTAATAACAAGGGATATTATTTTCATCATTGTCACTTTCTGATGGAGAATTGAACTTTGTGTGGGTTTCTTTTCTGTTGTTTTTCTTAGGCAATTTGGTTTTCTTATTTTTTTTTGCTCTTTTGCGTGTCTTTTTTTCTTCTTGTTATCTTCTGATAGTTTCTTTTTTTTTCATTGTTTCTTCCGATTCATTTTTAAATGGGGAAGACGTTATGATAGCCGATTTTCCTCGTTTCCTTCGTACGCGCGAAATTTTGTGAGTTGCAGGATAAGGCATCACTTGCTGAGGGCTAACAACAGAAAACACTGATTGCTCTATTGGAGTAGTTGGCCTGAGGTCTATTTCTATATTTCTCGTCCAAGTCAAGCATCCGGGCTCAGGATTAATTAAATTTACTTGTGATAGAGGGTGTCAAAAGGAAACCAGGCACGTGAGATGGCTCTGCTTCAATATCAGATGGCGCTATAGCAACAGGCATGGTATCTATCAGCGGTTTATCAATAGTTTCTTTATCAAAATCTCCAGTTGCCAAAATTGAATTTACTGTTGCAGCCGTTACCATCTCAGGAACAACGATTGGTCTATTTAGCGCAGTAGCACGGTTGTCGTTGTTTCAGAGAATCCTTCATTGATGAATAACCTGTCTGTTTGTGGGATATCAGTCATCAATGATGGAGCAAAGTCACTGCCGAAAAAAACTGCCAAATGCCACATTTTTTGAAGCCATTCACTGCCGTTGCCATTGTGGAAGTCTGCATAAAGGCTTTACTAAAAATTTCTGTTACTTGCCGTCTGCATAAAGGCTTTACTAAAAATTTCTGTTACTTGCCGGATAGTTACAATCATCCCTGGGTTGCTGCGAAGCCAAGCTGTTGGTTGGTTGTAGTATGTGCTCAAGGGCCTCATGTATGCTACATCCAGAATTTGAAGTCGATGAATTGTATGAGAGGGGAAACATAAAATAATAGCCCCATTGGTACGAGCTTCATTAATGAGGCCCAAGTTTTGTGTGTGGGTGCTGTGGTCATCTAACAACAACAGTACAGGTCGATCAACCGTTACAACACTAAATTCAACAAACTTCTTAAACCAGCCAAAGAATGATTCAGCTGTCATCCAGCCAGAATCACTGCAAACACCCCAAGCTCCAGGAGCAGCATTGAGCATTAACTGTGGGTCCATTCTCTTCGCGAGAACACCAGCATTGAAGGCATGAATTGACCACTCGCACTAAAACATAGTTCCACAGTTATGGTCGTACCTCTCTCCGCAGAAGTTATAGATCCCACTTGTTTTCTACCTTTTCGTGCATTTATTTTTGACTTGGTTTTTGATACCACTGAAACTCCTGTTTCATCACAATTATAAATTCTTTCTGGCGAAGGCTTATGCTTATCATAAACGTTGACGAGGAAGTTGAAAAACTGTTTAACAGCTTGTTTATTAAACCCAGCGGCACGTGCAGCTGAAGTGCTTTCTGGTTTTCGTATCGACAATTCTGGATGCCTGCTTAAAACCGCTGCACTCAATCTTTGCCAGCTTCTTTTCTTTCAGAGTTGAAGAAAATTGGCTCCCCATTTTTTACTGCCAGAGTGTACTCCAAAGCCTTCAAATCTTTTGTTGTGAGCATTAAATTCGACTCTCTATATCCATTACTATATATAGTTGCAAAGCTCTTTCTCTTCATCATTAGTAATGTTCGCTTTTTTGGGCCTAAAGCAACTTTAATCGAAGTTGTAGCAGTAGTAGGATCTTCGAGGACTGCACGAACTACGTTAACTTTTCGTTCAAGGGTCGTTTGTAGCACAAAATATGTTTTCGCCGCTAATTAGACCCCATTTTCCTTTCGATTGCAACATCTACCGCATTTTGCATACTCTGTTCACTCCAGTTTCTCCTCTCCTGCTTTCTTTTATAATTTTTCACCATCCTGAAGCAAGATTAAAAACAAAGAAATCATGAAGAAGCATAAACTGTTATAAGGAAATAATTGAATTTCTTCGAGGGGCAAGATGGGGTATAGAGTATGCTTATTTGAATAAAATAGCATGCCTTTAATGACCAATTCAGAATATGGACACAAACATGTTCTTACCTCCTGGTGTAATCATTGATAAACAAGAATAACCTTCAGTTAGTTCTAGAAAACTAACATTGAGGTACAAAACACAATCGATGTATAACGCGGGAATCACAACTAACTTGATAAAAACCGAGTTTTTGGTGCCAAAGCGAAAACGTGTGCACTTATAAGCCGGTTACTGCGCTGACTGATGAGCAAAATGACGGCGCATCATGGCAAGCCAGAGAGGATTGGGATTGATCGTTTGTGTGGTCGTTAAAACGCGTTGCCCCCGTCTTGCCCGCTACCCCGTCTTTTCTGATTTGTACGAAATGAAAATTGATACCTTCCTCAGAAAACACGGTACTTCTACAACGCGATAAGGGGATATAGGGGGGATAGAGAATTGCATTATGAATTATGAAGAAAATTTCAAAATTGAATTACAATTTGCACTTTTTCAAATTTAGAGCAAGAACCGACAAAAATAACAGTCCTAAAAGCAATTTTTTGTTTGAGATTCCGTAGATAAAGTGTTAAGAGACATGCTCAGCGACAAATATCAGTCAATATACGAGATGTTTGAGATTCCGTAGATAAAGTGTTAAGAGACATGCTCAGCGACAAATATCAGTCAATACACTCGTATATTATTGTTTGTTTGCATTGAAAAGGAAATTTTCCAATCAACTTAGAGTGCAATTTTTTACATTATTTTTGGACAACGTGCCATTAAAAAAAAGCAGCAAAGTGACAAGAATCTTCGGATAAAAACCAAACGGTGGACCCCATGTCCTTAACAGCACAGGTAGCAGCAATTTTCTTTGAAATTAGTATTAGGGAGCATGCAGAAAATTAGGAATGTGCATATTGGGTAGTAATAAGAAATTTCCTTATTCTTCTTTTGTGTAATTCTTTATCGTGTACACAAATAACAAATGTGCTTTCCCTATTGAACTTGAGTTCATTTTGCATTTTGTTTAGTAGAAGTTTACTTATGATAGTTGCTAGAAAACGTTTTTTGATGAAGTTTGTGAAGTATTTTTACATGCAAAACATTTCAAACAGTTTTTTTTATTACTCTAAATGTGTTAATATTAATAGTGTTGTGTTCATTTATTGGTAAGCTTTCATGAGTGAGGAGTTTTCCTGTAGGCTTAATTTTGGAAAATTACTTTTCAGTCCTGAGTCATGTCTGATAAAGGTAAAAAAACAATGCTAAAGAGGAGATTCATATCTCTAGAAGTGAAAGTGCAAATTCTGGCCCGTCTTTCAACAGGGGAAAAAGCATCGCATATTGCAAAAGTACTAAATTTAAATGAGGTAACCATTCTAATCATATAGAAAAGTGAAAAAGAAATTAGGAGTGCTGTTCTTGCAGGGTGTTTAATATCTGCAAAATATGCAGCTCGTTCACATGCATCAATAATAGAGAAAATGAAAAAAACCTTATATATTTTGATTGACGATAATTGTAAAAAAAAGGTTACATTGATTAGTAACATAATTCAACAGAAAGCGTTAGCTATATATCAACATCTGAAAGAGAATGGAGAACCCTCGCCCAACACAGACTTCGTTGCGAGTAAGGTTTGGTTTAAAAAATTCAAGAAACGGTTTCCACTTTACATCATAAAAATACAAGGTGAAACTGCGCTTGCAGATCATGAAGCTGCAAAATTATATCCAGCGAAATTACAAAAAATTGTTCAGGAGCAGGGATACACAGTATATCAAGTATTCAATGCCAATGAAACAGGGCTTTATGGGAAAAAAATGCCGAATAGAGCTTTCATTTAAAAATTGAAAAAACTCCGCCTGGATTTTAAGTGTCAAAAGATCGAGTTATATTGCTTTTATGCAGCAATGCGTCAGGAGACTTTGTCACAAAACCCATTTATTTATTTAAATTCCATTTAACGGATGAAACATAATCCAATTACAAAATGGAACAAAACAAACAGAAAAGAAAATTAATATATATGCATGTAAAATTAAATTAAAGCACAAAAAAAATAAAGTTTAATATTTACTCCGGGTGAGTTTTAAGAATCAGGCTTCTTAATCTCAATTTAAAAACTAAGTATGAGTCAGAAAAAGGGTCAAGCTCAAACTTATCATGATTCCTTACCATTCGTATAATGGGAGAGTGAAAATATAAATTTGTACGGGCATACGGTGGCACGAAAAAATTGTTTGCCTGAGAAGAACGCGATGATTGACGAAAAGTAAGTCTGCAAACAATGTTAATGAAATTTGATTGTGGCAGAGTTGATATAGAAAACACTGATCTAGATACAGGCGACGGGACGGATAAACGACAGTCATAGGGTTGATATGGGACTTTGAATTTGTAAAATAAGACACGAGTAAATTTACGCTGGACATTCTCTAACGAGTTGATGAGATAGGAGTGTCGGGGAGACCAAACTACAGAGCAATATTCGAGGATAGGACGGACAAGACAGATAAACAATCGGACGGGAGTAGATATATTGTTAAATTTAAAAGCATGCCTTAAAATAAGTCCCAGTATTTTCGAGGCCCTAGTAGTCACGATTAGAATGTGTGCAACGAAATTGAGCTTAGGGTCAAAAGTAACGCCAAGATCCTCAGCAGAGCTCACAGCAGCGAGTGGGACTTCATTCAACATATAGGTGAAAGTCAGGGGAGATGGATTTAGATTAAATGTAATTTTATAGCATTTAGCAACATTAAGACAGAGGTAGTTAGATGAACACCAGTTACTTAGTGCAATCAGGTCCATCTGAAGATATTGACAATCTTGTACAGACCTGATAGCTCGAAAGACCTTAAAATCATCGGCATACAGTAGGCAATTGGAGGCGATAACCGAAGGAAGATCATTTATAAACAGTAGGAATAGGAGGGGACCTAAAATGGAACCTTGAGGAACACCAGAAGACGGATAGAATGGAATAGAGGTAGTTCCACAGTACACAACATATACGAGAAGATAGGTAGGAGTCCATCCATGATAAGAGAGGGCCAGCAACCCCAAAAGTTTTCAGTTTGTAGCAGAGAAGTTGGTGGTTGACCGTGTCAAATGCCTTCGAGAAGTCAATGAAGATGACATCAACCTGCAATCGATTGTCTAGGGCCTTAGCAATGAATGAGAATTGAATTAAATTTGAGGTCGAAGAGCTACCTTTGAGAAACCCATGTTGTTCCTTCGACAAGATAGGGGGCAATGAAACTGAAAGTCGGTTATGTACCAGACGCTCGAGTAATTTTGGGAAGCAGGAGATCAAGGAAATAGGACGATAATTGGACACAGAAGAAGGATCACCACTTTATAGAAGAGGAACAACGTTTGCACTTTTCCAATAAGTAGGGAAAATACCAGTCTTTAGACTGAGGTTGAAGGGAAAAGCCTCTGGCGCTTATGACTTGACAAAAATTTTCGGAAAGCCATCAGGACCAGGTGATATATTAGGATTAAGTGAATTAATGAGGGATTCAATTTCGATATGGTCAGTGAATAGTGAAGAAATGTCAATGGAGTGAAGTACGGGTGTATCAACGGGATCGGAGACCTGTGAAGAAGGAACCCATGCTCATTTATAAATCGTTAAACTCCCGTGCACTTTAAGGTATAAACAAAAATACGCTAACATTATATTGGAAACCAAATTCAAAAACTTGGGTAACTGGAGATTTGTTTCGAGATTGGTTTCTAAATATTTTTTTGCCAGAGGTTAAAAATTATTTGAAGCAAAAATAATTTGGACTACAAGGCGCTTTTAATAATCAATAATGCACCAGATCACCCACAAGATGTACATCATCCTAATGTGCGAGTAGAGGTTCTACCTTCAAACACTACTGCATTGCTAAGAGGTGTTATTTTGATATTAAAAGAAAATGCCATTTTTTTTATATAAATGCCCGAATGTTTATTTCGTTATAAAGAAGAAGGTATGCCGTCGATAGTGAAAACTAACATCAGGCAAATGACCACAACAAACACGCTTACAGGACCATAACCTTTTCATGAAATTTTTGCATAACCAAATCGCAAAGTGGCTGCCCTATGTCCTCGATAGCCTCACGAATTCCATCTTTGAGGTCTTGAATCGACGCTGGGCTGTTGGCGTAGACCTTCTCTTTCACGTGGTCCTAAAGGAAGAAGTCGCAAGGTGTTAAATCACAAGATCTCGGTGGCCAATTGTGATCACCTCTTCGAGAGATAACACGGTCTGGAAACCTTTAGTTTCGTTGCTTGTGTGGCACGTAGCACCGTCTTGTTGGAAGTAAACGTTGTGCAGATCAATACCATTCAATTCCGGCCATAAAAATCATTAGTCATCTCTCGATAGCGCAATCGATTCAACGTAACAGTTCTTCCAGCCTCATTTTCGAAAAAGTAAGGTCCAATGACTCCGCCGGACCAAAAAACGTACCAAACAGCCACACGTTAAGGATAGAGAGGCTTTTCGACAATAGCTCTTGGGTTTCCCGAGCCTCAAATGCGACAATTTTGCTTTTTGACGAAGCCGCCGAAGTGGAAATGGGTCTCATCACTCAAGATAATTTTTCAATGGAATTCCGGATCATTTCAAGGACCCGATCAGCAAAGACACAACGTTGCTTGAGTTCTTGTATAAGCCTTAAGACCGAAATCTTTATGCAAATTACGGTGTAATGACGTTTGTGGAATGCCTAACTCCAAAGAACGACGAGGAATGAACAAACCTGGGTTTTCCTCAACACTTTCGGCTACAGCAGCAACATTCTCGGCTGTTTTTGAGTGAAGTGCACGGGCCTTATTCTTCACTTCACTGAGCGTCCTAACAGCTAGAATTTTTCCACCAATTTCTGTGTTGCGGTCCGACAAAGTGCTTCACGACGACCCAAAAATGTTCGAGTTTTACGAACCGCCTCTGCCAAATTTTCACCATTTTTATTGTGAATTTTGATAATTTCGATGCGTTTTTGAAGCGTATATCGTGCAACGTAGTTTTTACTTGTCAAATGTCAAAAAATGACAGCTTTAAATGTGATATCTACCGAAAAAGCGGGCTACTCAAAATAACACCTCTTATTGGAAAACCCTTTATTTACGGATGCTTGGGTTAGGGTCCATGTTTCACACCCATAGCATAACACAGGTCTTATCACAGATTTGTATACTTGGAGCTTTGTTTTCCTGTGTATGCAGCTGGTTTTCAAGATCGTCAAAACTGAATGAAATATTTTATTTGCGAGGTGTATTCTTCGGCGTATTTCATCTCTTTCATTACCCGTTTTCGTTATTTTGGGGCCTGAATACACGAATCCGCTCCCAATTTCCATATTGTACTCGCCAAGTGTGATACTTTGTGTACTTGATGTATTTTTCCTCGACTGCGTCATGAGCTTTGTTTTATTTTCATTGATCTGTAGCCCTATTAGTTTTGCTTCGCTGTTGAGGTTTAGGAAAAGTTCTTTGGGAGTTGTTAATGACCGTGACAAAATGTTGATGTCGTCCGCATAGGCTACCACTTGGCTCGACTTGTATAGGAATGTTCCTCGTGTATCGACAGGTCCTTATGACGTACTTCAGAGCCAAAGTGAATAGCGATGGGGCCAGCTCATCTCCCTGCTTTAGTCTTATATTTGTATCAAAGGCATGGGTGAGTTGGTTATTGATGCGGACTTGGGAGGTCGTCAACGTCATTGTCATTTTGGCAAGAGGGACTAATTTGGCTGGGATGCCAAAGCAAAGCATTATTTGGTACAGTACGTTACGATCAATACTGTCGTATGCTTGAAGTCAACAGAAATTCAATGCACTTCTATGTTGAACTCCCAGCAGTTTTCAAGTAACTGCTTGACTATGAACAATTGTTTTATTGTCGATCTACCTGTCGTAAAACCACCATGATACTCCCCAATAATACTGTTGGCGTATGATCCGATTTTATTTCTCTTTGAAAAGATTTTGTATGCCGTACAAAGTAGTGATACCTGAATGCCTCTATAATTTTCGCACTGTAGCTTGTCACCTTTTTTGTGGATAGGGAATATAATTGATTGGCTCCACTCTTTCGGCATGTGTTCTTGTTGCCAAATGTGCTGGATGACTTTTCGAATAGCTTGATGAACACTACTGCCACCATATTTTATGAGCTCCACTGGAACCTCATCGATGCCCGGCGCTTTATTATTTTTTTGGGCTTTGATGATTGAACAAGCTTCATCCAGAGTTGGTGGGGCCAATGGAAACTCTCCGCAGACATTTTTATGCTCCGATGTTCTGGAGCTGTGTGCAAGATTAAGGAGGATCTTAAAATATGATGCCCATCTTTCCTTAATCGATAAAATTTGATTTGATTTGATGATTTGGGCTGATAACCACATTTCAGGCTTTTCACTAGTTTGTATGCTTGTCTTGTGTTTTTGCTCGCTAAACAATATTGATATGTGAGTTCTAACGATGCGACGTTTCAAAGCTAGCATTAATGGAATTTGAGTCTGCGGCTATGCAGTATATGCAAATGTCGTTTGCGAAAGCTGCAACTTGGCAGTTTGGTAAAGCAAGGGAAGTCAGACGTATAGATTTTAGATAGTGATGGGCTTAGGCAGGGGCCTTGCGGAACACTCGCAGTAATTTTTTTCAGTGGGCAAGTGCTTTCCCCTACTTTGACCTGGAACTTCCTGTCAGTTAAAAATGCTTGTATAAAGTTCAACAAGTATGGGGGTTTATTATATTTCTGCTCTTTAGACAAAAGCATCATGCCAGACTGTATCGAAGAGTTTTTCTATGTCCAGCGTAACAAAAACTACAGACAATTTATTGTACATCGCTGCTTTGGCGTCTTTTGTAACAAGGAAAAGCTGATGTTCTGTCAAATAAATACCTGTTTTTGGAGCTGAATTGGAAATCAGGTAATATATTACCCTCAGCTATTCAATCGTTTTATCTTTTTAGGATTACTCTTTCAAAGAGCTTACCTAATACTAATGGACCTGTAGTTGACGGGAAAGTGCGGATCCCTTCCAGGCTTCAGGATAGGTATAACTAGAGCTTATTTCCAGATGGCTAGAAAGAAAGAGAGCCTAATAGGAGGCATATGAAGACTATTCCTTTTTTGGGTTAATTTTTAAAATCTATATTCTGCAGGCCATCGATACCTGGAGCTTTGCCTTTTTTAACTTTTTTGAGTAAGCCGATTAACTCTCTGGTTTTTATTAATGCACTGGGAGATAAAGACGTTTGGTGAGGCGGTTGCTCCAAAGCTTTAGCCGCTATCATTTCTGCTAGATTTTTGCAGAACCAATAAGAAATATTATAGAAGTGGTTAAATTTATCTGCAAGTACATCTGCTTTTCTTTGATTGGAGTAAATATGCTCTTCGTTGTTATTTATTATCGAATATGGTAAATCAGTCTTTTAGAAATGATATAAATTAATGAACTGTTGGAAAAGTCGCTTGTAACTTTTAACCCAGCGGCAGGGGCTGGTTGTTGCACCACAAGGGGTAAAATGTTACAAGAAAAAAACAAACGAAATTTCAGACTTTTTATCAACAAAATAAACTTATTTATCTTAATAATGTATTACTTTGCAGTTTTTTGTCTCATCAAAGTAAAATAACATGGTAATATCTAACTTAAAACAAAACAGAACTCTTTTGTTTAACAAGTAAGGCATCTTAAGTTTACAATATTGTTTTGGTGTTCTGCCTTATAAAAATAAAATAAAGGTAACTTTCAGACTTATCCAAATTCACAACCTTCTTTATTTTAAGTAAAAATTACGATTATTAGAGAATCAATTAAACATAAAACTTCAATCAACGAAAAATAAGTTATTCCTATTTTTCTAAAAAAAAAAATAACATTCAGATCTTAAAAGCTAAAAATAACGGAATTTATTCATTATAGTCAGAACGATCACTCTTGAAGTTTAAACAAATATACTATCGATAGAACATTTTTTTTAGCACATCTGATATTGGACAATTTCTTACAGACCAGACATTGAACTTTTTCCTCACCAGCTCGACTCTAGTCAAATGGTCCACAACATATAAGGCAAAACTTATCATCTTTGGCACTTAATTATCAGACTCTTGTAACATCTTCCTCTTTACATAAATCTTTCTTGTTTTCTCAATTGTTCTTTTCCACCTTAATTTTATTTCCTTGTTTAGTTACATTCTCTGGCTCAGATGACTATATTTTTTAGTTACATTTCGGTTTTTAGAAGTTTTCTTTCTCTTGCTTTGTTCCAGTGACAGCGCATTTTTTTCTGGTGTATCAGTTAAAATAGCTGATTTAAGGCTAAGGCAGCAGACCATCGTTAAAGTCCTTTAAGGAAATTCTACCACAGTTAAACACTACATGTGTAAAAGATAAATAGGTATAAAGGAAAACCGGATAATATGTCTCACTTTTTTTAAACCCCAATAAAATGTGTCCTGGTTAAATTTTCCGAGAATTTTTATTTTATTTCGTAACCCATTTATGGCATTTGAAAAGCAAACTTGCAGATGGAAAATTCTGACAGACTTCCGGGAAAAGAGTGAAAAATTAATTTTATTTCAACCTTTCCTGGGGCGTTTTCCCGACAGCAGCTGAGTTTTCCCGACAGCAGCTTAGTAGATAGATCAACATATTTATCAGTATTTAAGACCAGAAATAAATTTTTAAGTACACAAAAGCATTTCAAAGTCCAGGACGTCCAAAAACTGTTTCAACGGAAGGTATCGTCAATTTAGTGCATACAACCGGGATGGGAGATCGCCGATTAACCATTAAGGAAATCGCTGAGGCTTGTGGGATATCAACTGAACGGGTGCATACGATTTTACATGAAGATTTATGCATGAGAAAATTATCCGTGCGATGGCTACCGCGTTAGTTGACGATCGACTAAAAGCTCGTATGGATGGATATGTTGCGCGAGACTCTTCAGCTGTTCCAAAAGGATCCAACCGAGTTTTTGCACCGATTAATTACTATTGATAAAACCTGGATCCATCACCATACTCCGGAGCCTAAATAACAGTCAATGAAGTGGATTGTGTTAGGGGAACCACAGCTCTGAAGAAGGCGAAGGTCTCTCTTTCCATGGATTAATTATGGTTGATTATCTTCAAAAAGGTAAAACCATTAACGGACCCTATTACGCTACGTATCTGGACCAATTGAAGACAGAATTCAAGAAGAAGCGACCAAACTTGGCGAGGAAGAAATTGCTGTTTCATCAAGACAACGCGCTAGTCTACATATCCATGGTCGCAATGGCGAAATTGGACGAATTGAAGTTCGAATTGCTTCAACACCCACGCTACTTACCAGACCTAGCTCCGAGCGACTTTTTTGGCTCCCCAACTTGAAAAAATTTCTAGGTGGGAAAAAATATGGGCCAAATACCGAGGTTGAAGAGGCAATAAAACTGTATCTATCAGGTTTACCTAAAGAATTTTTTTCTGATGGCCTGAAGAGTTAGGAAAAGCGTTTGACCAAATGTATTGACTTGCGTGGAGACTATGTCACGAAATAAATTTTTGTTTGCTTGAATTATGTATTTTGCTTCAAAAAGGCAGAAACTTTTCAAATGACCCTTAGCTATAAAAAAATAAAATTTTAAACGGTTACTTTTATAAAAATCTGTCACAGCAAAAGGTGTTTATTATCCGTTTTGCTACAAGCCTCGACTTAAACGGATTTACCATAAGGGCAAAATGGATAGCTTTAAAAATTAAATACTTCGTCCTGACACTCATCACAGAAGTAGCTGCCTACTCCTGCATATGATGTGCAATTTTCATGTGCCCAATTTTTGCATTGGCTACACTGTATCCAATCTTCAATAGGCGGCTCAGTGCATTTTTCGGTGCATACCAAACAATTTTTGGTGTTTATTTTGACAGATGTCCTTTTTTCTTAGTTTTGCTGAAACTGATTCAAATATTTTGACCTTTTTATTATATTTGACGGGGATTAAATTTAAGATTTTCGATTTTTGCCTCTTATGTTTGCGATTTTTTTTGGTAGTAGCCATAGTTGAAATGGGCCTAATTTGCATTGGTGTAAGGTTTGTTGTATGTGTTGTCGATGATTCTCTTTCTATTAGTCCTATAATATCTAGTCTAATAGTAATCGTAAGATGGATTTGTGATACGGCTGGTCGTAGTAGACGATGTGCTGCTAGATGGACAGTCAATGGGAGCATCATGCTAAGAGCTTTTATTTTCATTGAGAGCGTAATTTTCCCCAAACACATTAGGAATATACGGCCGAATTCCTGTTTTCTTAAATCCGTTCCCTGCCCTCTGGACTGAAGCACTTTTCACGTACTCGTATGCTCCCCCAAAATAATTCTGCCATATCATATTGGTTAACTATTCGCCCTGGATGTGATTTTTGAAACGCGATTAATTCTTGTTCAAAATAATTTTTGAGTGGTCCATACACAGCCACATCCAGAGGCTGCATTCAGTCAGTTGTGTGTGGTGCGAATGAAGAAAAGACAATATTATTTTTCGACGCAAATTCGAAGCTGAATAATATTTATGAGCGTCGTGATTATCAAGCTATATGGTTAGTACTCGTACATGTTAACAATAAATCTGAATATTTTTGAGTGATCTTAAGCTTCAAAAATGGGTTTAGAAAACATTTTTGGTGTTATTCTCGTAAATTATTTTTTTTATTCGGATATAATCGGGTGATAAGAGTCACTGAAAGCGGGCAATGAGAGTTGACTCCTATTGGCCGCTATTATTGTGTGATAGGAGCAATTTTAGATTGTTTATTCTTTCAGTGATGCCGAAAGTACGTCCTATTTCGACGTATAAAGCTCAGTGGTCTTCGGGTATACATACTGTCAAACGCTGAAGGTGTTATCAAACAAGGCTACTCTATGAGGCATGCTGCGAAATCGATGAACATATCATTTTCCAGTTTATAAAAGCGAGGAAAGAATACAGATTATTTCTCCACAACTTCATATGTGATCACAGTAATCCAAATAAAAAAAAGTAGCATATAGGTATGCAGAACAACTTGATTTTACACACAATTTCGATGCGATTCGCTGGATGGCTTTATAAAAAGAAATGAAATCTCTGTTCGAAAGCCTGAAGCTACTAGTGTCAACAAAATAACAGCCTTCAATAAAGAAGCAGTCCGGCTATCCTATAAACTATTGGGAGATCTTGTGGGCAAATATAAATATATTTTTTTCTTCTTGAAAAGTCGTAGGACCTTGCTTTGAGCAGACGCGTTTCGAGTACTTTGAGTCATCTTCAGCGTCAGATGACTCAAAGGAGTCAAAATGCATCTGCTCACGCAATAAAGCAAGGCCCGAAGGCCTTTCAAAAAATAATATAAATATTTAAACTGTGATGAGACAGGTATTTCCACATTTCAAGATCCAGGGAAGATATTAGCTCCCGAAGGCATGAAAGGAGTCGGATCAATTACAAGCTGGGAAAGAGGAAAAAACATCAGCCTCTTCGGAGACATGAGTGCTGTTGGTGACCTTGTGCCACCAATGTTTATGAGGATGACCTCACACATTGAAAAAGCGAGCGGTCCAGCGGGAGCCATATACAAATGTTCGGATAATGAATGAATTCCGCTTAAGCTACGTACAAAAAGGAGTGCGATTTGCTTTCAAAGAATTGCGTAGCAGAAAAGATAACTCCATAGCCTCTATCAATAAAAGCAAATCAGGATTCTGGACAGCAGGAATTTATTCTTACGACCCGAATGTTTTTACTGAAGAAAACTTTATCGCAGCTGCCGTGTTGACTCCTCAAGATGTGGTAACTCAAGATTTCTCCATTTGTGCTCAATGTACCTACCCAATGCATCCATTGCCATCAACATCATCTCCTACTATTCACCCAATACCATCAGGAGCGATGCTAACATCATCTGCAACAATCGTGCCAACCTCATTTGCAAGAATATTTAATATCAAAGATTTGATTCTACTACCCAGTAAAACCCCCGCTGAATTACTCCTTAATTTGTTTTATTTTCAACAAAACGCTATTTTTTTCCTTTTTGATAAATCTATATTTTGAGAGTAAGTTGCTCCCTTCTTCAGTGTCAGTTATGGAAAGAAAATAACTGACACTAAAGAATGGATCTATATGCCGGAAAAAAAAAAAAATATATATATATATATATATATATATATATATATACATATATATATATATATATATATATATATATATATATATATATATATATATATATATACATATATATATATATACATATATATATATATATATATATATATATATATATATATACATACATACATATATATATATACATATATATATATATATATATATATATATATATATATATATATATATATATATATTTATATATATATATTTATATATATGTATATATATATATATAAATATATGTATATATATATATATATATATATATATATATATAAATATATGCATATATATATATATATATATATATATATATATATATGTTATATATAGATATATATATATATATATATACATATATATATATATATATATATATATATATATATATATATATATATATATATATATATATATATATATATATATATATATATAGTGTTTTGAAGTAAAAAAAACAAATTAGGGATAGTTTGGATGCGCTAAACATGTGAAAATAAACATTACACACAGTCACTCCTGAAAGGCCCATAAGAATTGGGCAAAAGAAAAAACACGCACTGATTTTGACATTAACGCCCGTTAAAGATAGTCTTGTTGAAAAAAAAGAAAACAGAAAAACGAAAAACATTGTAGCGGAAACTTAAAGTAAAAAACTTCAAAAAAGGTTGCCAAAGAGGCTAAAAGGCGCGCGCTCCAAGGTTTAGAAACTTCTTAAGAATCAGATATTAGACGTACTAAGATATGCGATAACTTCGTCGTAGACGGTTCCAAGTCCGTGTGAAGAAGGAAGAGGAAACCTCTTGTTCCGCAACCCACTGCTTTCATAATTCCGCATCCTAAGCCCCACGATACCAAATGTTTTTGGGGTCGCGCATTGGGCTTGCTAGCCGAGAAATGTTAATAACTGTAAACATATCTACAGCTCTGCAACTACGAGTAAATCCTACTAACACCTCCTTTGTAAGGACGTAAGAGGGTGAATGCAAGTTTTCCGCGCCTGATAAGGGAATCAAAGTAATAACCATGCCGCTGGAATGGAGGTTGGGCGATAGGCAAACTCCCCGTCCCTGGAAAACCCTATAACGTTTCGGAACCTGCAGAGGAGCCTCGAAATAGATTGGACTCACGGCAACGACCTCGCAATCGAAAAAAAGATTATGGCATTGGATCCTGGAACTTCAAATCACTCACTTACCCTGGCTCTGTTAAGGAACTTTTACAACAGGCCTGGACTGGACATGATATTCAAGACATGAGATCGCACACAATATTGAAACGTGGGAAACATACTGGAAAACAAGAATTCGTAGTTGCATTTATTGTGTATAGGGAGTTCAAATCAGACGTTATTGATTTTGAGGCAGCTAATGAATGGTTGTGTGCGATCCATATAAAAGCGAAATTCTTCCAAATCTAGCTGATTAATGTAGACGCCTGACCGACGAAAAGGACGAAGAAACGAAGGTAATTTTTTACAATCACCTGGAAAGACTAGCCGGCTCAAATGAGACAAAAGTAATTGTGGGTGGTTTCAACACTAAGGTTGGCAATGAGATATCTCATCGGGGAACGACGGAAGAATATAGCCTGCACGATGAAACAAATGACAACGTCCAGCGCCTGATCGAATTTGCATGTAGCAGAAATCTACTCATACGTTTGTCTTGCTCCCTACATCGATGCATTCATAAAATGACCTGAGTATCATCGGATGGGAACACATAAAACCAGATCGACCATGTTCTGATCCAACAACGTTGGGCCTCGAGCATATTTGATGTCCGTACACAGCGGGGAGCCAATTGTAACTTGGAGCATTACTTGATCAAATTAACCTATCGATGTCATATGTCAAAGGGATATTCTGCGAAGACCCGAGCCCGCTACAATAATTTGACATCAAAAGGCTCCAAATGACGTCTGTAGCCAAAAATTTATCGGAGACCATCGACAACCAGCTGGCTCCCATCTTATCAGACGCACCGCTGAAAACACGTAACGAACTCTGGATGGAAGCGAAAGCGGCTATTCAGATCGTGGCAGAACAAATAATCGGACACCAAACGATTAGTTCGATGATGAATGCCTGAATGCGTTAGACAAAAAGAATCAGGCGTACAAAGAATACGTTGGTTAGCAACTGGGACGAAGAGAGAACACTCTGAAAATCTCAGAAGGATAACAAATAAGATAATTAGAACATAGAAAAGAAAATACTTTGACGACCAATTGGGAAACATCGACGTAAGCCTAGCGGGCAACAATACAAGACAAGCATACAAAGTAGTGAAAAGCCCGAAACGTGGTTATCAGCCCAAAACCACGCTCTGTTGCGATGAAATCGGCAATATCATCGCTGAGCTCATCAAATATGGTGGCAGCAGTGTTCATAAAGCTATTCACAAAGTCATCCAGCACATTTGGCAACAAGAACATATGCCGAAAGGCATATGTGACAAATTACAGTAAGAAAATTATAGCAGCATATCACTACTTTGTACGGCGTACAAAAAATTGTGAAAGATCTTAGAAAATAAAATTGGATCACACACCAGTATTATTGAGGGGTATCAAGGTGGTTTTAAAGCAGGTAGATCGACAATAGAGCAATTGTTCACAGTCAAGCAGGTTCTTGAAAAGTGCTGGGACTTCAGCATAGATGTACACCTTTGACTTTAAGCAAGCATACGACAGTATTGAACGTAATGTACTGTACCTAATAACGTCTTGCTTTGGCATTCCAGCCAAATTTGTTCATCCTACCAAAATAACAATGACGTCGACGACCTCCCAAGTCCGCATCAATAACCAACTCACCGATACCTTTGACACAAATATCGGAATAAAGCAGGGAGATGAGCTGGCCCCATTGCTATTCAATTAAGCTCTGGAGTACTTCATAAGAAGGGCACCTGTCGATACACGAGGTACATTTCTATACAAGTCGAGCTGGGTAGTAGCCTATGTGGATGACATCAAATTTTTGTCACAGTCGCTAAAAACAGCCAAAGAACTTTTCCAGGAACTCGACCGCGAAGCAAAACTAGTTGGGTTACAGATCAATGAGAATAAAAAATACTCATGACATAGTCGAGGAAAAATACCGTAAATACACAAAATATTACACTTGGCGAATAAAGTATCGAAAATGTGAGCAAATTTTTGTATTTAGGCGCCTAAAGAAGGAGAACTGATAATGAAAAAGATGAAATTCGCTCAAAGTATACAAATCTGTGGTACGAACTGTGTTACTCTATGGGTGTGAAACATGGACCCTATCCATCCGCAAATATATTGAACGCCTTTGAGCGACGGGTCCTGAGGCGAATAGTCGGAGCGAAGCTAGACGGGGACCAATGGTGAATTCGGTACAACCATGAGCTGTATGAAATTGTTGACGAGGTGGAGGTTTCAATGATTGTAAGACTGCGGAAGCTGCAATGAGCTGACCACATAAATTGTATGGATGAACAACGGGTACCCAAAAAGGTATTCGTTGGGAGAACAGTGGGGAAGCCGAGGCAATGCTGGTCTGACTCGTTAACGAAGGCAGTTCATCACAGCTCGGATTTCGAAATTGGAGGACGCGGTCAATGGACCGAAACAGTTGGAGGCACTGTTCGTAGGGAGCGAAGGCCCGAGCGGGGCAGTAGTGCTACGAAGAAGAAGAAGATATGTGATGACGGCGAAATGGCAATTGAATAATTGACTAGTATGTGGAGAATTTGTAGTCCGCGTGGTGTAGTGGTTAAAACACTCACCCCGTAAGACGAAGGTCGCTGGTTCGGTTTTGTTTGAGTGATTCCTTCGACGAACTATAAGCCCGTTCAGTTATGATGCGTTCTTGATTAAAATCAGAAGGTATCGCAGCTGGATGGGCGAATACACAGCCAAAGCGTGGTACTGACCATGTCACCTTCCCGAGTTTCCAATACTCCCGACTAAGATAATGAGATACTCTAACTATCTCCAAGTGGAGGCCCGAAAGCTACAGTGCTAAAGCAAAAAGAAAACAGTTGGGAAAATTGGTCGTAACAATAAACTAGGGTACAAATGCAATTCTTGTGGATCATAGGCAAACAAAAATGCCCAATGTGGGACTCGTCGCGTATGTGTGTGACTTTTGTTAAAATCTTTCGTTGTTACCGTAGTAACTATTATTACCCTCATTTGTGGACAGTAATGATCGAAATTGAATTTTTTTCCAGTTTGATAGTTATTAATATATTTTTCCAAAAATAATGAAACTATCTGGGAGTGATAGTTTATTTATTAAACTTTTTATAAAGTTTGTACAAAAATTTCGTGTTGAATTTTATTCCTTGCTTAGGTGACTCCCATCACCATCTTCTCCCCTACTCTTCTGCCTGTACAGCCACCTATTCTTACCTCCGCTGCATATTATTCAATTTTACGATACTTTGCAACGTAAGACATTATAATTAAATTGATTATCTCCTAAATTCACCTTTTTCCCCCTACAAAAATTTTAAAATTATTTTTTATTGCAATAATTTGTTTGCTAATGGCAAAATTAATATTATCATGAACAAACAAATAAGTCGTCAATATGTGATTAAAAAACGCTGTGAATCTTCATCTTAAAGTTGTCAGGCAAAAAAAATTGAAGGAGGCTAGAAGACGTAGGTACCTTGCGGCATTTCCAAGTTGAGGTTCAGTAAATCAGCATAGAGCTGAAAAATTTAGTTGATTATATTTAAATCAAAGCATCATTACTCTTTTCAACCATACAAATATATCCACGCGTAAATTTACATATTCCCCATAAAATATCTTAGAAAAAGCATATTTAATGCAGTCACCATTCTTCTTGATTATCCCCTTGAGCTTCTCCGATAAATTATTAATTACTATTGATCATCATAGGTTGTTGAATCTTGCACTGAATATTCATAGACACGATTATCTAAAAATATTTCAATCCTATAACTCGCATGAATGTCTTCTTCTAACCGTTAAAAATCATTGATTAAGACATTATGTTGTCGATTATAAATCAACGGAAATGTCACTTTTACCAATGCTACCATTAGCCACAACGTATACTAAATTTGAACGCGATCTACATAATTAAACCATTAGGTTTGTATTTGATTAGTAGTTAGTTGAGTATCTCCAGCTCTGCAGTATCTTCTCTTCTTAATGAATAAACATAAAATCATAATCAACACCCCGCTGTATGTTATAAATTTAATTTATATGTTCATCGACTTGAGGCGGGTCAAAAAATTAATTTTAATTAGATGACCTGCAGTGAAATAATATCCTATGATTTTTGATCAAATTTGATAGTTCTGCTAAAATCTACGTAAATCTATTAGATAAGAATTTTTTGAGATATAGGAGACCGATGTGGATGCTTATATTTCACATCTTCATGCTTTTATGTCATAATAATTTGCTACGATTTTCTCTGATCATTTGTATCTTTTATATCGAAAAGCACTTTAGTGATCGGAAATGAGAGATTTAAATTTAAGCTTTATTGATTTCAAAATAATTTTAATTTTTCGCTCATTATAGTTGTCTATTAACGATCTTAAATTCTAAGAAATGATCATTAAGTCTTTTGACCATCTGACTTTGAAATATATTGTTTTAAACACCGCATTTATTTTATTTTCAAACATTTATGACTTATTTTAGCAATTAAATTGTTTTGAGTACTTAACGTATTTTAAAGTTTCCAATTTCTTGAAAAACCCAAAAGTTTGCTCATGTTTTTTCAATTATTTAATTATTTCTGTTTTCTTTTCGTGCTAATAATAAGGTGGGGCTTGTAAGCTGATATGAAATTGTTGATTTTCTCTGGAAATCATTGTTATCTGAGCAGCACGAGTTTCGGCAAACAATAAATGTTGCAATTACGAAAACAACTGTATTTGATTAAATAGATAATCATGTTTAGAAATGAACAGCAACCAATTCTGAAGGTAACCAATTGAGATAATTTATTCCATAGTGGATAAAAAGGAGGTGCAAAAAATAATTTTTAAATTACATATTCATCTTTACCGTTTACCGCTTTAATGATTTTTTTTATTTATAAAGCTCTTTTAAATGTTCAATTTTTCATAGTGTTTATATGGTGAAAAGCTGTTGAGTCTAAATTTAATTATTAGCTAATTCCCCATGGTGTAAGAATTTGAAGTCGACTCCATAAAAACCTATTGAATACTATAGCTTACACTGCGTGGTTTATTGTACGCAGTAAAATTCAGGTCGTAATCATAATGTTTACTATGATATCAATCATGGTAGAAGGAATAATTATACTCTTATAAAGTAGGGGTAATATTTTTAATTAAGGTTGAATTTTGTGGCAAATTATTTATTGTGTATCAAAGGGTTTCAAGGGTATCCCTGACATTTTTTTGGAATATATTTATTTTCAACAGTAATAAAATTTTGACCAAGCTCTCCTTTATTTGATTGTCTGATGGTACTTACTCTATGCTCATATTATCTAACAATATATACCCGTGTCCAAAAAAAGTTTAAATTTTATAATTAATTTGATTTTATAAACTCTTTTTTGCGAATTATAAAGGCTTTTCCATTAGGGACATAACAATTTTACACATATATTAATTAAACACAGAAATATTTGAAATACTGCATTCAAATTTATTGTGACTGTAGGGCAAGCATTACATTTTATGAATAAAATTCTGTTTCGGTCATATGACTACCACGAGCCCGTTTACAACGGTCGAGTCTTTGGAGCCGATTTTCCACCACTCTGGTACACATTTCAACCAGATCGTTAGACCTTGTCTTTGAGCTCGTCTAAAGTTATTGGCTTTTGGAATAGGTCAGTAACTTGATGTAGTCCCATACAAATAAATCTAATGGCGTTAGATCGCATGAACGAGGCGGCCATTCGACTGGACCATTTCTCGAGATAACACGTTCACCAAATTTGCCTTTCAATAAATCGATTGTAAGGCGTGCTTTGTGACTAGTAGCCCCGTCTTGTTGAAACCACTTATCGTTCATGTCAAGTTCATTCAATTTTGAACACAAATCATCTTCCAACATAACACGATAACGCTCTCCATTGACGGTAACATGACGGTCATTTTCATCAATGAAAAAATACGGCCCAATCACACCTCCGGCATGTGCACATGTGGATTTGTTGCTGACCAATAACGAATATTTTGCTTATTAACAAAGCCATTGAGCCAGAAATGAGCTTCATCGCTGAAGATGCTTTTTCGATGAAATTCTTCATTTTCTTCAAGCTTTGCAAGAGCCCAATTGGAGAAATTTCGGCGTTTCGGATGGACAAGTAGCTTAAGTTCTTGAATCAATTTGATGTTGCAACCATGTAGTCCCAAATTAAAAAATACGCCACAGTATCGTTTGAGCGATGTTCGATTCTTGAGAACAACGCGGAATCGACTGATTTGGCTCATTTTGAATCGATGCACTTACGACTGTGATATTTCCTTCGCTTCGACCGGTACGACCGTTTTTGGCACCGGAACGCCCAAAAGTGAAAATTTGGACTCGAACTTATCCACTATAGCACGCACAGCCTGTCAGGTGAGACGGTTACTACGGTCGGAAATTGGAGTAAGCGCTTTTTAAGATGCGACCGCCGACTCTGAATTTCGGTAGTAATTTTTAATAATTTTTAAACGTTGCTGGTCCGTAAGCTTTACCCTGATAAAAATGTTGACTTTAACTAACGTTTTGACATTGACAATTTATTAAAAACGTTTAAGGGTGTGTTCATATAAAGATACAAAATTCTTGTGTCCCTAATGGAAAACCCTATAAAAATACAAACTTCCATCGTGATTTGTCTCGTCTGTCCAGCTTTTTAACCAGCAGAATGTTACAACATATCTTTTCAGTAACCAATCAAACTACAATTACCAAACATAATGAAAATGTCAGAAATGATAGCGTCTTGAATGTATTTTTTCGAAATATTTTTAAATCTTTATAAGGGTTGCTTCTTGGATAAGAAAGTGAACCTATGAAATTTCATTTTGTCAAATGTGACTCTGTAGTGTATCAAAGAAAGCGTTTTAATAAACACTTTTCTAATTAGGTCTCCAGCTGAGAAGCTTGGGCGTATGGGAGAATATCCCAAAAAACTTGGAAATGTCAGCCTGTTCTCTCAATCCTGAATGTTGACCGTAGTGAGAAGGGCAGAAGCGGGTAACGCTTCGAGCAAAAGTGGTCTTCTACTATACTACACGTTTGAGAGTAATGTCAATGACTTTTCTACCCCAAACTGCACTTTGTATCACTTTTACAAACGGCATGCGTTGATCCCGCCAAGGGTTTTTGAGCGACAGTTGTGTTTTGCCTTGGGTTTTACCAATGTAAATTTTCATTTAATAAAACCAACGGTAAGAATCAAATTTTTTATCGAATATAAATTAGAATTCTATGAACTTAATATTAATAAATTTAATGTATATGGTTAGTTCTGATTAAAATAATTGTTTATTTTATTAATTTTTGAAATCTCATTAGTATATTTGTGGGCAATGAGAGTCAGAAGACCCCCTCCCATTGCAGCAAGTTATCACCATTACCCGAAATAGTTTGTATGATTTTGTTTTTCCAGATAACACAAGTACGGATCAGAGCAACAGAAAAGGTTGACTGGGCATCTGATTCTCAGCATAAAGCTGTGCAGCTTACTAAGCTAGAGAGTTATTCTATACAAAAACGACGAAGACTAGATATAGATATTACGTTTTCAAGTCGACAAAAGAGATGTAAAAGAAACTGAGATATGACCACGTCTTCGGTGTCACACTGTATTTGCATCAAAAGTAGAAGCAGAAATTAGAAATGTAGCAAAAAGATGTCCAATGTATAAAACTGTATAGGTCCACATCAATGCATTCGAAAATGCTAAAGTGTTGACTGTTAAGCACAACTTCAACAAGAGTGAAAAAACTGGGGTAAAATCATTTAAATCCACTTGGCTACATTTTTTTTTCATATAAAGATGAAAATCATAGGGAAATCACATGAGATCATAGTAGGCAAATTGCATTTAAAACTTAGGCAAATTATACTGGTGTTCTTTGGATACATTAGAACTTAAAATAATTCACAAAATTTGAAGTGTACTTTGAGAACTTAATAATTTAAATTATCAGAAAACATTAAAAAAACTTTATAGTTTTTAATTATATTCACTAATCAATTTCAATTTTAGCATTAAAAATGTCCTGTTGTGCGACTAAATGCCACGATTCTGATGATAAGTCCCCTTTTGTGCTATATTTTGGCCTCTGTGAACGGTCTTCTCATTTGGCTTGCGTAAAAATCAAAGAAACTGTCGCCGACATTATAAATAAACCTGACAATGGCATCCACTGGTACTGTGAGACCTGCAGACGTTATTCAAATTCAGCCTACTTTTCTCGGCTCCGCACGGCCAAATCTGAGTACCTTGCATAAAAAATGTTCGGCTGCGTGTAATGAGATTGCTCCGTTGCTCCAGTTTGTTGATATCATATCAGCACATCCTTTAACTGAGATGACCCTGGATATTCGTGGTGTAATGCAGCACTCGGCACCAGATTTTCCTCCATCGGGAGAGAGTACTAAAATCACATTGGATACTTCTCCTTCAATAATAACCAGAAGTAAGTCGAAAGCTAAACCTGCAACAAAAACAGCACTAAGCTGTCGGCCAGCAATGATTCTCAGGTTCTACTTCAATCGTCGGCCCAGCCTTCGTCTTCTCGTCGAGGTGCTTTATCGAAAAATGGGCCCCGTCTTCCAACACACTCGTAACGGAAACTTCAAACTTTACAAATATTCACTAGCGTCAGTAGCGGATATTGCTAATTCCGCTGAAATTCTGCCAGTACCACAAATAGTTCCATCTCTTCATGTCATAGTGCCACCAAAGCAAATATTTATATCTCGTCTGGATTATGAGACATCGACGAATGACATCTGTGCCACAAACTGACAAAGGATAACATTGTGGGAAAAGTTATAGCTTCTTTTAACCTAACTGTACCATCAAACTGCAGCACAGTTCTTCAACCAGAATACTGGCCTCCTCAAACTTTAATTAAACCTTACGAGGCGAGAAGAAATTTTTGTCGTTTGGTAAGCTCTGTTCCGAGACTTTAACAACTGCTCACCCTTAACATTTTTCAAATAGAAATTTAAATTTAGATATTCGAAACTCTTCTCATAGTTTAAATCTTCACTATCAAAATGTACGTGGCATGCGAACTAAGCTGGAGGCTATTGAAATCCCCTCTCCGGCGATGATTTTATCTGTTTAAATTTCACTGCTGACTCCTAACATCGTCAGTAGTAAAATTTTTCCACTATATGATGTCTACCGCACTGATAGATATCGTTTGGTTTCAGGTAAATCTGACGGTGGTGGTGTACTTATCAGTATTCATAAAGCTTTAGGCAGCCAACTCTGCTTTGAATTTTTCCCTCCACTTTCGATAGAATGCGTCATTGTCTTCATTTATATCTTTAAAGCCGTAAGTTTAGTATTGCTTTACATGTACATCCCTTTCTGCGTTTACAATCGCTTTTTCTGAATTCTCTTATTTCAGCAGCATCAACTCTATACATTATTTTGCTCTGTGGTAACTTCAACATGCCTTGCCTAAGTTGGGACACAAGCTCTCATACCCTCACATCCTTCAATGATCTCTCTATTCTGCTTTCTTCTTTTTTATCGCTTTGCTTCCTATCGCAATTGAATACGATCCCACACGCAAACAACCAACTTATTGATTTCATCCTTACTACCAATCCTGACTCTATCTTGATCCCCATCATTCTCCGCTTGAGGTTCGTTTATCTTTTCTCGCACTACAGTCCAAACGCACTCCTTTTTTCCCAAGATTTAATTTCCGCAAAGCCAACTATGCAGCCATTCAGCTTGAGCTGGATATTAATTGACTGGAATTCATTGCTACAGAAACTGGATGTCAGTTCAGCGTTCTCTGCTTTCTACAAAAATGTCAATAGCATAATTATAAATCATGTACCTATCTGCCGATCCCATCGGAAAAAGAGCCCCAGCTAGTTTTCTGTTGAAGTCTCAGATGCTCTTTATTTGAAGGACCAGGCGCGCGAAAAATTTCAGTATTCCAGCTCTGACACTGACCTTGCCAACTACCAATTGCTTCGTAAAGAAGCGGTTAAGAACGCAATGCAATCTTATTATTATATGATTGAAACATCACTGCAATCTAATAGTCCTAAGCCCTTCTGGACATACATCCGTTCCCTGGAAACAACATCCCATAACCCTTTGAAAATAAAACCTCATAATGAATCACCCGTTACTTCGAAAACCATAATTATGGTGTTTAGATATATGCCTTACTATATCTGCCAAGCTTCTGATAGTGACCTTTTTGCTCAATTTTTTTCCTCCACATTTAAGGATTCAGACCCTACTATATACTCTTCGTGTCCTTCTCCTTCTCCTATTGTACATTCTATTGTAACCTCTCCATCGGAAATTGAAAGTCTACTGCTCACTTTTGACATTAATGGTGGTCCGGGTCCTGATGGAATACCAAATCTGTTCGTAAAGTCATTATGTTCTTCATTATCTACCCCACTATCAATTATTTTCAATAATAGCCTTTCTTCCTCCTGATTTCCCGACCTCTGGAAGCATGCTAACATCTTTCCAATCCATAAGTCCGGAGATCGTAGTGACATCTCAAACTATCGTCCGATTTCTTTGCTGTCTTATTTTGGCAAGCTCCTTGTACGAATTGTGCATAACAGAATGTACGATGCCATCATTATCCTGTTTGCAAATGAACAACATGGCTTCATTAAAGGTCGTTCGAAAATAACTAATTTGTTAGAACTTACGAATGGCAGCTCTCTTGCTTTTGACAAGAACCAATAAGTTGATGTCATATACTCCGATTTCGCTAAAGCCTTTGACAGTGTTGATCACGGCCTTTTGGCTAACAAACTCCGATCGTTCCACGTTTCCGACTCTATCCTCTCTTGGATCTTATCCTTCTTATCCCATCGCTCCTGCACCCTTACATGTAATAATTTTTTTTCGTCGGACTCATTTTGCCCAAAATCTGGTATTCCTCAAGGATCAACTTTAGGCCCTTTGCTATTTAACATTGTCATTAATGATTTTCCCCAATGCCTGTCTTCTAATTGTCTTCTTTACGCTGATGATTTAAATATTTATCGTTCCAATAACTCCAGCAAAGACTCTTCATACCTTCAAGATGATCTTGACAATTGGTGTCAAGGTAATTTACTTCCTCTTAATATTTCAAAATGTTGTCATATTAGATTCACCAACAAAATTTATCCCATATTATATGAATACAAGATTGATGGATTGCTACTCATACTTGTGGACAAATTTAAAGATTTGAGAGTAGTATTTGACCCATGTTTGAAATTTAGCATCCATATTTCATGCATAATCACTAGAGTTTTTCGTGTTGCTGGTTTTATTTTACGATCCTCCAGCAAGTCCTTTAACATCTTAACCAGCGTCCATCTATTTGTGCTCCTAGCCCGGCCAACTCTTTAGTATGCCTCCCAAGTATCGTCTCCTCACTATACCAATCTATCGGATGCTGTTGAGACTGCACAGCGTAAATCCACACGTGCTCTATTCTACAAATATAATCTGCGTTACAGCTCCTACGATGAGCGCTTATAGATCCTCAACATCCCATCACTTCAAAAAATAGAGAGTTCTTAGACCTGTGTTGCTTATTTAAAATATATCATGATATCCTTTCATCCAACTTCGGGAAAGGCTTTATACATATACGTCCCACCTCAAGAACGCGTTCAACTGAAATATTCATTTTGCCCTTTGCTCGAGCCGATATTTATTTTTATTCGTTTTTAGTACGTCACGTCGTTACAATGAACTCCAGCTGGGTCCCCTGTCACATTTCTTAAACGCTTTTAAAAGCATATTTCATAATATTCTCCTTAGCTTCTAATTGTTTGTTAGTACAATATTTTATATTCTTATTTTTTTTTCTATTCAAGTTGCTCACTTTGTTTTTGTTACATATTATATTTGATTACCTATTTTGTAATTGAATCCACGGATCTGTAAAATAACTTAAATAAATAAATACTAAGCTAGTAAGGCAATACGAATCACGCATAATAGCTACAATGAATTTAAGCACCTTACTAAATAATTTAGTTCAGGATACGATAACATGTCTCATATTTGAATAAAGCGTTTGCGATTCGTGTATTGCGAGTTCAAGTCCAGCTCAGGTTAATTAGATGCTAAAAATTTAAATGGAAAAATATAAATAAAAATTTAAAATTACATTTCCAGAATGTGTGGGTAGCAGGAAGAGAGAGTAAGAATAATCAAGATTAGGAGGATTCCTGCATAGTAAAAATTTATGGTTATTTTTTCAGTGGGTGATTGGGAAAGAATTTGGGTGATTTGCCTGAATTCGCAGGCAAATTTTCATAGATCTTTTTTTTTGCTTTAGCGTTAGAATATCACATTATCTTGATTAAATGTAACGGCACTCGAGAAGGTGATATGGTCAGTACCACGCGTTGGCCATTGATCTGTCCAGCCAGCTTCAACAAATTTTGATTTTAAACCAAGACGTTTCAGAACTGAATGGGCTTATAGACCTTTTGAAGAATCATTTGAAACAAATTCCGTTGTTGTCAACGGGACTCGAACGAGGTTCCTTTACCTTACGTAGCGAGCACTCTAGGCACTATACCACGCGGACTACTATCGTGAATTTTATTGGACCTGAAAATGCTAAAAACTTGGATAGAATATAAACAAGTTATTTTTGGGTGTAAGTTGAACGTATTTATGTTGAGAATTAATTGATATAATATATATTAGAAAACAGAATGCAAAAATATAAATTTATGCTAAAGCACTATATGTAACTGCGATTAAGCAGGAATTTATACTGTTTACACCGAGAGAGAAAAACAAACTTTAATAAAACCAGCTAAATCGCCATGAGAACATGTTGCTTTTTTCATACGAAGATAAAAATCATAGGGTAGGTCATACATGAGTTCAATCAAATTATTGTGGATTATTTTAAACCTAGGCGACTTACAAGTATGTTGAGCTTCTTAAACCATCAGCACTATGTATAATAACCGCCACCCATGTGAGTGTTTTCTACAGATTATTTCGTGCAGAGTAGTTCAGCTATTGCTTTAGGTATTTGTTGGGAGAACTGAAGGCTTGAAAAACTGAGGAAACGCTGGTCTGACTTGGTTCATCGCTGCTCGGATTTCAAAATTGAAGGACGTGGTCAATGGGTCGAGATAGTTGAAGGCGCTTGTTGCAGGAAGCGAAGGCCCGAGAGGGGCTGTAGTGCTACAAAGAAGAAGATGTGTCTCATTATAAAGGACAACTGAGACATTTATGTCACTACATGACGCCGACAGAGATTTATCTCACTCTTATTTGGATGACTGTCTCTAAATAAATCGATCTCTTTGTATCACGAATAAGCTACAATATTTAGAGTAAGTAATAGCTGATATCTTTAAATTCTACCTCAACTTAAACACAACGAACGAAGATAACATTATCGGTAAGGTTCAGCAGATTTATTCCCATTATTATACGGACTATAAAATGAAGTTCACTTAAGATATCGTGGAAAGTTTAACAAAGTGAGGTAAACTTTTATAGGGAGACTCCCTACAATCTTCGGAAGACATATTTAATCATATTAATCACATAACGCAGAAACTTTAGAAAATGTTGAATCTATCTTACTTTACGTTTTCGAAAAAGCAATGAATTAAGAACAGACAGGTGAACGGACACAAAAGAAGTCAGAGAGCTTCACCTTTGATTATTTGAAAATAAATAAAAGAACCAAAGCATTATGAGAACAAATAGAATACACGTTGAGGCACCACTCGGCCACTGATGACGTTAAATATTTAGAAACCTTGCCATGGATTTTCTCAGAAACTATTGAGAAGTCCATTAAACAGCTTGAAGTATGAGATTATGATGGGAAAAACGATCGTTTCTCCAATTTTTTTCAAAATTTCTGCCAACACGTCGCGACTTCCGTTATGAATGTTAAACTTCCTGAGGCATTTCCATCCCTCCCAGTTATGGTGCCACCGAAGACATTTTAGATTATGTAAGAAAGAAATTTGGCTCATCTCTGAAAATAATTAGTTGCCAGAATTCTGACGAAGGACAACTTGATCAACAGAGTTATAGTTTCTTTCAAACTGACTGTACGGGCATCGTGTGATTACAACTTAAACCATGATTGCTGGCCACCTGGAGTGCTTGTTAAATCATTCATAACTTCAAGGAAAAAAAATTTTCGCTCTCCACCGAGCTCCCTGCCAAAGCTGCAACATCGGTTCTTCCTAAAAACTTTCATAATAGCACTCTTAAAAGTCAATTTTCTATTAATTATCAAAATCTTGGGCTTTAAGATCCAAGCTGAAGGATCTAGCTTTATCCTATTCTCTCTTTCTAACGATCATATAATCTGTATTTCTGAATCCTGGTTGACTGATAGTATATTTGACTCTAAAATTGTTCCTAATCATACAATTTTTTGGCGTGATCGTGATAGGTCAATCTCCAACAAGTTGAACGGAAGAGGTGTCCTAGTCGCCTATAAGAATACCTTTACTGGTATCCCTCTGATAAATTTACTTTTCACTGCTCCTATAGAATGTGTGGGGGCAAAAATAAATATTTCGTCTTCCCTTTCTCTTCTAGTCTCTTGCAGTAATATACCTTTTAAGTCTCCTTTTTCAATCTACAATACCTTTCGCACCAAAATATCTAGTATTTTCTTATCGCGTTTTTCAAATTGTCGTCTTATTTTATGCGAAGATTTTAACCTTCCTAAGCTTTCATGGGATGACAATCAGATTGATTCTGACTCATCTCAAATTTGGTCTTTAATTTCTTCTTTTATGTCCATATGTTCCCTGGCTCAATTTAATGATTTTCTTAACGTTAATAATCATATCCTTGACTTATGTGATGTTAGTTCAGGTCCTGATAGTGAAGTATTTCCTTTCTCTTCAACTCTAGCTAATCTTCAGCCTCTTTTGCTTCGTGTTGGAAAAGCTCCTATGTTACTCCTATTTTTAAAAAAGAGAGCACCTCAAATGTTGCTAATTATCGGCCTATTTCTCCAAACTACTGGAGAGAATCATCTACTTGCACCTCTTTTTCACACATGAACCAACATGGTTTTATCAAAGGGCGATCAACTTTTAAGAATTTGTTAGAGTTCATGAGTGTTGCTTCAAAAGCTTTGGAGGACCGTTTACAAGCCGAAACGTTGTATTTTTATTTCTCTAAACCCTTCCTGTCAGTAAATTACAATATTTTGTTGAGCAAACTTAAATTTCTTAACGTTCTTGATTATTTACTCCATTATTTATCCTCTAACTTATACAATCGTGCCAGTCAGGTATCTTTTCAAGGCTGTCTTTCCGTCGCCTTCCATCCCTCTTCAGGTGTTCTTCAAGGATCCATTCTTGGCCCACTATTGTTCACTCTGTTTATAAATGACTTGCCATCCGTTGTCATCAACTCCTCCTGTCTTCTTTATGCAGATGACCTCAAAGTTTTCAAAGTCGTGTCGTCTAACGATGACTGTGCCTTGCTTCAAGAAGATTTGGATGCCATTTTACACTGAATGTTTCTAAGTGCATCCATCTTTCATTTTCTAATAACCCTTCCTCTATAAACTTTCAATTATCGTTAAGTAATTCTTACTAAGTACGGTGACACATTTCAGCGACTTAGGTGTCTTTTTCGACTCTAAGTTAAATTTCGACGCTCATATTTCTGAAATTACTTCTAAAATCTCTTGCATTGTTGGCTTGTTCTTTAGAAATGCCTATATTTTTTCCGATCCTTTATCGTCCCATCTTTGTGTACTGTTCGCCAGTTTGGTCACCTCATTTGAAATTTTTGAAGCTCACGCTAGAAGCTGTGCAAAAAAGATTTACCCGGATCGTCTTCTTGAAGTTCCAGACTCCCTATATTTATTAGAAATCACCGTTATCCATCCTCAATATCCTCGATACTCGCCTAGGCAGCCAGGTTCCGGTGAGGCGAGTTATGCGTTCTACAAGATCGTCCAATATCTTTGATGACCCATTTGCACTTAGCACATACTCAGATTACTACGTAACCACGATGACCTTCAGCTTGGGCTTATAAAAAATATGTCATCTCTCTTCATCTCAATTCTTAGTAATTTATTTTTCTCCTCGTTTTTGCAGTTTTTATTACTTCTATCTTGCTGTTTGCATGTCTTTTTTTTCTTTTTCCTTGCTGTGCTGTTACTTAAGAATTGACGTTAGGAGGTTGAGTCTGTCAACACGCGTGTGAATTCATCAATATCGAGATTATAAAAAACTTGTTAGAAAACGAAAATTTATAAGTATATCTCATCATACAAGATCATATAGACCGGAAGAAAGCAGAAAATTCATCTTAGCCGAGCGCCAGTATTTCAAAGGTGGCAAAATGGACTAGTTATTGTCAGCAAGCAAACACAATGGCGGAGCAAGCAAATATAATAGCGGAGCAAGCAAACACGATGGCAAAGCAACCAAAGACCAAAGCCGCCCGCAAGGAAATGCCTTCGGACATGATGGACGCGGACGATACAACAGCAAAGAATTCAAGCTTTAACCAAGATGTTAACCTAATTAACTGTAAGGTAAATGAATTGATATTGGCAAAGGGTGGATTAGTTGCAAAACGTAAAACCCCGGTTCCTATGCCAATTCCACCCACACCTAGCACTAATCCTGTCAGCGCACTGGCGAATGATAGCCAAAATAATAAATCAAACGCGACTAACAATCGAACAAAGGAGGTGTGGTTCCCACCAATTTTTATTGAAAATCTGAAAGCAACGGTGCTTAAAGGGATCATGGATAGGTACACCCTTACAGATGGTACTCGTCTAGAGTACCGAATTACAAAGTTGTCGAACTTCTGACTAAAAGTCACAGAGGACAGCTCGAAGCCCACGACTGCATCATGAACCTACTTTAAAACACGGAAGCAGTGGGATACTCGCTCACCCCCAAAGAAAAGAAAAATGTTTCGTGATACTACGGGGTGTTAGTTCAGACTTTGGAGCTGAGGCTGTTCGAGCGGACATAGCCAGCCAAATTCCGACTTTAGGCTTCGAGTCTATCAGCCCACTTACGACTACATGGTTGAGAGTAAATAAAATCGACCTGGATTTAATAAGAATCACAGTAGGACCGCAAGATGATAAAAATGAAATACTTAAGCTGAGCTACATTTTGAACCAACGAGCCGTATGCGAACGCCCCAAAAGGAGCAATCTGATTCAATGCTATCGGTGTCGAAGATTCGGGCACGTATCCACCAATTGCAGATTCAACATGCGATGTGTAGCATGTAGGGAGGAGCATACTTCCGAAAGTTGCCCCAGAAAAAATATAGACAAGCCGGAAGACCCATGGCCATCCAGCCGATTTTTCCGGCTGTCCGGAACGAAAAAGTTTGTTGGACAGGGCAATCGAAAATAAAGCCAAACGGACGGCCCCTTAGGTCATATTCTCATCGCTCTCCAGCTATCAAAATACTACACCAACCCCTACAACCCCACACCACTTTGCTCTTCCTTTCAATCGGGCCTCATATTCATAGGTTTTAAGAAGCGGAACTCCACCGCATACTTTTATTTCACCGACTCCTAGTCCCATCAAACGCCTACAACAGATAGCCGTGGAGTGACTGGAAGTCTCTCCCAGTGAACTCCTATCCAAGGTCAATGCGTTCCTTCCATACTTTGACGCCACTCGTGACCAAGAGAAAACAATGGCGCTCCTCGATTTCTATTTCAATCTTTATGGTTGTTAATAGATTTAGCATTCTTTCCCTAAATATCAACTCCCTAATCTCACATTATAAGAGGCTCTACATTGCTGATTTGGTCAAATCCTCCCAACCCGACATCCTCCATCTAAACAAGACAGTCCTTCACCATCAACACAAAGTCCTGTGGAGAACTACAATCTGCTTCGTAATGACAGTGTCAGAGGTACTGCGACACTGTTTCGAGATGATTTAGATATCCATCAAATCCCTTTTGAACAAAATAATTCTTCATGTACGCTAGCAAATCTCAAAACCAAGTGACCCAATGGAAACTCAGCCAAAATTCTTATTGGCTCCCTATACCTGCCGTGCAATCTAGGTCCCCAGCTCCCATTTACACTAAACCAAATCCTCGCAATAGCCGCATCCCACGACTCATTCGCATCCCACGACTCATTTATACTAGGAAGAGACATTAATGCCAGACACAAACACTCGGGAGACTCCACAAGGAATACCAACAGGAACTACCTATTCGAATGGCTCCATGCGGACGCCCTCCTCTCAGCATACATAGCAAATGCTGGGGTCCCAACATTTCCCAAAGGGAATTCATTTATAGATAACTTCATAATATCCTCTGACCTGAACGATCCCGAAATTCCCTTTACTTGCTCCACATTTAGCTCGTTATCGGACCATCATGGCCTCCATCTCAAGATAACACTTAGATTACACATATCAGTTCCAATTGCCCACCTCACTGTAGACCGTTTAATTCCATAGACTGGCAAAACTTCAGAAAAGACCTTAATGACCTCTTTCCGAATCTCTCACCGGAAAATATCATTCTCTCGAACGCAGAAATAGACTCTCATACATGGGCACTAACATCTGCCATTATAAAGTGTCTAGACAAGCATCCCCCTTCCAGAAACCACGCAGGCCGCTTTACAGATGTCTAACTCAGGAGACTCTTCAATTAATAAAAACTCGGAAGCATATGCTCTAACGGCTTAAGCGTATTTATCATCGAAACTTTAACCGGTTCAATGAGGAGTATTTGGAACTTAAAATGCAAATATCGAGTATTTTCCGTGAAATCCAAAAACGCATCAGATCTGAAGTCAACAACTTCTATAAAAGCAGACTGATATCACTCTGACCATCCCCAGATGTTTTTGAAACTATAAATCATTTCACAGGCCGTAAGAGTTCCAAATTCGACATTGAGAAAGACCCTATAAAGCAAGGGAATGAAGTCTTCACTGGACAATCTGAGGAATACTTTAAACAATTATAGTGTCACCGTAAGCCATCCAACACAGCTTTGAATAACAACGTTAAAGCAAAGGTTCTACTAACGACGGAAGGGTATGAAGGATCTTATTTAACTGTATTATCCAGTTATAATAAAGCATCATCTCCACAACATCCAGTCTTCGCCGCATTTTCCCCCTCGAAAATGGAAGTAGATGGTCTCCTAAATATCTTAAATAGCAAGCTTTCTCACAACTTTGATGGTATCCCGAACAGAATACTCAGGAAGTGCAGAAAGACCATCTCCTCCTTCTTGACGATATTATACAATAATTGTATTAATAATGGATATATTCCAAAACCTTGGAAAGTTAGTAAACTAATCTCAATACCAAAACCAGACTGCGAAGGTAACATTAATAATTTTCGGCCGATTTCCCTTTTGCCTAACATGGGTAAACCCCTTGAAAAGATTATTCTGCGAAACTTGAACGATTTTTCTAGTCCCCTGATCCCCGATTTTCAGCTTGGGTTTGAACGCGAACAATCTACGCAGCAAGCAATGATGCTATTGCACAATAGAGTCACCCGCGATCTTCGGCGGAAAAAGTGCACAGTGGTCTGTGCTCTAACCCTGCAAAAAGAGTTCGACTTAGTTTGGATCAACGGTCTCAAGTACAAATTTCAAATGTCATCAGAATTCTATACAGCTTCCTTTCGGATAGAACATCCAAAATTAAACTGGGGAGCTCGTTTCAAATCCTATCCCTATCAAATCGGGAGTCCCACAAGGCTCTATCCTCGGTCCCGCCCTGTTCAACTGTCTCCTTCATGATATCCCACGCCCAAACTGCTCGACTATCGATATAGCAATATATGCAGATGACATCCTCCTCACTGTCACCCATAGCCTCCTAGAGATGGCCCTAATAAAGCTGCAGCACTCTGTCCACAACTTCGTTAATATCTAAAGGATTGAGGGCTCAAAATAAATGCCAGCAAATCGGAGCTGATCTGCTTTAGAATTACCAGCGGAAGAGGGCACCGTCTTGCCGTGTCTCAAAGTAGGAATGTGCAAGCACATATTGCTGGTGAAATCAGTCCTCTCAAGGAAAATATCAAATACCTTGGAGTCCATTTTAACAATCGGCTTAAGGTGAAGTATCACGCCAGGAAACCCTTTAATAAAGCGAAAGCAGCGTCCGCAATTATTGCGTCTCTCTTTTCCTCGAAATCAGTCTGCCCAAAAGAATAAGTCTTAAAGTACAAAACTCTTATTTGGCCGATCATGACCTACTCGTTTCTGGCATGGCTAACAATCTCGTCTACTGTTGCTGAAGACATCCAAATCTTCGCAAGGAAGATCTTTAGTGAATGCCTGTCCAAACATAGACGACCTAATAAGAAGTACTACAGGAACTCTATCCTTTACAAAGATACGGAGATAGAACCGATTCTCCACTATATGTTGGCAATGACTAAAAAACGCCTGGAGAAGTGGCGGGAGCACCCTCTTCGATGTATTCGCGCACTTCTGGAACCTACCACTGCAAATAATCCCTACTACCTATGTCCCTTTAAAATCCTTGAACAATACCACCACGATCCCAATAACTCTGTAACTACCAACAAACGGCGTTTCACGTTTCATGCAAACCAAACACATACCGGGGTGAAATAAAAAATTTGTGAATTTATAAGTGTAATAAAATAAAAACTCAAGATAAATATAAATGTAAACTCGAATGAAGAAGAAGAAGATTTAGATTAAGTTTTAACGTTTTTATTTGTCAAACTATTCAGCTCTCAAGCCATAAGAGCAAATGGCAAGTCTATATATCTAAAAACACTGATGTAATATAAGTATACATATATTTTAACCTTCAAAGTTTATTTGACATCCATATACTGTCAAATGTCACATAGTCATTAAGCATACTCTGTAATGTCAAGTTATAAAAATCTCAATAAAGTTTACTTACTTACTTACTTACTATTACTTTATCTATTTTGCTGTGCTAAATAACTTATCTATTTTGTAACTAGACTTATTCTGTAAAATAGAAATAAATAAATAAAGAAACTTGTGTTTTGCTATATTTTTCATACATAAACAAACCAATTTCATTAAGAAACAAACAACTTAACCGGGACTAAGAGGGCAGATTCGGGAGTAGTCACGCAATTAAGTCACAGTCTTTTTCGAAAATTTTGCTGTTTTGACGCTTGCATGGTATAATTTCACTGGACATAATTTGCACCAATTTTGTGTTGTTGTGTTTGCGTATGTAAATATATTGAGAAAGTGAATTTTCTCGAACAAATATGATAAACAAGTTGGGTAAACAGACCTACGCTCATGTCAGAAGGGTTTTGTATTCAATTTTCAGTCACCAGATTGAATAAAGTCAAGAAGCATGTCAATGACGATTTTATTGGAGAAACTATGAAATCTGAAGATCATACTATTACTAACAAAGTTGAACGAAGTTCAACTTCTGAGGTTTTTGTTGTTATACTCATAAATATCTCCCTTGATAATTATTTCGGATGTCCATTCGCGAGGGAGGAAACACATTTTTCATGTATTACCCCCCTGTGCCCCACTGAAGCAAAAACTGACGGTTCAAGAACTATTTTGAAAAGCTCCCATGAAAACTTTCATTTCATACTCATATCGGCTACGTTTGATGAATTTTTTTCTTTTCAGGAGCCACTCTCCTGTACTGTTATCATCGATAAATAGCCATTTTTTTCGAATCCTAGAGTTGTTACAAAGCCCTTTTGCTAGAAGCTCCCTCCCGCCTCCTTGACTTGTTTCACTTATGAGTATTAATTGTAGGTACTCATCTTCAGTCATTCATTAAATTGAATCAAGTGTTCAAAGCATGCACCTTAAACGTTGAAGTTGGGAAAAATAACTCAAAATTATTCAATCTTCGCATTTAAAACAGCCACTATTTTGTTTTACGATTACTGACGCTACTAGCTGAACTGATTCTCAAAGGTATTCATGACACCTATCATTCCTGAAATTTTCATGCAAATCCTAGCAAAATTGGAGTGTCTGAGTCGGTAAAAAGCGCATGTTGTTCCATAGCCATATGTTGCCATAGTAATACATGCAGCGCATATTGTTTTTATGAAACTTGCAGGGTTAATCAATCTTATAAATAGTCATCTGTGTACTGAATTTCATTGAATTTAAGGGTACCATTATGATTTTATTCAAGAAAACATAAAATCGATAAATCATACTATTACTAATAAAGTTGAGTGAATTGCGACTTCTCACGTATTTGTTGTTGTTGTACTCACCAAGGCCTACATTCTTGATTTTTTTAGATTTTTCCGATGGCAGGTGTCCAATCGCGAGGGGGGACATAAATTTTTCGTGTATTTCCCCTCCCTGTGCGCCCTTCGAAGCAAACTTTGCCAAATTAAGACCTGTTTTGAAAAGTCCTCATCAAGACCTTTCATTTGATACCCATATCGGCTACCTTCAATGAGATTTTTTTCGGGGGGTCACTTTCCTACATGGGGTGACCCCCCTTAAATACCTTATAAAATTTTTTTGCAGTTGAACTTTGAAGAGAGCATCACTTTACACCTACATACAAAATTCGATGCTTCTAGCTTAAGTAGTTTCCGAGAAAAACTGCTGTGACACACGGACGGACGGACAGACAGACGGACGGACAGGACGGGGTTTGAGAAGGGTTTTGTTAAAATTATTTTGCAAAACCCTAAAAATGATAAGGCCTTTCCGGGTGAAAGTGCCAACAATTTACCCCTTGATTTAGATTGATTGCTGAAAATTTCTACACCAAAGTTCTGTATGACTTCTCTCATTTCTGTCTCTAAAATATTTATTATTTATTTCGATTCAGTAGGTACCAGCTAAATGGTTCCTTAGCCCTCTTTCTGCAAACTTATAAATCTACTTTCATATTCAATAAATTTTAACTAAACTAGAGTATTAAAAATTTAATCTCCATATCTACCATTTCCATCCATTACATAATAAAAGTAAACCCAATAAACTGCTCCACTTGTGAACCTGTTCAAAAATTAATCAACCACTAATACATCCCATCACTATCATTTTCGCATCATAAACATGTTCTCATTAACCATTGATATATGTAATTCAATATTTTCTACAAATGGCGCTTTAATGAAATGAAATGTGTAATTTTATTCGCGCATATGTCGCTATAAAATATTTATTTAAGCGAATACATTCATATAAAGACACATGAGTGAACCCACATTCGGAGCAGAATAAAATGTGAATCTAATTGAATTTTAATGATATACTATAACTTGATAGCTCATTCTCTATCAAGTCATATATATCGAGAGACGAAGCGAGAGAGAAGAAAGGCACTGAATTGCTGCTAAGTTTGGCGATTTGGTTACACAGTGTGGACTTAATATTTTATTTAATTCTATATATGTAGTACGTAAGCAATGTCATATGCTACTCGGTACATGGCAATCAAACGTATTCAAACTAAATTGATATGATTTCAATGTAACATTTTATAGTTGCGGTTTTAAGATTAGCATCGACGCGTTCATGCAATTATGAATGAATAAATTTACTAATTTATCTACAATGTATTCAAATTTCTTACACAATCTTAAGAAAATGTTAAAATCTTAAAATTTAATAGTTAAAAAGTGTTTAAGCATCAAATTAGGAGATTTATTGTGTGTGATGGCTTGACTTGTTAATGAGTTTAGATAAATTGTTGTTAATACAACTCAAAACATGCCAATAACTCGCGTTTGCACTTTTGAAAACTGTTGGAAGCACGTTAGTATGGCTTTATGATTTAAGCGCATGCTCATGTGTGATTAACAACATACCTACTAGTGAAATTGGAGAGAATAATGTTTCGGTAGTAAATCAAAAAGATAATAGTTAAATAATTTTTGAATTTTATGTTCCACTTGTTCGTGAAGCAAAATTATCTAATAAAGGTTCGAAGGTTGAATTTTGTGTTGCACAAGATGAGAACGAGTGCGGTTAACATTTAGACTGCAATGTTGTTGTAACTTGAAAGTTTTTAAGTTGACTTTTTGAAGCGACCCTAACTTTGACCTGGATGTTGCCAAATTTAAGTGCGATTTTATAATTTTGGTACGCTGTAATTTCCCACTAATCATGCAACTTAATGTATCACATATGTTATTACTAGTTAGTTTTTGATTTTTCTACTTGAAGAAATTTAAATATTGCACGTTTTGTTTTTGCTGAAATTATAAAAGTGGAAATTAATCAAGCTAGCTAATTGTTTATACGACTCATCATAAATCAATGAATGTTTTAACTTTCAAAAAATAAATTGTTTTGGTTTTAACTCTTAATGAAAGAGGTTCCGATTACATCTCTCTCCACTACGTAACAAGTTGGGTAGATAGAGCTATGCTCATGTCAGAAGGGGTTTGTACTTTACCGTCGATTGCAGTCAATAAAATGCATTAACTTAAGAAAAACCTTTTTTTGTTGTTGTAGGGAGGTGAATGCCCATTTACGCAAAGAGTGTGGAACTCCCATGCTCGCAAGAAGGCAACTGGACTACCCACTAAGCACCTTCCCTGTCAACCTGAGAACCTAGCCTGGAACCGTTTGACCCATTACTTCGGGCCAGGTCTCGTTTTGTTACGCCGTGAGGTGCCTTCAAGCTGGGGGATCCCTCTTCTAGAGGGAGGGGAGGAGGGAAGAGGAAGTGCCACACAAGTGATCCCCTAGCCCCAGCGCCCTCGGCTGCAGTGAGTCCATTTAATCTATTTGGATAATGTGCCACCTAGTTTCAGGCATTGTCTTCCGCTCCTGAGAAATATCGAAAAACGGGAGACCGTGACTTACCAATCTTGTGCAGGTAAGACTCAAAACACCCATGTCCGCTCAAAAGCTGGGTCAGATAGAAGTCAGTCTCACCATGCCTTCGATTTAGCCACGATCTCACATCCTGAATGGGGCGCGCAGTCCACCATCCCTTCGTGCAATTCACCCAAGACTGCTGCTAATCATTGAGCGAGCACTGCTTCTCTTCGCGGGCAACCATCTCCCTCTCATCCTCGTTTCAACACAGATAAATAAAGCTTTCTAGCAAGAAGGGCGACAGGTATCACGCCTTCAATGACTTTCACCGCCGGATCAGAGACTGTCGGATACGAAGATGCAATCCTCAGTGCTCCTCTTCTCTGTACCAGTACCAGGCGTTTTCGGTATACCTCCTTGTTGAGAGCGTTGCCACATATATCTGCTCCATACAGTAGCACTGATCCCACAGCACTCATCAAGAGGCGTCTTCTTGATGGGCTAGGGTCACCTACATTGGCCATCAGTCTACTCAGAGCCAAAACTCCCGAAGCAGCCTTCTCAGCCGTTGCCCCGATTTGCTCAGAGAAATTCATCTTCGAGTCAATCAGTAGCCCCAGATACTTCACCGCTGGCTTCGATTCGATCCGTATACCTCCAATACTCATCATCTTTACTCTAGCAATTCTCTTTTTGTCAAGATGACTAATTCGGTTTCCTCGAGTGCTAAACTGAACCCTCGAGCAGTCATCCAGTCTCTCACTCGGCGCATTAGCATACCTAGCCTAAGTTGCGCTTGTTCAACGGTGCGTCCAGCGACCAAAGCTACAACATCTTCCGCGTAGTCGATCAAGCGTGACTCATCTGGCATCTCAAGTCTCAGTAGCCCGCCGTAAGACACGTTCCACAAGTCCGGACTAAGGATAAATCCCTGGGCAACACTCGATGTAACTCCCATCCTTCGTTGGCCCTGTGTCGTGTCAAAGAGCAGACTTTGGTCCTTTATGTAGTCCCTCAAAAGCCGCTTAGATGTACTGGTACTTGAAAAGAGTTTTCCAGCACATCCAGAAGATCTAACCATCTAGCGGAGTTGAAGGCGTTCCTGATGTCGAGTGTCACCAACAGGGGGCTCCATCGCTTGGTGCGACTATATGCCTCTGCCTTTTGGACCGCGCTCACCAACTCTGCAATCACAGCAATAGTAGAACGTCCCACTCTAAAGCCGTACTGCCGAGGAAATAAGTCCCCAGCAGCACGAATCGCGTCAGTGAGTCTTCCCTTGATGAGTTTTTCAAGCACTTTCCCAGCCGTGACTATAGCGGCTGGTATGCAGACGGCGATCCGGGATTTCAATTCCCCTTACTGACCTGCCCGAGCCTCGCCAGCTTCCATCGTACCGGAAAAACTCCGTCCCGTAGGCAAGCGTTGAATGTGCTGAGCAGCAAGTCAAGACAATGGTGATAGACAAGCCGCAACATCTCAGCTGGAACACCCAAAGGCCCCACGGATCCTTGTTCACATTGTCCACGAGGTCTTGCCAGGAGCGGGCCTTGCTATTGTTAATCAATTACGAAGAAATTTCCTGGCCAACTTATATGCTGCCACCCGGTTGCATGCCTCGTCACAGTTCCACGCCCATTGAGCTTTACGTCAAAGCTTGTGACCCTCCCTTCGCATGTCAGCGATTTCAGTTGACCACCAGTACATTGGGGGCTTGCCGTGCCGGGGTTTTCGACGGGGCATAGAAGTTCAGCAAGCAGTCGTAATGATGCTCATATTGAGTTCACCACATCTTGAGCTGCCAATTCTTCTGTTCCCTCCGAAGCTCCCTGCAGCGGTTCACCTGCTGTGAGCACCTCGTCGAACCTCTCGACGTTCATCCTTCCGATGTTCCATCCAGTTGTAAAAAGCCGAGAGCACGGACGGCGGGAGACAACATCACTTATCTCAAGCAGAATGCTCTGATGATCACTGGCTGAATAGTTCTCTAGTACTCTCCAATTGTGTACCCTCCATACTAAGGACTCTGAGCTGAATGTCAGTTTGGTATGGTTCCTTCACAGCTAATAAGGCAAAAAGTTGGCGTATTTCCGGTGTTTAGTACGACGAACGCCGTCCTGGCCGCCATTTCCAGGATTCGTTTTCCCCGCAGATCTGTTTGAGGCATGCCCCATTCGATTACTTTCGCGTTGAAATCCCCTCAACCAGCACGTTGCCCTCTGCGTTCAAGGCAGCGCCCTCCAGAGCATTAAGCTTGGCTTGGAAAGATGATATCGATTCGTTAGGCCTTAGGTACACACTAAAGAAGGTGGTCCCTGAGCACTGAACCCACACGAAACCATCCCCCCCGTCCACAACTCTCCGCCTGGAAATCACATTTCCGAACCAAGATGGCGGCAGTACCAGTTTCGTCAGGATACCATAATGCCGAACTTTTATCATAGTGTTGCTCATTCAGTAGCAAGAAATCGGCTTTCATGTCCCTCACAAACTGCTCAAGCAGATTTTGGGCGATTGAACTGCGGTGTAGATTTAGCTGCAGGATGTGGGTCATCGAAGTTCTGATTTTGCTTTGGCTAGGGCTTCCTGGCAAACACGGCATTTTCCTGATCCCAAGACGTGTCCAAAATCAGGTCTTGAATCAGCATCCTTGCAAAGAATACAGTGTGCCTCCTTCGTACACTCTTTTCTTTTATGTCCCATTTCACCGTATTTGTAACATAGGGAGCTCCTATTGAGTCCTTTGCATACTTGTTGTTGCGTTGCGTTGCTCTTCGCCGTATCCTACAGACAATCCACCCTATTCGTACTTTACCCTAATTCAGAAATTGTTCGGCGTACTTTTCGGTCAAGTCATGTCAGCCTCGCTTTGGTCCTTCCCAGACTAGGGAACTCCTTTTTGATGGCCTTTTCTACCTCGGCCAGATCCGTGACGCAGTCAATGTTTTGTATTTCGATCGTTGCCATCGGCTCGAGCGGGGCTATAGTTGCGCTTTATCCGAGGACTTTTTTACTGCGTCGCAGAATGCTTCTTTATTGCCGGCCTCTGCTCCGAATTCGACCAGTATGTGGCCCGAGCGCGTTGGTCGTACTACTTTAATGGTAGTGTTGGTGTCTTCGGGCCTTACGTTTCCCCTGATGTCCCGCAGTACCTCCGCGTAGGAGCGGCCATCTCGGGGCTTTTAAAGCAGTGCCTGCTGCCGGGGTCTTCGTCGGGGCTTCTGCTTCTCCTGTTTTGCATCAGGTCCTTTGTCTGATTGGGCGTCCCTGTGAACTTTACTTTCGGGCACTTTTTGAAGGAGTTTCTCAGCGGCTTTCTTCGCTGCTTTTGTAAGCACTATTTGGAACCCATCATCTGGTGCTCCACGTCCATCAAGTGCCTCTTCCTTCCTTCTTTTATCCCGATCTCCTTCGATTGCGCGAGACGCCATTCTTTTATTGATTTTTAACTGTCGAACTATCTGCACGTGCCTTCTAGATTCTTTAGCCTTCTGCTCGTCTTCGGCCCTTAACCAGCTCCTCCGATAGTGCCCTATGCGATCTAGGAGCTCCTCTAGTTCAAGGAGCCCAACCTTTACTGCTTTGCTGATTTTTGGGGAGTCGCATGCAGAGTGTATTCTTTTCAAAACATCTCCCGCTTTTCGGAAAAGCCTTTCTTCTTCGTATCGCTGGGCGGCAATTGTACTTTGCAACCATCCTTGGGAGAGGTTATAGCTTTCCATTTCCGAATGCAGTACTTCCGCCACATTGTCGACGTTGGTGGTGCAATCACACAACGTCGCTTTATTTGTCTGGTCACTCGTTGTTTTTCTTACCGTAATCTCCTCGTTGGCTTCAGAATGTTTCTTTACTATGTCAGGATTTGTGACCCTTGCATCGGTCGCTTCGGTAACGATCGCAGCAGTGACCATCGAATTTTCAATGCTGTTATATTATCTTCCACCGCTCGATCACCTGAAGTGTCCTGCAGAGTTTCCCGCTTTTCCTTAATAGGACGCTCTGGCGTTCGCATAATTTTTTTGCTGTGCCCGAGTGCCGCAGGAATCTCAGTCTGAACTAGACTGTCTGCTAATCTCCGTTTTTCGCTCGTCTTCACTGTCATTGTATTACTTGGCGTTTTTGTCATGATTAGTACCGCTCTCAATGTACTGTTAACATCGTGGCTGCAACCGCTGGTTGCGTCGTCGTTGTTATTATTTATATTTCTTTTTTTGGAATTTTTTTGGTCTTTTTTATGTGTTTCTGGTTGCTCCAGTTTTTTTTGGTCCCCCCTTGGAGTCGCTATCTCCGTTCGTGTGTGTAGTCGCCTTTTTGGTCCCATGGTTATCTTTCCCGAGCAGGGAGGCCATGCGAGGGTTGGCGCAAGCCCTTATGGAGACAAGTGCCCAGAGCTAGACCAGCACTAATCGGGAGTCCGTCTCAACCGAACCTACACTACCAACCCAACGGTGCGAACTTTGAACGTACTCCGAGGCCTGCCAAGGTTTTATTTATTTATTTATTTATTTATTTACAAAACTATCTTACAGAATGAAATTCCAATTACAATAAGAAAGAAAAAAGAACTTAAAAAAAGAAAAAATCCATATAAATTAAGCACATTTCAAGGAAAAAGAGATACTTACATTATAAAAAGACAAAAAAGAATTAAATTTCTAGATGGCAGAGTATTCTCCGCAGCTTTAATTTGAAGCTCGCAATCGAGTCTAAAGGAGGACCAAGCTGGAGACGATGATGATCTCTAACCATTCGAACTAACGGAGATTGACGATACGTTTCTGTTCTAGCGTACGGTACTATATAGTACTGAAAGGATCTGGTTCGGGAAAGTGGGCGTGTGCTTATCGCGTTGATTAGGTTAGATGAAAGTAAACCACTGGCAAGTTTAAAGAGAAAGCATTGGTCGAGGAAGAGCCTCCTCGCTTGAAGCGAAGGCATGAACAGGAAACTTAGGCGGTCATTGTAAGGACGATACGGAACCTTATGCTTGAAGAGGAGCGTGCGTGTGAATTTTCGCTGAACAGATTCCACTGCGTCTGAGAGATGAATTAGGTGCGGTGACCACATCTGACATACATATTCTAGAATTGGGCGCACAAGCATAGAAAACAGACGTATTCCGGTTGGAATACTGAAATATTTATGAGAAGAGCGTAAAACAAAGCCTGCAACTCTAGAGGCGTTAGATGTCATTTGAAGTATGTGGATGTCGAACTTCAGATGGGGGTCAAACGTTACGCCTAAATCCTTAAACTTATCGACGCAAACGAGCACTGAGTGGTCGATTGAGTAAGCGAAAGAAATGCGATTTGCTTTCCTGGAAAAGCACATCCAATAACATTTAGAGATGTTAAGAGTTAGTCGATTATTTCGACACCATGAGTTTAAGAGGTTGATTTGAGCTGATGACTCTAAAAATTTTCAGGTCGTCCGCATATAAAAGGGATTTAGAAGTAAAAATAGACGAGAGATCATTAATGAATAGATTGAAAAGGAGAGGACTTAGAATAGAACCTTGTGGAACGCCAGAAGTGGGACTGAAAGAATATGAAGTTTGTCCACCCCAAATCACCGTACAGGATCTATTTTTGAAAAACGAGTCCAGCCATGCCAGGAGAGGGCCACTAATGCCAAATTGTTGGAGTTTTGCAATCAGAATGTTCTGATCTACGCTATCAAATGCTTTAGCGAAATCTGTGTAAATCACATCCGCTTGACCACCTGAGTCAAGTGCAGAGGCAATAGTATCAGTAATTTCAAGTAAATTGGTTACAGTGGAACGCCCCTTTATGAAACCATGTTGCCTATCGGAGAAATTTAGCCGTAAAGCATCATAAATCCTCAAATGCACAATACGTTCTAGGATTTTGCCAAAGCAGGATAACAGAGAAATGGGTCGATAATTATGAGCAGAGGAGCGGTCTCCTGCCTTATGGATAGGGAGAACGTTGGCTCGCTTCCAGGTGTCTGGGAAAATCCCTGTTGCTAGACTCGTATTAAAGATAAGGGCAAGTGGGACACTCAAGGAAAAAGCGAGCGATTTAATGTAAACGTTCGGGATCCCGTCCGGACCAACTGCGCTGCTAGCGTCCACTCTTCACCTGACATAAGCCACACTCTGTGCCCAAAAGATTCTAAGCAAAATGAACCAAAAGATTTATTCAGAAATTTAATATTTTTCCTTCTAGGAAATAATTTCAGACAATGACTTATTTTGGTGTAATACATAAAATAAATAACAATACCTCAAAGGTTGATTCGTCTTACTATAGTACGTTGAACACATCTTTCACTGTCCAATCTCTGTGTTTGATGGCCTCCTCCGACCAATTTTTCTTATTGCGCTCCAACACCGGGACGGAGACGGTATGATAGCTGAATCGGAGCCGTTCACACACGAGTGTCATCTCGGCACTACCGTGCAAAGAAACTAGGTCGAAACCATCACATCCGCCAGCCCAAGGCATCAATTCCAGTTCGTTGTCCAAAGCGTAGTCCAGATCCAATCAGAGTCATTAGCTGTCATTCCAGCAGGGAACCTCACGTAGCCCCCATATCCTCGGGTCCGTGGGGCGGCGCTCCCCGAAGAATGCTAGCCTCCAAGAGTGCTCTTGTCGACCGGCATTCCCCCTGGGGGAATTTCCTCGCGTACGTGGGTACGGAACTCCTCAAAGAATGCTAGCCTCCAAGAGTATTCCTGTCGACCAGCATTCCCCTTGCACTTTAGACCATGAAGACCGATTGTTGATCCCACAATCTATACTGGACCGCCAAAAAAACTGAGACCTCACTGTAGCTTTTCTGAAACAAAAGGCAGACCACATATCATATACTCGTATATAGTGGAAAAAGGCTTCTTAAAGCTAGATTAAAAGGTTGCAAGGCAAGGGAGAAGTCGTTGCTGTTGGAGCGCAATAAGAAAAATTGGTCGGAGGAGGCCATCAAACACAGAGATCGGACAGTGAAAGATGTGTTCAACGTACTATAGTAAAACGAATCAACCTTTGAGGTATTGTTATTTATTTTATGTATTACACCAAAATAAGTCATTGTCTGAAATTATTTCCTAGAAGGAAAAATATTGAATTTCTGAATAAATCTTTTGGTTCATTTTGCTTAGATTTTTTTTGGGCACCAGGTGTGGCTTATGTCAGGTGAAGAGTGGAGGAACAATACAACCCAGAATGTGTGGTGCTCACTGTAAAATATGGTGGGGGCTCAATCATGATCCGGGGTTGCCTAGCTGCCGTTGAGGTGGGCGTAATGGCTTTGTGTGAGGGGCAAATAAACAACGCAGAATATATTGAAGCTCTTGAAACAGCTCTGGTAACTTCGATAATATAAATTTTTGGCAATACAAACACCAGGGACATAAAATTCCTGCCAGGCAACGCCAATTGTCACAAATTTGCGCACACCATGACGTGGATGGCTCAACACGGGATTGATCTTTTGGACTGGCCACCACAAACACCAGATCTGCATTGGATTGAGTTCATTTAATCCACTACTTGCTGCGGTAAAGAATGAGCGGAAACAAATATCCACAAAAAAATGTTTTAAGCCAGTAGATTCAATGCTGAAAAGAGTGGCTGTTATCATTAAATCGAGAGGTGAACCGACTAAATCTTAATAATTTAATTGAAATAAATTAGAATAACCATAAATTGTAATTGATTTAATTTTTTACAATGAATCCACCCTAAAACTGGCATCTATGTAGGGTGTCAAATAATTTTGCACGTGGCTGCGTTATTAACAAAGCTAAAACAATTTTCACTTTAGAGGTATTTGTTGCTTGCTTCTTTTATGTTGGAGCAAGATGAATGTTTCTGCCACTCTTGAGCACTCAGACCTCGGTCTTTTGCACTCGACAACCCCATCCATCGAACCCTACTCGTTATTTTATTTTCTGAATTTTTATTGGCGAGCATATTCCATCTCATTCCTGAGACATGAAACATCTACAGCCTGGTATAGGCAGAAGACAGACTTTCATATACATAAAGCATGATTGTCTCATCCTTTTTCAAGCATCGTTGGCAAATATAGTCTTCAGCAATAGTTATTCTTCTCAAATGAGCACAAAAGAAATCATGTCCTGTAAACTCAACCATAGCTCTACACCTTTTTCTATTTAATTTGAGTAGGAAATCTATTAACATCCCCGCGAAGGCGCCGTTGACCATGTAGAAGGTCACATCGAACAACGACTCCGAATAGGACCAGTCGTTTCTGTCTGAGATTCTGGCATGGAATTTTCTGTAGAAGCTTGGAGCGGCACTCATTTTTTCGGTTGACATAACTGTCTTAGGGACATAATCCGGTAAAAAAAAAATGAAGATGCTGTTATGATCTCCTAAAAATCTTGCTGTGTATCCTGCTACTTGAATCTTCCAGATTTTTCAGCCCAAGCTGCCCAACCGCTAGGAAGGGAAAGGCACAAATTTCTCACCTGCCTCCCTGCGCTCCCTCAACACCGTTGTCGCCCTTTCAATAGTCGAACCTAAAAGTAATTGTCAAGACCTTTCATTTGATACCCATTTCCGCTACCCTTTGTAAAAAAATTGTTTAGCGGTCATCTCCATTAATTTTTTCGTATATTTTGGGCTAAGATTGGGTCAATATTGCTCATACAGCCCCATTTATCTGATTTTTGGCCCTTTTCTAGGCCAAAAACGACTGAAGAAAGATAATTAGGTTATGTTTCGGCCCCAATTATTTTTAATCGAGAGCTCTTTGACCAGTACTCTAACCAAGGGTCATATTTCATCATATTTGATGACTAAAATCTACGAAAACTGAAATAGGTGGAATCTTCTCCTCTGAACTTCGTACAGTTAAAAAACGTGAACAGCAGAGTGGTGGACAGAGCAAATTGATTAAAAACCTCTGTCTCGTTCGTTTATGGGACTGAAGCAGATTTACCCTGTGCAACCCAATAAGGCATACAATTTTGGTTTACTTTTGCCAAACTCTGAGTTAACATTACTGGATTCTCATGCGAAGCTGGTTGAGCGTGACGGTCATCAAGTTACATTTACAGTGAAAGTGGATACCGGGCTGAACAAGACGACTTTGAATTCTTGAACTTCAAAGAAGCGAACTATGAGTCTATTCTGGAAACACTTGCTAGTATCAACTGGTCTGATACTTTAGGCTTTAAAACTGGTCTGATAGTTTGGGCAACTTTACGACGTAACAGCCAGAGTTATTAGGGAAAATGTTCTCGGTGTAAGATTCGGGTCTTCAAATTTCCCTCGGTGATACAATAAAGAATTGAAGTCGCTTGTCTGGATCAAGAAAGGAGCTCAGCAAAAAGGAAGTAAGGTCACGCACAATTGGATTACATCGAGTTTAAGCGGAGAAACGCGATGTGCATCTAACTACCAATCAAAGGAAATGTTTCGACTGTATTTGAACAATGTCAAAATCAATTCCAAATATTTTGAGTGTATATAAATAATCTCAAGAAGCACAATGCCAACCCTGGTAAGATTTACTACCAGGGAAAAGGTGCAAAAATGGGCCGGTTGTAGCCAGCTTGTTCACTGAGTAGTTTACATTATCATTTTCGTTTCCTGATTTCGCTATTTAACACTATCAACCTCCTGGGACAATATTACTTAATGATTTTGTTGTAACCTGTATTGATGTTGCTGCCTTCATCTTAAATTTGGAAGATGGGTTTACCTGTGATCCAGACAGTCTGCCTTTGCACTGCGTTAAATGTATGGATACTTCTCGATTTAATGGAAATCGACTTTCATCATTCCTATTTCGAAGAATGCTAGCAGAAGTTACGTAGAAAACGATAGGCCTATCTAAATTTTCGGCTCGTCCCAAAAAATGTTACAAGCGGAAAAATATCATTGTTTGCTCTTCCCCGCATTAGTCAACCAGTTCACTTATGTGCCTGAAAGTGCAACTGTCATGTAAATGTATATGTACTCGTAATATATTTGAAGATAATAAATCAGTTGCAATCAGAACTCGGACTTGTTTGGTCGTGTCATGCTTAACATAATATTTGGCGACGAGGATGGAATGAAAAAAATAACGACGGATGTTACCAGCGCAATGTGTTGGATATAAAATAAACGACTTACGATGAACCCAGAAGAATTTAATACGTTTATGGGAGCCTTCCAATCATTAGTACAGGGATTGACGATTGAAAACACCTCAAGACAACTGCACTCCGGAAATCAATCCAGCATATGAATTGCAGAGCATCATGAGGGAATTTAAGTGCGAAAAATTCGACACCCACATACAAGCCGCTACGTTTATAGACTTTTTTGAAGCACAATTTCGAATGTGGGACCTCGATAATTCAACAAATAGTGCCTACGTTGCCGCGAAACGTGAGTTGTTTTTGTCACGTCTTAAGCCAGAAACTTTTCACGAGCTGAAAGTTGCCTTAGCCGACGCCAGTCCAGAATTTGAGAAGCAGACATATGACACCATTAAAGAAAAGTTATTGCGCCCCTATTTCAAATACGTACACACGATTTAAGGCGTTGACGAATTTCTGGAATAGCATTTGACGCTCCAATCAGACTTTTGAGCCGTACCCAAATCAACTTAAAGAATTAAGCTGAGATCGCGGCTACAACAGTGACATGCTCGATCGACAATTACGTGATCGTTTCGCAACGGGATTGCATCATAAATGACTCGAAATAAAATTAAAACAACGTTGGCCGGACCTTAAATCAAAAAACAGTGAAGGTTTAGATGTGGAAGTAACATTTGCAGAAGTGTACGTTGTGGCTCAAGCGCGAGAGGCAGTAAAAAAAATATGACACTAGTGGTTGTGAATCGGTGAAACGCGTTCAAGACTCGGCAAAACGTCAAATAGTTAGAAAACTTCGAAGTAACCAGTGTCGACGGTGCGGTAAGCCAAAAAAGCATAAACAGTGCCGCGCAGAAAATAACATTTGCGAAGAGTGCGATATCCGAGGACATTTTGGATCGTTTAGCATCAAACGTGGTCGAGCTCAATTAAGTCATACAAGTGCACACACACAGATGCCAATACAAACGAAAGCGAGAACAATACAACTACTAAAAGTAACAAAACGTATACAAGAAACCGAAACAGCTTCCAGAAGAGAAACATTTTTAAAATGAGCGAGAAACACAGCTCCGATGTCGAAACGGAATCCGACTCAATATTCCACGTTAATAAGGGAAAAAGAATAAACGTCATGATCAACAACATTAAATGTACGATGGATTGGGATTCAGGGGCAGCACACTCTATTATAAGCACAGTTTTGTGGAGGAGAATCAGATCACTTCACTATCAAAGAGCCCCACACTGAAAGCATACGGAAACTTCAAATTGAGACCTGCAAAATATGACAGCTTCTCTCATGGTAGTTGTATTGGACAACGCAGAACCTTTGCTATTTGGTTTACCGTGGAGTGAAGCATTCGGCATGCAATTTCCGTCTGCGGTGTACAAGTACTCGCTGAAGGAATCGAAGCATCAAAAGAAATACAACAACGATAATCTTGATTGAGAATTATCCAAAATAAAATCTTATTTGAGAGCTCACTCGGTAAGATTAAAAATTATCAAATTAAAATTCATTTAAAACCTAACGCGAAGCCTATACATGTACCGGCGCGTCCAATAAAATTCGGTTTACAAAAAAATGTAGAAGCTGAACTCGACAGACATAGAAAAGGGGATGATTTCACATTTGAGTCCTAACAATACACCGCTACAGTGGGCAACACACAAATTAAATGTCACAAAGAAAGATGGTACAATTAGAATTCGCGGTGACTTTCGAACAACACTTAACTCCACCCTGGTAATAGAATGGCATCCAGTCCTGCTTTTTGATCAGCTGACACACAAATTATCTCGGGGAGCAACGTATACAACGATTGACTTAAAGGATGCATATCTGCAATTGGAAATACACCCCGACTCAAGAAAAATCGTAGTTATTTCGACTCACAGAGGTTATTACCAGTACAACCGCTTTCGCTTTGGTATCGCAAATGTCTCGACTAGTTTACAAAGGAATTTGGAAAACTTATTAGAAGGAATACCCAACGTGACGGTATATTTTGACGATATCGCCATCATAGGCAAGGACAATCACACGCATTTAGTAAACATAAAAGAGGTTTTACGATGACTACGCGCAGAAGGCTTTCGAGTAAAACTGAGCAAGTGTGCGTTTATGCAACCCTCGATCGAATATTTGGGACATACAATCAGCAAAGAAGGTATACGACCGTCACAATCCAAATTGGCAGAGATTGCAAATACTTCGACACCAACCAACGTAAAGGGGCTCAGATCTTTTTTAGGTTTAATAAATTTTAATGAACGATTTATACCTAACCTCCACGGTACGTGTGCATATCTTCACTCATTAACAGGAACACGACAACAATGGAGGTGGGGTCCTACAGAATTACAGACATTCGAGCACATAAAGCAAACGGTGGTTAAAGCTAATATTATCATGCCGTACGACCTTAACCGCCAACTATAGGAGTACGTTGTATGTGACGCATCTGAAAAAGGAGTAAGAGCTGTCTTATTTCATAAAACTAGTGTGCAAAGCGAGGAGCCTATTGCCTTTGCTTCTCTCAAACTTACTAACGCCGAGCAAAAATATTCTGTGGTCGATCGCGAAGCCTTAGCAATATTTTTCGCAGTAAGAAAATTTGATCAGTTATATGAGGTACTATGTTCACGCTAATCACAGACCATAAACCGTTACAACATTTGTTTGGCAAAAATCGGAATCTGCCGAAATTGGTCAATTGCCGACTGTTTCTGTGGGCGCGCTACATCAGATCGTATAACTACAACATAGAATATAGAAGAGGAGCTAACAACGTTCTTGGAAATTGCTTATCACGACTTCCGAATAATGACGAACGGGCAGGCAGAGAAGAGCAGCGGATTAACAAGATATACGAGGAATTACTAAGGAGTAAGTACGACGATATACAACTATCACAAAAGATTTTACAGAAACCAACAAAAAACGACACTGTGCTACGAAAAGCATTATGGCTAGCACGATCATGTTGGAGTAGCAAACAAGTAGCGACCGAGCTTAAACCGTACGACGACAAAAAAGACGAAATCTACATTCTAACCTGGCAGAGTAGACTCATCATACCTAACAAACTTCGCCAACCCGTGCTAAGACGTCTACACATCGGACATCCGGGAATAGTTGCTATGCGTGCAATAGCCCGTTTTTATGTCTGGTGGCCACTCATAAATGCTGACATCGACACATTTGTAAAAAATGAGCTTCCAGTGTTTTCGTGGATTATACTGAACGACCATGGCAACGAATCCATGTGGAGTTTGATGGACCATACGAGGATCAGCAGTGGTTTGTTGTAGTTGATGCCCTTTCAAAATGGGTCGATATCCGACCTTTCAAACAAACAAGAGCCAAACATCTATGTGATACGCTAGATGATATTTTTACCACGTTTGGATTACCGCAAATCATTGTATCGGATAACGGGTCTCAATTTTTATCCGAAAAGTTTCAACATTTTTGTAAGTCACAATGCGTAAACCACATTCGATCGTCACCATACTATCCCAAGAACAATGGGCTCACTGAGCGTTTTGTTCAGACTTTTGAAACAAGAACGACAGCCACTAAAAATGAAAACGAGGCAACGCAGCAGCGTCTTTGTGAGTTTCTGTCCACATATAGGAATACTCCACATGCTGCAACAGGTAAAACTCCAGCTGAGATCATGTTTGGTAGACGACTGAAGGGTATTTTCGACAACTTAAAACCCGACAAGAGACAAGAAATGCAGTTCAAGAGCCTAAGACGAGATTGAGTCAGGTAACGAAAATGTAGATAAAAACGACATTCTTCCAGACTTGCAGGTCTCACCAAATATACTAATAATCGTTGAAAAGACATAGCCTATTACAACCAGTATTCCAACATCTCAAGTCGGATCTGCAGAGACTGTGATGGAAAATATGGAACTACTCTCAGAACCGAGATAAAGCAACCGTATTCGCAGAGAGCCAGACCGTTTCAGGAGCTGTGCTTACCAATGAAAATTGTTTACATACTTAATGTTTTTCTTAATATTAATAATTGAATTCATTCAGCTTGAATATTTAGTATTGAATATGTATCGCCTTATGATACGGCGGGAGGAATGTCATGTATGTATGTACTCGTACTATATTTGAAGAGAATAAATCAGTTGCAATCAAAACTCGGACTTGTTTGGTCATGTCATGCTTAACATAACAGCAACTGTCAAAAATCCTCTACTGTAATCCAATTTTGTCTCACAGGGATGTCAGTCCTCAACGTGCCTGCTACCAGTCAAATAGCTTACTGTGGTTACAAGGTGATGTGAGAATATTTTGTGAGGTAAGCATTTACAAAGTTTACACAATTTATCATTGATAATTTACAAGTTAGTGCAAATTTGATATCTTATTGGGGTGTTAGCTAATTAAATTGAAAGAATTGTCTTCTTTCATCAATAATGTTGCATTGTTCAATTCATATGAATTAACTATTGAGTAAGGGCCTTGTGCCCGTTTATTTTATAAGTAAATAAATAAATAAAAAATTCTTTGTAAAGCTTGTATCTACCTTCAAGCTTCAGAGACAGGAGATAAAGTTCTTGTATCCGTTTTCATTCTTGCTCACTTGTTTTTTTAGGGTTTTGTAAAATAATTTTACAAAACCCTACTTGTTTCGCGACCAGTCTGTCCGTCTGTGCGTCCGTCCGCCCGTGTGTCACAGCAGTTTTTCTCGGAAACTGCTCTAGCTAGAAACATCAAGTTTTGAGTGTAGGTGTAAAGTGGTGATCTCTTCAAAGTTCAACTACAAAAAAATGTTATAAGGTATTTAAGGGGGGTCTCCCCATATAGGAGAGTGACCCCCCGAAAAAAAATTTCACTGAAGGTAGCCGATGTGGGTATCAAATGAAAGGTCTTGATTAGAACTTTTCAAAACAGGTCTTCGAGGGGCGCACAGGGAGGGGAAATACACGAAAAATTTGTGTCCCCCCCCCCCCTCGCGATTGGACACCTGTGATCCGAAAAATCTGAAAAAAATCAAGGATGTAGGCCTTGGTGAGTACAACAACAACAAACACGTTAGAAGTCACAATTCACTCAACTTTGTTAGTAATAGTATGATTTATCGATTTTATGTTTTCTTGAATAAAATCTTAATGGTACCCTTAAATTCTATGAAATTCAGCAAACAGATGACTATTTATAGGGTTGATGTATCCTCAAAGTTTCATAAAGATTGAATCATATTTAGCGAAGTTATAGCGGTTTGAATTTTCCTGTATTACTATAGAACAATATGCGCTGCATTTATGAGTATGGCAACATATGACTATGGAACACATGCGCTTTTAACCGACTCAGACACTACAGTTTTGCTCGGATTTGCATGAAAATTTCAAGAATGATAGGTGTCATGTATATCTTTGAGAATCGATGCAGCTAGTGGTATCAGTAATCACAAAACAAAATAGTGGCTGTTTTAAATGCGAAGATTGAATAATTATTATTTATTTTTATTTTATGTTATTTTTTCCCAACTTCAACGTTTAAGGTGCATGCTTTGAATACTTGATTCAATTTAATGAATGACTGAAGATAAGTACCTACAATTAATGTTCATAAGTGAAACAAGTCAAGTAGGTGGGAGAGAGCTCCTAGCAAAAGGGTTTTGTAACCATTCTACAATTCGAAAAAATTGGCCATTCATCGATGATAACAGTACAGGAGAGTGGCCCCTGAAAATAAAAAAAATCATCAAAAGTAGCCCATATGAGTATGAAAAGAAAGTTTTTATGGGAGCATTTTCAAAACAGTTGTTAAACTGTCAGTTTTTACTTCAGTGGGGGCACAGGGGGGAAATACATGAAAAATGTGTTTCCTCCGTCGCGGATGGACATCTGAAATAATTATCAAGGGAGATATTTATGAGTATAACAATACCAAAAACCTCAGAAGTCGAAATTCGTTCAACTTTGTTAGTAATAGTATGATCTTCGTATTTCATATTTTCTCCAATAAAATCGTCTTTGACATGTTTCTTGATTTGATTCGATCTGGTGACAGCATTTTGTAAATTGAATACAAAACCCTTCTGACATGAGCGTAGGTCTGTTTACCCAACTTGTTTTTAATTAAATTCAGCCAGGTTTCTGGTTAAATACTTCTATTGAATATATTTTCTAAGATGATTCGTTTCTTCCCCTTGATGTTTGTGTGAACACAAAGGTGGCCCGACACGAGCAGAGAGTTATCCAACAAGAACTAAGAGTGCATCAAAGTTTGAGACTAGCCGGGTCTGGACTCACAACTCTCTACCCTCTAAAATTTCTGCAACCACAGTGCATACCATGGCCACTACACAACCTGGCTTTCAGAAAATCATTGTAGATGAATATGTGACTTTAAGTGTAACGCGTATTCTTTTTCTGCTGGAAGTGATGTGAATGCTTGGGATTTCCGTTAATAAAACAGTAACGAATAAACATAATTTGAAATAAATAAAATTGGTCGAAGGAAAAAGCTACTTTTGAATAAAACTCACACAAAATATTTCAGCTATCATTACCCCATCCGATTGCGGTATCCAAATTAATTAACTCTTTATACTAAATTTCAAAACTCTTTCATGCAGTTTTCAGTATCTCGAAAACGCAAGCCAATTATGTCCTCTCTTTTTCCTTCCGAAATAATTTCTATTGTAGCCCATCATTTCTATCCGAAACCGAACTTAAAAATCTTAATCTTCTAAATCCATGGAAAATCCGTTAAATGATTATGATTCAAATTACTATCATTGAATTTTTATGGCAATATTTCATACTCTCCACGTCAATCAAATTTAAACTCCAAAACATACACAAGATAATTACACTTTTCCGATAAATTTCACCGTTTTATGTGTACACATGTGTGCATAAGTGAATGTATCGTCTAATAATGTAGAAAATTGAAATTAAAAAACAATAAAATAAAATTGAATATAAAGAGGCATAGGTGGCAAAAAAGCAAAACAGACGAAACTAAAATAGCGAATAAATAATAGTTCGAACCTTCGAATATGTAGAGAAGTATAAATAAATCGATAATTGCTCCAAATAATTGGTTTGCCTACTTTTCCACTGAAATTTGTCGGCTATTTGGTAATCTGATATGACATCAAAGAAGCTTTTCCGACACTTTTCTATCTTAACAGCGTGGTTATTGCAGACTTGCTTGTCTAGGATTGTAGGAGAGTATGAGGTGATGGTTTTAAATAGTTGTCTCTGGGAATTATATTTGTACAAGCTACCCCGAAAATTCGGGGTTGAAATTCAATTGCTTCTTCGGGAAATACAAAGAAAAATAAGCTTAAATAGAAAATATGACGGAGAAGATTAAAAAGAGAAATATTAGAATTTGTTTATTTTGGAATGTCAAGGTTTGAATGGTTTCTGTAAATGTTATTGTTGTGCATGCAAAGAGTGCTGTAGTGGCAATACATAGATCGATGATTAAGCTAGTTCCGCATATCAATCAGTATCCATTAAAGCTCGAGGTAGAAAATTCCTTCTATATATAGGGAATCCTTTAGCCTAATTTCCATGATGTAAGATAATTGAATAAAACATTGTAGAAGTGACCCACATCTTCCTTTCATTTTATAATCGAATATTTACGAGGGAAACTCTATCAATTCCCCACCCTGAGAACCTCCATGAACTTGATGAACTATTACTTCAGACAGATTGACCGAACGGTCAATGAAGGTAACTCTTCACTAAGTTGCCTATTCGCACTTTTCGCCGCGTATCTTTTCAAGCTTTCATTCTATTCTTCTATTTTGATTGACTGCTTCTCAAAGAACGTCTATCTGTTCGTACATCGATCCCATACAATGAACACCGTGAAACAATTGTCGTTGTGCTAAGCAAAAGATTATACCACTCTGTAAGGGATTAAATCCTACCTCGCTGTTACTACCTATCTACAATGCACATGTGATACTATATATCAAAAGAAGTGGAAGTTGAAAACAAACAAATCGATGATGTCCAACGTTGAGACAGTAATCGCTAGCAGACCAGCCAGAAGATTTTTAGTGGTGGATCTTAAGGTAAACGCTTGATGGAGACGTATAGGCCAAGAAACAGTCGACAGGTTAGTGAGCACTGACAAACCGACAAACAAACAATGACCAGAAGAAATGCGCAACAAAATAAATGTCGGAACAGCAACTTGCACTCGAATGTGATGAGTATGTAATTGACAATGACTGTTGCGACTGCGAATTAACGATTATCGCAGGACGCGAATTTTCTATTCTGCGTGGATAAATGTTGACCGGTGTGCGAGTATAATAACCACAATTACTGATCCCTTCCTTAATGTCTCATATGCTTTATGGAATTGAATAAGGTTGTTGCTGGTAGTGGTTGAACTTGTACGTATGATTTGATTGCAAGTTTTTCATGAAAAATCCCACTTGGCGACAAACCTGCAATCACATTTGATTTATAACATCGCGACTGGATAACGCCGATTGTTACATGGGCAATTATTAAATAGTTACATTGTTCATAAATTTGTATGATATGTGGCACTGAAGAGGATAACAAATGAATCAAGGTTATGTTGGTCTGAATACCGTGATGCTGTTTCATAGGGGTATTAAAGTCGGAAAAAGTTTACTTGTAGACTACTGCAGTTTATATCTTTGAAAAGTAACTAGCATATTTAGATGTTATTTCGTAACATGCTTAGCTATGAAATATGAAGGACAAGAAAACCTTGCATTTAATTTTGCAATTGAATCATTATTTTCGGAGTCGATTTTCGACTGTAATCGTTCGGTCTTCCTCACCGATTGTTTTACTTAGCCTAGACCGTTTACTTACATATATACTGAATTCTTAATTAAACCGAAGGATTTTTCTTAACGAATATAAATAAAATTTCAATTCAAAGGACCCTTTTGGGTCTTTGCTTTGAGAAAGTTAGAGTAACTCATTTTCTTGATCGAATTTATCAGCACTCAGAAAGGTGATATGGGCAGTACCATGTCTTGGCCCTTAATCTGCCCATCCAGCTGCGCTACGTTCTGATTTTAAACTAGTACGTATCATAACTGAACGGACTTAGAATCAAGAAAAATCACTCGAAAAAAATCTCGTTGTCCCCAACGGAGTTCGCACCAGGGACCTTCGTCTTACGCAACAAGCAGTCTAACTACTACACTACGCAGGATGTTACTTAATCGAAGTGATTAATTTGAAAGCCAGGATTTACAACAACCTTTGAAATATTGCGAGACTGTTATTGCGTCTAATTTTCTCATATCTTGCTTCTTCTCATCACGTTTTACTACCGTTTTGTCTCCGTGTGCGCTTTTCGATATACTATCTGCCAAGCGAATGTGCGTCGTTACGTCCCTGATGATTGGAGTGAATTCAAAACATAAGGAAAACTATTAGTAAAACTTAATGGCCGCAAAGGAATTCTTAAATTTATGCATCGCTATTAAATTTTACATTATCGTTTATGCAAACTGTGTAAAAGTGAATATCATTAGTAAAAATTAAAGGAAAAAACTGTGTTAAAATACCAACCAACCGTATCACAAAAATAACATAGTTATAGTACAAAGAAAACAAATTTCATTTACAACTGAATTGATCCACCCAAAATCTATGTTTTTTAAAAAGGATTTTATTTATTCTATTTTCAATATTTTAACTTTATCACTTCTTCTTCTCGGGTCTTCGCTTCCTGCAACAAGCGCCTCCATCTATCTCGGTCCATTGATCTCATCCTCCAATTTCGAAATCCAAGCAGCGATAAACTGTCTTCTTCTATAGTTTAGGGGTGTATTAAATATATCCCTAAGCTAATATACTATAATTGTACGAAAATATTCTTAATCGAACTCATATCTTTTAACCTAATCTTTTTATAATCAAACTGAATAAATTACATTCATCTTAAACTAATTTTAATAAAAACCATCATAATGCACTTAATCTATAGTTCAAACTTTAATTCTAATCACTAACATTAAAACAATTAACAAAAACAAAACGCAACACAACAATTATAAGTGCAACCCACGAGACACAAAATGCAAAAGAACAACAGTAAATTTTGATCGTTTTCATATGTAGCTATCCAGCCACCAATATCGAGATACCGGAGTTATTTCAACAAACCTTACAACTGAGTGTCTCCATCGCAAATATTGAAGCCTTGCACTCAAATGCTGAGGATATTCTATCTTCTTGTTGATCGCCCGCGTATATGCATGATATATGAATAATCAAAACACCATCAGAAGCGAAAAGATAATGATTCTCATCTTGAAACAAAAAAGCTTCAGGAGGAATGAAGCCAGTTGTGAAATATATCTCAAGGTTCCCATGTATGGGTGGAATGGCTGCAAAATCCAGAGATTTCCGCAAACAGTTCCTTAATTTGCAATTTGGTTCCAAATGAGCCTCAATATGAATGAATTGATTATTTGTATCTTAGCGACTTGATAAACTCTTTGGTTGGTATATATTGTTTCGAATCTAATTCAGGCTTTCCATACAAACCAGCAAAACCACAAAAACATTTACTTTTGAAAACCCTCAGTATATCTGTGATACTAGCACTTAAATTAAACCAGATCTTACGGCCATATGGCATGTTTTGTCTAACCAAAGTCTTGTAACAGGTAATATTGAACTTTCAGTCAATGTATCGGAAAGTAAAGGGCCGCCATAGGGACATGAAAGTGTAACCCGCTTTATTAACCAAAGTTTAGCATGTCAGTGTAGATAATGATCCATATGAACATCTTTTTACCGCACGCAGGGCTCATGAGAAAAACCTTCCAATTACGCTTCAGATCTTGACTGGCTAACAGCAGTTTCGTTAGAAAAGAAATTGTTTCATATTTCTGCGCATAGGCTTTCATTTGCCAGTTGGTCGTATAGAGCTGAATGTCGTTAAACATTTCTTGAAAATTCTTTTTAACTACTGATGCTTTTCTGTATGTCATATTGATAACCACGTCATCAGAAAATGCCACTAATGCTCGCGATAATGAAACATTCAAATCAAAACCGTTCAAAACTTTGCAAATAAAGATTGAGGAAAGCCGATGCGCACTTACTGTTCGCTGCAGTAGACTATTCCAGATCTTAAATTCGCGTGTTGTCGTTCACTTTCCATCCGTTACAAGAAATGATTCTCTATATAATAATTGCACATTATGGCGACAAGGTGTGAAGAGAAGTTATCTTGAAAGAGCTTAAAAATCAATCGGTCAAACCATACATTATAGCAAGCTTTCTGCATATCAATGAGGTTCACTCCGAAATATTCTCTGTTGTTTGGTTTCCAGAAAATGTCTGAGGTTAGTTTCACTATCGCATGTATAGTCGAACGCCTGGTAAGAAATCCAAACTGGCAGTTCTGCATCAACACATATTCCTCAATGTGTGTGTTTAACGCTTGGTTGAGTATCACTTCATTAACCTTACTGATATAAGGCAGCAAGCTGATTGAGCGATACCTTATCCTTTCTTTTCTTCAAAATTGTCATTCTTAGGTTGTTGGCTGCAGTTTTCCTTTTGATTAAAGCGTTTAGTCCGAGTTTTTGCAAACTACACGAAAAGGAGTACATCCTCAATGTGTTTAAGAACTCATTTCTTTTAAAGAAACATTCATTATTTTGAATCTAATGGATAACATTGTAAGCAAAAGACTCAGCTAGGCTTATCGTTATTTTCGCACAGCAATGTTGCCCAATCGTTGAGCAATCATCACAGAAAGCATACATTCCTAAGGCATACGTCAACGCTTAAGGCAGAAGACATCAACCAGCAGCAGCCAACGGGACACTCCACTGATCGAACCCCAAACTAGCCAGCGACAGTCAACAGGACACTCCGCTAATCAAATTCAAAACTTTTTTGAACGCTGGAACCCAATCACATGCGCTTGACGCCACAATTTGAATAGCATTGGATGCAGTAAACGCTACTACAATCCAAATGCAGGAATGCGCACGAGACATCATTCGACAGGACATTGTGGACCTCAGAACTGAAGATACAATCACACAGTATAGAAATCCAATGATGACATTTAATGATGAAAAAATTAGAACAATGTAACCAGCAATATAACAAACAATGAATAAACTTTTTCCAATAAAATTATGAGTTTCTGAACCAGTTGGGATCTAATTCATCAACTAGTACTCAAACAATGACTGTGTGAATGGCATGACAAGCGATGATGGGTGATATTCTGAATCTTGTTTGCACGGAGGAGGAAAAACCCTATCATGAGGATGCAAGCAAAGCACGAACTGACGACAAGGTGAGGTGGACGCTTGTAATCAAAGCACGAAGGAAAAAGTGTACTAATAGCGAACTCTCGTAGAAGAAGAAACCTGTGAAGCAAAGGCGTCCACAACTACTACTCTGGCGAGTTTTGTGACAGGGATTGGGGAAGTCGTTACCGACTGCTTAAATGGAAAGCAGATATCTTTGCTGGACTAACAGGGTGCACATTTACCAGCCATTTGTGATTAAGTGACAGAGTCAGTCAATCTTTTAGAGGTAACAACTGGATGTAGAAACTCCTCGATATCGGGCTCTCAAGAACTAACAAGAACTCAACGAAGGAGGGCTCACCACAGAGTTATGCGTAAGCTGAAGCAGGCTTGTGGAAGGACTGATGAAATAGATTCTAGTGCTCAGCTGCATAAGACGAGAAAGTTTAGAACATCCGCGGTGATAAAACGTAGTAGCCAGGAAGTGTCGATATATAAGAAGAGGAGAAAATCAAGCTCATAATAATCGAGGGTGCCAGATGGTCACTATGAATCAAGACACTCAGGCTATTGAGGTTCAGGAGATCAGACTCACTCATTAAATCAAACTTGGCATGTGGTAACTACGCAGAAGCTGCTTTGAAGTAGCTGGTTGTTTGCATTGAATTGAACAATGGAGGCCCGGTTCATAAGTGCGAGAGAACACTCTCTGACCAATTATTTGAAATCTCGGGGCACATCACTGTTCATTATAGAATGAACGGTCTGTTTTTCAGCGGGGCATCCTGCAGGCTAAATACACAGATAACCGAACTAATGAATCGTTCATCAAATAGTCCCCAAGTTTTCACCTTATAAGAGCGCAAGGCTCCTTGTCAACGAAGATACCCTCATTAAGCTAGTAAGGACTACAATTGGGATCCTAACAATAGTCAAAGATCCTAAGAGTATTATGGTGCGCCTCAGGCTCAGAATCCAGAAACAACCACTCAAACCTGGAGATCATCCCCTTACGCAAAACGGCAGTGTATAGGCTAATAACATGAAAACTGCTTGGTTCGTCGAAATAGATCAGGCCAGTGCGAATCTTTTGAGGTCTGCCCTGGGATTGTGACTTCATTCGTTCTCATTAACGTTTAAGGCCACCTTTCCCAGTTGGTAACAGATGAATAGAAAACATTTAGTAGGATATTAAATTTATCTTGACTTGTGATATACATTCTTTAATATATTGTATGCGCAGCATACTATGGTGCGGAGGAAATTGTCACAACACATATAACAACGAGTATTTAAGAGTCATGTCGAGAAGAAAACGAATCTACGGGTTGAACATGCGTAGCTCAAGAATCTTCTGTGACGGAGGATTTGACTGCCACTGGGCCTGCTTGGGAGGCGTAGCAAATGCAGAAGCATCTCTTTTCAGAAAATTTACGAACCAAGACGCGGTTACGGTGAAGGTATCGTATAAAGAAGACATGGGTAGCAATAACACCATTGTTGTATCAGCTTTCTTCCCATACGACACCGCTCCAACTCTACCCAGCAGAATGCTGAAGGAGGTTGTGGATCACGTTGGTTTGATGATAGGTGACCTGATATTTTTTGCTACTTATGCCCTGAGTGCATAGGGCTAGTAGGCGTGCAAGACATCTAGACTTTCCACTAAATACCTCTCCTGTTGACCCGAAAAGCAAGCTTGGAACAGTTTGACATATTGATTTGGGCTTATTCTCATTTTGTAACGTAGTAAGGTGCCTTCAAGTTGGGGGACCCCTCCTCTAGTGAGAAGGGAAATAGAAAGAGGGATTGCAGAATAGTTTTCCCCTACCCCTGAGGTCCGTGGCTGCTCAAGTAAGCCTGACCTGATATGTGGTTGTGATGTAAATGTACATCACCATATGCAGTACCAACTGCAATCGTGGAGGTGAACAGCTGTTGGATTTTATAACGTCTAGTGGACTGATAATTCTGAAAAAAACTCCAAACTTACTTTGGTTACATCATATAGACAAGAAGTAATAGAAATCATTCTGGTCACGATGAGGATAGCACAAGTGATTCAAGACTGCAAGGCTTCGAAAGAAACTATTTTCCGATTATACTCGTAGATGTCTTGAATTTTGGGCCAGCACACACATAAAGATGATGTGGCCATTCAGAAACTTTAGAAAATCAGACTGAGCGTATGAGTTGAGAGAAGAAGCGGAATTATCTTTACCACCTAAACTTGAAACTAGAAAATCGGTCGAAACGAGTGTTGAAGAATTGGTCGCGATTCTAAACTCTTGTTTAGAAGTCACCCGTCCGCTAAATCTCAAGTTTAGAAGTCACCTGTCCGCTAAATCTAACCTTAAAAGTTTGCTCCGTTTAAGATTAAATTAGTGGAATCAAGAACTGCGAAAGGTTTGAAAATTCAATAGCACTATAGATGGATTCAGTGGCCGACTGGTGAAACTCCCGGACCCCACAAGTCACATATAAGAAAAAAGTGAGAAAACCTAAACGGGCTTCTTATATCAAGTTTTGTAAGCAGACTGTTGGGATGCAAGGGACTGCAAAACTTCAAAAAATTCTCCGCGGGGACCGTTCTATTAAGCGAAAATCAATTAAGAAACCTGATGGCACCTTGACTTGGGCTGAATTATGACTTACTGGAAATACTGATGATCACCCATTTTCCTTATAATCAGGTCATCGGTTAGGAGCCTTCAACCTACTTGCTCATGCCACCACAAAGAACTAGCGTAGGAAAGAAAAGCTGGAATTTTGCAAGGTAAGTAGCTACATTCAAAGGAGTCAAACATATGCTAGGTTCATTCAATAAACGTACATCACCCGGGTTTTTTTGTGTTTGGAGGTGAATGTCATTTAAGCACGGAGTATGAGACTCCCATGCTCACAAGCGACCAGACATCTCACCTGCCAACAAGAGAATCCAGCCTGGAATAGTTTCACACATAACTCCGGGCCAGGTTTCGTTTCATTACGCCATGATGCGCCTTCAAGCTGGGGGATCCCTCCCAGATAAGCGATCCCCCAGCCCCTACACCCCTGGCTACTATGAGTCCCTTTTATCTTTTAGGACTGAGTGAGCTCTCCCGTCTCCTTGTAGAGGTCCCTTGGCAGCCTGTCCCATTTTGTGCACACAAAAAATGTGTGACAGGCATTGTCTTTCTCTCTTGGGCAAAACCGACAATCGGGGGACCGTGACTTACCAATCTTGAGCAGATAAGACTGAAAACAGCAATGTCCGGGATTGATGGTATTGTTTCTGCTATGATTAAGGTAAGATCCAAGAAGTTAATTTTGTGTCCGAGGAACATCTTAACATGAAACTTATCGTTAGCATACATGCCCACACCTTGGCAAATAATCGGAGTTGTCGTTATTCCGAAACTTGGAATAAGTGACTTCTCTGAGCCATCTATCCTCCTACAAGTTTTACTTTGTTTTCAGTTAAGATACTAGAAAAGCTTGTAGAGCAACACATGGGTGTTTGACACTGAAAAACAACCTTCCCTGCATAATGCAGCACTTTTAACAATGGAAAATATCCTGTGAAATAACCCTTCATTTCCTAATGACGAAAATTGAGAGGATGGGGAAAGAAAAAGGAATACGCTAGGGGTATTTATTGGCATTGAGGGAGCCTCACAAAACAATTGTAAATACCAAGTAGGCTAGCAGACTGTCTGGACAATGCAGGATAATTATGGGGCTTGGTACCTAAGGAAATATTATGGCTATGCAAAGTGATTATCAGGCCACTGATTTGCAACGCATCTGTTGTCAGGTGGCACAAACCAGACTGCTCTTGAGCATTGTTTTGCATGGCCAGGTTTTATTGAATGATTTCTCTGGAAATTAACAGGGTGTTTAGCACAACAGTAGGTAGGGCCTTAAATGCAGTATCAAACTTGCCTGTCCTAAAATTTTTAATAAAAGGAGAGGCCCTGCAATCTGCCCTGAGACTTGCGGGAGCAGCATACACAGGAAGATTTTCAGTATGGGTCCCGAGCACAGTTATGCCAACAGACATAATGAGTGCTGTTCCGAACTTTTACAAAAGTTGGTCACATTCAGAGTCGCTATTTGGTGAGGCAAACATGGTCTTGTACACGGAAATCTCTTGGACCAAAGGGATAGTTTTTCAACCGAGATATCCAGGAACCGATCCCACTAGGAATGCTGACTCCTGTATTCCAGGCAGAAGTGTTTGCTATACTTGACATACAGTCTACTGTAAGTACTGTAAGGATTGGAAATATGGGGCAATGCACTTAGTAAGGACCAATAGCGAAAACGGGCGGCGCAAGTACAGAGATGTTTTATTCTGATTAATTTGTAGCCCTACAAGTTTTGCTTCGCTGTTGAGTTTCAGGAAAAATTCTTTAGCGGTTGTTAACGCCTGTGACAAACTATTGATGTCGTCCCCACAGGCTACAACTTGGCTCGACTTGTATAGGAACGTACCTCTTGTATTGACAGGTAGCATTCTTATGACATATTCCAGACCCTAATTGAATAGCAATCAACGGGAATAAAACAATGTTTATCACGCAGTCGAAGAAAAATACCCAAAATATCACACTTACACGTAATGAAAAAGACGAAATGCGCGGAGGAATGCTGCTCGCAAATCAAATATTTTATTCAGTTTTGACGATCTTTAAGGCCACCTGTATAAACAGGAAAACAAAGCTCCAAGTATACAAATCTGTGATAAGACCCAAGCATCTGCAAACATATTGAACGTCTTTGAAAGACGGGTCCTGAGACGAATCCGATACAACCACGAGCTGTATGAACATTTTGACGAGCGATTGACAAGCCGGAGGTCTCAGGCACTTGTTGCAGGAAACGAAGGCGCTACGAAGAAAAAGTACAAAGGTGAAAAGCACTAAGAACTGCATCCGAATATGGGCGGTGCAGGAGTGATTCTCATCATCTTCTATATCCGAGGGTGCAGCACAATCTGCTTGCATTGAATCGAAAGTGATAGAAAGGCAGCTAATCGCGAAGAGAAGTATTGACCACTCAGTAGTGTAAGGAGATTAAAGCAGTGCAAGGAGATTAAAGCGATAGACAAAGCGCTCATCGCTGATGGTTCAATCGAAGGCATAGCGGGACTCACTCCTATCCGACGCAGCTGTTGAGTTTTAGTATCACTTGTCAACGATTGGTGAATCACGATCCCCCGACTGTATATTTGGTGGAAAATGATTCCTGCTAGATATTTTTTGCGTGGAAAAGATAGAACAGGCAGTACAATGATATCCATATGTAAAGCTCTCTCATTTGATCTATCCGGAGAGATACTCAAATCGGTTCACATATGGCACACTACGTTGGAGAGTCCTGAAAGTTAAGCGCACAGATTTGGTGAAGATTCCTTCTTAAGAAACCCTTCCTCCCACCTTTCTACTTATTGAAAAAAGAATTTATGTAACCTGATGGCACTCTGTCATATGGAAAAACGAGGGTTTGCTAAAAGTAATCTTTGAAAAGAATCCAGGCTAGGTTCTCAGGGGACTTATACAGTGATTACTCTAAGAGTACTGTGCGTTTGAAATTCCGACACTCAGTACATGAATTTCATAATCTCTCTACCACAAGGAAAACAAAAATTACCAGACTACTCGTAGATGACATTACGGGTAAAATTCTTTAAAAATTGTCAACCGGTGTGGTTTCCTTTTGAAAATAAATAAATCAACTTATTTTAATGAATAGCTACATTTCGATAATTCCCTCCGTAACATTCATCTCCATGTGTTGCATGTCCACGCACAAGCTTGCAACCAAGGTGCGTCGTAAGAATATGTAAATTATTAGAAGAAATTAAACTACTTTCAGCCATGACCTTTGATTGTAATTCGATAAAGTGTACCATTTAATCATCTCCTGCGTGAATTGGCAATTCATCTTCCATCACAAATGCTCCGTTTGCATGTGACAATGCTGCAAAAAGTGAATGTATTTGCTGTACCGGCAACAAGTTTTCATTATTTAGCCACTGACACCTTCCTTGGTGAACTTTCCGTCCTTCCTCTTCCTCGAACCAACTTCACCGTTCGTTGCGTTATACTGGCGACATGCCTTGTTTGTTTCCAAACTGCATTCTGGTATTGTCTCAGGTGTGACACATTATCGGATTTTCACTATGTTGTATGCAAACCCTTCCTTGCTCACCTTCTCAGCTTTTAACCACCTCCGTTCCCTCTACTCCGTCGCACCCGGCTCTGTTCCTTCAAACTCACACTTGGCTCCTTCAGGCGATAATTATTTAATCGGATTCAGTGAGATCGACACCTCGGGTACCCATGGAATGCAGAATGCAATGGAGCGTTAAGCTTTCATGCAAGAGTGTAACATTTACGGGCAAACCAATACATTAACACGTTGCATTTTTAGTTTCAAATTGTGCGCAACTGTCTTAGGTAGGTAATTGACTAGTTCAAGTTTTCTCTTAAAGTTGAGGATATGAAATATATGTACACCGAAATACATTCTCGTACTGAGGCGCTTTTATTGAACATATTAAACGGGTTGGAGTTATCGGTTGCATATTAAACCACATCACCGTATGTTTTTGGTGTGTGTAAGACTTCAAAGTGCATGTTCAAGCAGAAGATTTCATGAAAAGAGAATTTTTTAACGCACATCAACGGTAAACCTACCTTTACCTTGGCTGTCACACTTTTTGCTGATTCTTCCCCTTCTTTTCCTCATCTCTTCGCATTTTTTTGTTTGTTTTTTTCTTATTTTTCTTTTCTCCACAAACTGACCACCGCAAATTTCTAGTGAATCTGATAGGTAATGCTTCCCGTCTCAGGTTACTCTGAATGGGTTACGGCGTTCTGGTGACTAATTCGTAGATAAATTATATGATGCATGTTTCAGAATGTAGAGAATTGTTATTAAGAAGGAAATGTAGGAAAGTTAGTGAAGCGAGAGGAAGTTGACCATCACCTTTTTTGGGATACTGCTGTTGACAAAACTATGCACACGGTTTGAGATTGAGGCTCAAGGATAGCGGAAATCGGGACCTCTTCTCGAATGTTTTCTCACTTCGAATTCTCGTTCTAATTTCTATACCTTGAACGTGAAAGGATTAGATCCGATGGGAATGGACGTGGGAACCTGTTTGAAAAGTTTGATCCACAAAAATGCTCCCTGTGCAGAATTTTGAAATTGGAAACTTTGCTTTCAACAAGCACCGAACGTGTTTGTTTGATGGATCAGCTTAGGGCACTTTCAACCCACATCAACCTTTCATACTTGATTGGACACAATATGGTACCAGTTTGTTCACTGATGAAGTGATGCATATTATTATTTGCTTGCATTTATCGAGTACGTGCTTTGGTCAACTGGAGTAACGGGAACATTATGAATGCATTTTTGAAAACAATGAGGAGTAATTTCTTAAAATAGCCTTCGTTTCAATTCTATCCAAAAATAATTTTATAACAATGAACAGTTCATGATCCCTTGAATATTTCAGCGTAATTACCAACACAGGTTTCTTTAAGGTTAAGTAGAAAGGGGTATTTTTCTGATTATTTTTCCTTAAAAAGGATTTACACTTTTTCTGGGTGAATAAAACTTAGGGGAGATCAACCGCATGGCGTTCAATAACCTGAGACCGTCGCTCAATCGAAGACTCAATGGCACTGACTTCTACCCATAGATATAGAGAGTACTGGATCCGCAACTGGTCGTGAGAGCCGAAGCAATTAGCAACCTCCTCTCAAGTTGTGTGAAGTTGAGGTTTCTAGTGATATGCTTTTGTTTTACCACTTTAATCACTCCGAAACACGTTCACATTTAAAAAGTTTTTAATTTTGAAGATCACGCGTACGAAATCGGCACTTTAGTTCACTGTTTTTATTAAAAATTTACGAAATTTACATCCGCTTTGACACATGAGTTTTCTCGCCGTTTTCGCGCCCTTTTCGGTTTTCTCTTGCTTTGACGTTCGAGTTTTCCGTGAGAGTCGTTTGTTGTGTTGTACTCAAACTGTTTCCCGAATGATAACGAAGGCGCGATCGTGTGCACATGAACTGAAATTTCGTTGGTGTGCGCGGGTGTCAGTGGGGGAGTTGATTCTTCTGAAGAGAGTAAAGAAAAACCTGACTGGAAACAAAGGGGAAGGAAAAGCAGAGGGAACCATATATTTTCGAGAGTGTAAGTTATTTATAACTGATTTATGTAGCAAATTTGCTTCTCACATGGACGAGTACACAGATTCTCGTTGCTCGTCCATTTATTTATATGTCTTTGCTTCTACATAATCCAGCTCAGCACGGATATTTTCACATTTATGGTGCTTTGGGTGCATATTTTGAGCTGAAGGAAACGGTTGCGCCTACCACACACTTTTTACGTGTAAAAGATGGGACAGGTAGCAAAAAAACCTCTTTGAGGAAGTTGGAGAGCTCTCTTCAGGTAGACTGATCGGCGAGACGATTAAATATATTGACAAATGGGCCCATGCGGCATATTACGACTGGCAAAGAGAATAATTAAGTATCTGGAGGCATTAAGGGCCGAGCGTCTCTTTTCTAGCAATCCCTCCCCCTCATTCCCCGATGGAAAAGGAATCCTTGCATTCCGATGGAGTCTCAAGGAATAAGAAAAAGAGGCCAAGCCTGAAGTATTGTGTCAAACAGTTCCAGGTTAGGCGAATTTTCAATGTAAAACTAGAGATCTATCCATGATAAATAAGGTACAACCACGAACTGTATGAAATATTTGGCAAACCGTTCGCCTCAGGGATGACAAGACTGCGAAATCTAAAATTGGACAGCCACGTTATGTGTATGAACAAACAATGGATGCTTGAAAATGTTTTCTTTAGAAAACATGAATGAGATTCGTGAAAAAAAAACTAAGGAAACGCTAGAAGGCTCTTCCAACGAAGGCAATAGATCATTGTTCAGATTTCAAAATTCGAGGATGTAATCAAAAAAGCAAAGCCTAAACGTCTATTTTTTCTTGGTCCATACCCAATCTAAATTACATAGAAAAGGGCTGCAATGCTTTTTACTACAAAGGCAGAGTTATCAGACATGATAAAGCAGAAACAAGACTTCTTCTACTGGCAAACTGTTTTTCAAGATATCCGGAGATTGTAGCCCACAATGAAAGATAGGACTCTTTTTTTCATAAATTCCACTCATACAATCTAAGACACGCAATATTTGTCACGTAAAGCTTGGGTAACAAGTTCATTCTTTAGGCAATCAGATAATATGAGAAAAATATTACCCCACTGAGTAGTCCGCGTGGTGTAGTGGTTAGAGCACTCATCCCATAAGCCGAAGGTCCCGGGTTCAACTCTCGTTGGCGGCAACGAGATTTAGGTCGAGTGATTCTTCGGACGGACTATAAGCCCGTTCAGTTATGATACGTGCTGGCTTAAAAATCGGAACGTATTGCAGCTGGGTCGACGGACACTCGGCCAAAGCGTGAAACTGACCATATCACCTTGTGGAGTGCCAACACATTCGATCATGATAATGAGATACTCTAACTATCTCTAAGCGAAGGCCCGAAAGGTGCTGTAGTGCTACAATAACAACAAAATTACTCCACTGTCAAGCAGATGATAAGTAGCCAAAGATCCCGTTCCGCTATTGATACAGATACAGAAGCTATTTTGTGAAATAGCTTCTTGGCACACTTTAACGATCCCAGATTCTATAGTATTTACTTATTCTAGCGAAAAACAGAAATCATAGCGCAACAAACAATACTATACCAATGACCGAATTCTGAGAGGTGCGATTGAAAGTTCCTGTGTTTGCATGCAATATCATAGACGCTGGATACGAGATATGAGAATTGTCTTCGTGAGACCTTCTAAGGATATTGTACTTAGCCTACCTTTATAGCTTATCTAATGGGATTTTATTATCTGCTTGTTGATCAGTATGATCCTTGCTACTTTCTAGGGTTCTGGTAAGCATAATTTCAGTGATTTTGCTATTCAATAGGGTACTAAACACTTGTTTGAGAGAACACTAAAGAAAAAGGAATAATTTTTATGCCACTTAGTTTGCACGACCCCTAAAAGTATCTTCGCTTTGGCTTGGCCTCTAATTAATATCTGATAAATAAGCTAAGAAAATTTTTCGTTGATTTTAAGCAAGCATACGACAATATTGATCATAACGTACTGTACCAATAATGCGTTGCTCTTACCAAAATGACATCGACGCTGACAGCCTCCCAAGCCCGCATCAATAACCAACTCACCGACGCCTTTGACACAAATGTCGAACTAAAGTAGGGAGATGGGCTGGCCCCAGTGCTATTCAATTTGGCTTTGGAAGAACTCATAAGAAAGCTATCTGTCGATACAAGAGGTGCGTGATTATACAATTCAAGCGAAGTCGTAGCCTAAGCGGACGACATTAACATTTCGTCACTGTCGTCAGCAACCACCTAAGAACTTTTCCTGCAAGCGAAGCAAAACTAGTGGGGCTACAAATCAATGAAAATGAAAAAAAACTCATGACGCAGCCAAGGAAAAATACTTCAAACATCCAAAATATCATAATATCGAAAATATTGATGCGCAAAAATAATGAGAACCAGTAATGAAAGAGATGAAATTTACCGAAGAATACAGCTCGCAAATAAAATATGTTTTTTAGTTTTGACGGTCTTGAAGATCAGGTGTATACACAGAAGGACATAGCTCTAAGTACACAAATCTGTGACAAAGCCTGTGTTATGCTACAAGCATGAAACATGTGAATCGTATGGACGAACAATGGATACCCAAAAAGGTATTCGTTGGGAGAACTGAAGGCCGGAGACCAGTGAGGAAACCAAGGAAACGCTGATCTGACTCTGTCGACGAAGACAGTTCATCGCTGCGCAGATTACAGAATCAAAGGACGCTGTCAATGGATCCAGACAGTTAGAGATACTTGTTGCAGGAAGCGAAGGCGTGAGAGGGGCATTAGTGTTACAAAGAAGAAACAAGCTAAGAATTCTATCTCATCCCTTCACATAAATCGACAACTATGCATCAATTTTTATGAAAGATCATTAGTCTTTAGCCTTTATTACCTCGGAAACTAAGTACTTTCTCCACAAAGAACAACATGATCCCCATCATTTTGGTTTCATGTAAACAGAAAGACTGTATGACGCCCAGCTGAAGAATGATAAGCTTGCAGCGTAGACCTTGCCTACACCGGAGTAAGCAGTTGTTAATATGTCTATGTAGGCCTTTCCTGACCAATTTTTTCATTATACTGACTCCACGTTCCTTGAAATTCTCATCCAAGCTTGGTTCATGGTATTACTATTCAGCAGTGTAGCAGCAGCTTGCTTGCTTTAGCACTACAGTCCCTTTTGTATCGGCAGACGAGGTGATATAGTCAGTTGCACTCTTTGGCCGTTGAGCCCAGCTGCGATACGTTCTGATTTTAAACCAGTACGTATCATAACTGAACGGGCTTAAAGTACGTCCGAAGAATTACTCGAAATAAATCTCATTGTTACCAACTGGATTGAATCAGTTCCCTAGCTTAACTAGAGTAAAAACTAAGCTCATCAAAGAGAGTAACTGAAGGCAATGCATGACCATCATCGAAGTTTCTGAAAAGGAAGCAGAATAAATCCCTAGCAAGGGCAAAATAAGAATGGGCTCGCTTATCAGCAGTATACAGAAAAGATCAGCACCTCTTTGCTGTTTTAAGTAGCTTGGCTATGGCCATATCGCCAAAGGAGGCAGGGGGCTATTATGAGTTTCGTGCGCTACAAGTATGGCAAATTAGGGCTTAAAAATTAATTAACGATCGCGGGAAACACATTGCATTTTCTGCAAAAACCGTGACCCAAGTATTAACCTCCTTGAACTTTCAAGGGATGAAGATGTTCTGGGTCATGAAAGAGGCCCCAGCCAAGGTCAAAGCAGCACTGCAATGATCTGTATCTCTTAGATAAAGCAGTTTTCAAATGAAATGAAAGCTGACTTTCTACTGCTCAGCGAGCAGCACCCTGATTAGAGTTTATCACCATGGTACCTTTACGAGTCTGTTACTGCCGCCATCTTGGTTCTAGATAGCGCTCGTGTGCGGGCGCAGATCCATGGGTGGGAGGACGGCTTTGCACAGGTTCAGTCTCTAGAAACAACACTCTTGGATGCATACCTAGTGCGAAATGAACAACTTGGACATGCTGAACTCAACTATGCTTATTACCAAGCCATCCTGCAGGTCTTCCATGCCACGTCGGATATCCCGGCATAGCGAGCCTCAAATATACTGATTGCTGAACAACGAAATGGATTTTACAAGCTTCGATAAGAGGCCTAGCGAGCTTCAGCTTGGGATAAGACTTGTATACAAGTCAGCCAGAAAACGTCTTTCTTAGTCAATCAACAACAACAAGGTCAGTTGCTGTCAAGATTTGATGGATGACGTGAGCAGGGATCCGTGGAGCCTGGGATACAAGCTAATCATGCGGATGTTTGGTGCCCAAAGATTACCCTGCGCCTATGAAGCGGGAAGGATGGGCAGGATTGAGTGTCTTTTCCCAACACCCCGCCTATGTTGATGCTTTTTAATGGAATAACTGTTGAATGCCCATCTTTTCGAAAGTGGAACTGGAGTAAACTGTCTTGTTTCTGAACGCGATGAAAGGCCGAATGACCAGATGGGACTCCAGCTGAGGTGCAGTTGATCTATCACTTTCGCCCTGGCTTGCTGCTTTTCTTCGCGACTGCATGTGTGAAAGGGTATCACCGAAGCGCCAAAAGGTGCCAAAGCCCATGTAGATCAGCATTGGGATGGGGAGTCCCGAGTCATAGTCTTCATGCCGCTTGTTATGTATGTTAGACATGACCGGGAAAGTGATAAAAAAACTCATTAGCGGAAGACCAACCAACATAATTCATGCTGACCTATCGCGATAGCGGCATAGTATCAGAGTAGGCCGACCCACCCTCAATGCAATCAGAGAATTGGTGAGGGAGGTCAACCGTGCGGAGGTTTACAGCAGTTCAAATCGACGGGTTGTCTTTCAGGTTACACTTGATGCCAGAAATGTTTTCAATTTTGGATGGCCGGATATCCTGGTAACACAAGAAATTTTGAGGAACTTTCTGAAGGATCTAGTCAGCTCTACGATACAAAAGAAGGTTGTTGTAGGATGGAAATCACATCATAAGTCGCCTAGTACTCCATCCTCGGCCTGACTTGTCGAACGTCTCGTCCGTCAGGCTATTGAATCTTTATTTGCCCGGTGAGTCATTCTTGATCGATTATGTGGATAATTTTGCAGGGTTTGTCGCCAGACGCACATCCGAACATGCATAAAATGGATTAGATATGCTAATCCACTAAAAAAGGAACTGAATTGTTACTCGCGGCTTCAGCCACGTACTGAAAAAAACTGAAGTGGTCATACAGACAAATAAAAGAATCCCCAAAGTAAATATAATCAATATAGGAGAAATGCTGGTCAAATCAAAACTAGCTGCGCAATGTTTGGGCTGATTGATAAATTCAAGGATGAGTTTTGTCAAGCAACGGCTGATAAGGCGGTACCTTGTGCAACAGCACTTAATCGACTGTAATCAACATTAGAGAACCCACCTTACCTAGGAGGCGACTCTGATGAACGCAGATCCTAGTAATAGAGTGACGCTCTCAATAAGGAGCAGCAGTGAAAGCAGTTAATACTGGTGCAGAAACAAGGAGCGCTGCAAATTGCATGTCCGTATCGAACAGTCTCCGGATTAGCGGTGCTGGTGGTCATAGGAACCAGCGAAGTCTTACGAGAACCACATAGAGAGAGGATTCACTACCGCCTGATCCCTGATCTGAAGCCAAAGCTCGATTGGTATCACGGTGAGACTGACTTCTACTTGACCCAGCTCTTAAGTGGACATAGATGCTTTCGGTCGTACCAACACAAACTTAGTAATTCATGGTCTTTCGATTATGTGGATGACTGCCTTGAGTCTATAATTGGAGAGATGCTTACATTAATTAACAAATAGAACCGTATCGACTGTCCAGAGGCGTCGAGGACGGAGAGGTCTCTTTTCTAGCAATTTTCGACCTTCTCCTTCTTCCCGCTAGTAAGAAAATTCCCGTAACTCAAAGGCGTCTACAGGCTCAGGAAACCAACAGCTAGCCCGAAAATTGTTTTGGTTCGGTTCCAGGCTAGGTTAACAGCTTGACAAAGGAGATTTTTAGTGGATAGTCCAGAGACCTTGTGCGTTTAGGAGCTCAACATTGAGAGCATAATTAACTTTCACCTCCTTACCCCGAAAAAAGAATACTACATTACGTCCACATGAGAATCCTTCTGTCCTTAGTTCTCTTAATTGGCTCAACTCAAAAGGTCTGCCTAATAAAACATTTTATTACATAATTCATTCTCTATTTGACCTTTATTTGATTCACTAACTGATTGCCTTTCTGAGATTCTAAAACATAAGAAAATTTTTTGAAAGTTCTATGTACTTAAATTTAGTGCTTATGTATTTCATATATTCTTGGGGACATCTTTTATCTTTATTTTCTATATCTGTATTGCTTTGAGCTCATTATTTTTACGGTGTGCTCTTGACATGTTACTACGGTAACGTTCTTCTTTCTTTGGATAGCTGTGAAACCTTAGATTATAAACTATTTAATTTATTTTTTGTTTTTTGTTAATTTTGTTTACAGTATAAACTGGTAACTTTGTTTGGCTTACCCCGTAGGTAAGCGCTCTAACGACTACATCACGTGGACTATATAAACTGGTAATATGAAGGTTATATTTTGACATTAGATTAAATATCCCATAGTCTTTCACATGTGAAGCTTATGTTAAGGTGTAAATTATTAATTAGAATTTCAAAATAAAAAACGAATATTTCTAAGTGTTACGAAATTTAAAATAAATAAACAAAAGTGTTGACTATAATTTCAGACGTTTAGGGATATTCAAGGAAAATTTGTTTGGAAGCGAATTTCAAGAGTACGCAGAATATTCTGAAGGGCTTTACAATGACTGAAACGACCGGTATAGAGGAAACAAGAGGATACTTTCTTGGAAGGTAGCTCATTGCTGAAAATATTAAAGAGCATAGGGACTAAAAAACTTCCTTGGGAAACACCAGACATAGGAAAGAAAGACGAGGAGATGCCGTCAGAGGCTGGTCAAACATGAGGGTATATTGAATTTCAGTTGTTTCAACAAGGCACGGATTAATGAAAAATTAAATAATGAAATCAAATGAGGTTACTCATTGAGGGATAAGCAGCCATTGAAACAGGGATTGTGGAAGTAAAACAGAAAAAGAAAAGTTTGACTCGCTCATTGATGTCTTTATGTTTCAACGTATCTTGTACTAGTTTCGTCGTCCAAAGAGATCTTTTTCTATTACCAAAGCAAAAAAGAAGTAGATGATTATCAATAATAGTTATAGGATGTTGTTAAAACTTTTGAAAGCTTTTTGATGCGACTGTTGGAAAAAATTGGTCAGTCGATTGATAAAAACTCTTGTGAGATAACTTGATGATTGGGCTTATGAAAATTTATTGTACGGAGAGGATGAGGTTTTTAACTGCGGGTGGAGAGATTTTCACTGTATTAAAAAGAGAAGAATGTTGTGGATCAATGGAAACCTAAAAATATAAGGATTCTGGCAATATGGCTTTTGCAGGAGGAAGTCTTGTTGGAATGAAGTCAAGATTGCAATCTTCAGAGTGGAATAGGACACCAAATGGAGATGAGTGCCAAGAAATAAATAGACAATTAAAACCGCTATATATAAAGAAGTATAAGCTAAAATGAAGAGAATTAAAATACATAAGCAGAATTTCAATCAAGGAAGATATGTAAGTGTAAATAAGCAAGCTGTAAGCTTAGACTACAGCTTACAGCTTGCTTATTTAAGAAAACTAATACTTAATGAAATCAAAGTTTTTAGATAGGTTCAATTTCGCACGCAAAGATAGGTCAAAGTAAACACGCTCAGTAAAAAAAAGAGTTCTTTACAATAGCAAGGACGCTTCCTCCATCCAGTATTGTTTTACTGGGAAAGTTGCGATGACTACACAATAAAACAATGGTAACTGCCTTCTCTTTGGAGGTTTAATAGATTAAGCCATTGCCATCATGATAATAGAAGAATTAAGCTCACACTGCTTGGCCGTTAACCTTATAACACTGACTTCACTGTTCAGAAATCGCAGTTGACCACCCGTATACTAGAAGCTTACCATATTCAAGTCACTTATGAGGTATAAAGTCTTGTAAGCAGACGAGTTGATATCCATATTTAGATTCTCCATATCTTCAGATATCGATCTTCCGATCGATCACAGATAAAGGTCCAAGTACCAGTAGCGTTGTTACAACAAAATTGATGAACTTTTCCCGATCCCCTTTTCCTGAGTTCCACTCGAAAATTGGAGGATCGATGTCTTCAGCGTTTAGCAGATTCATCTTTTTCTTCTTCTTCTTAGCACTACAGCCCCTTTCGGGCCTTCGCTTCCTGCAAACAGCGCCTCCAACTGTCTCGGTCCGTAGACCGCGTCTTCCAATTCCGAAATCCGAGCAGCGATGAACTGTCTTCGTCGACCGAGTCAGACCAGCGTTTCCTCAGTTTCCCCACTGGCCGCCGGCCTTCATTTCTCCCAACGAATACCTTCTTGGCAATCCGTTGTCCGTCCATACGATTCATGTGCCCAGCCCATTGCAGCTTCGGCAGTCTTACAATCCTTGAGACCTCCGTTGCGTCAAAAATTTCATACAGCTCATGGTTGTATCGAATTCGCCATTGGTCCCCGTCTAGCTGCGCTCCGATTATTTGCCTCAGGACCCGTCACTCAAAGGCGTTCAATATATTTGCGGATGCTTGGGTTAGAGTATATGTTTCACGCCCATAGCATAACACAGGTCTTATCACAGATTTGTATACTGGGAGCTTTGTTTTCCTGTGTAACAGCATCATCACGAACCTTATTTTCTGAATTGTATTGTAGAGCTTTCTAGGCATAAATCCTTAGCCCTGTGAATTTAGAAGCAAATATCTCCCTCGATATATTTTACTCATAGTCCCAAAGCAGAAGGTGAGTTTATTGTGAATGTTTATCACAGTAAATTCTATTCTGGATGCCATCTCCAGCACTCGTTTTTCCTTAGATGATGAAGGTACCTGAAGCAACAGACTTACATGCTCGCTTATCTACGTATGTGTATGATTTGCTGAAAAGGTGCAGATCAATCGGCTATAATGTCGTTCGAAAACTCTTTTAAATTTATACTGTGGTGGAATTTCAGTTTCAGATTTGGTCTCACTTTAGCTACGTGTTGGAGCTGATAAGGGGTTATTTGAATACCGGAAACTTTACTCTACCTGGGGCATACTTGAGATCATCAGGTCCTGCATCCTTTATGCAGAAGGTATAGGTTTGTTCTTACATAGGTTATTTCATTCATCCATTCTTCACTATATTTAAAGCACAGAGAGCTCATCAACGGACCCTTGCAACTCAGTGAAATATGGATGTAACCAATGTATCTGAAGTTGTGGATGAAAATTGCTGTTTGTTGTATCCTGCTGATCATCCATCCTACTATTACTTGTCATTTGCTCTCAAGTTACTAGAGATTTTAATCAGTTGAGGCAAAAGTGACCATATGTTGGCTTATGTTATTTTCTCGTGTCAACTTTACTTTAATCGTAGTTAAACTAAAGAACTCCATTTTGATAGCCACTTCTACCTGGATCATTTCTACAACGCAATCAGTGTCCCCGATCTCGAGAGTTGTTTTGGGTTTAAGCAATATTATAATCAGTTTCTCTACAAAAACCGTTATGACCACTCCATGATATTATTCTTTCGATTCCCCCAGCAGGTCGCTTGAACGGGTTAACAGTGTCTATTTTGACATCTTCCAGTTTTGTAGCCCTATTCATTCATTGCAATGCATCATAGAATTTAACATCCGTTGGTTTCGCAAGTAGTGCCTGGCATAAGGACCTACGTTTTTTTTTATTTTTAGTGTTTTGCATTCTTGAAAACAATCATTATCAAGTGCCTTTAGTAGAGAAAGTTTTTCGGCTATTCCTGATCCTCTTGCCAACACAATGTGGTCATTTGATGCCATATTCTTCCTCAATTTATCCCTGTTTCCTTTAATTAGGGTTCAGGTAAGCCAATTAATGAAACTAAGTTTTCAAACTACTGATGCTTCGCCAGGAGGCCTAGCTTTTATCCTTCCTTCTGCCGTCAGTATCTAAAATGTGCATCTTGGTCTTAAAGCTCTTTTAGCTTCAGAGCACCATTCCAAACATTTTAACATGTGTATTTTTGATATTAAAAAGTATTTTCGGTATACTTACGGCGACTCCCACTCTTTGAAAAAAACCGTTTTTTGTGGTGATTGATGAAGATATTGAAATTTGTAGCTTACCCCAAAAGAGAAGGGGCCTTCAATATTTAAGTTCAACTCCTCAGATAAATTCCTTTACAGCATATGTTTGTCCTTCTCAATTCATTGTTTTCATGCTGCGGTATGCTTAACCAACACAAGCTGCTCAGTTGTCATAGCTCCATCAACCAGATGTACATCGGTACATCCATGGTGACTGTCCCAATCCAGTGTAAAACAAGAGAGAAGGGACGGAAGTGGATTTGACCTGAATAAAAACGAACACTTGAGTAGACAGGGAAGCAGAGTGCTGTTGAGGAAGTCTCGCTGAGTTTTTAAAAGCAATGAAATAGTGGTGAGTGGCCCGGAAAGGCGAAGCACATGTGACGGAGGCTGAATTGCTCCACAGAAGAAAGGGAAGGGTGGAAGGATGAAGCCTGAGCATGCTGAATTGTGGTGCATGGTGATCCGCAGGAAGAATTGGAGCTAGAAAATTGGCGTAAGCCTAATAGCAGGGGAGAAAAATATGAGCCTAAAGTGTGGAGGTGGCCGGACGGATTAAGTTTGGAGTGCGATAATTCCGGAGAAGTTGGTGATTTGGAGTGCACTGTGGCCGGAAGGGGGAGGTGGGACTTGACAAAGAGTGAATGTTTAGTAGGGAGAGGAAACCATAGACCTTTAGGCATTGAGCTCTGGAGGTATAGTGGAGGCCAGAAGGTTATCCTCTTAAAAAGCGCGGGTCTAGTAAATAGTGAAGCAATGGGCCTAGAAATCTGAAGCTGATACACTGGTAGTAGTGATGTCAGTCCTTGATTCTGTTGGGTGTTTGAGACATCTCAACAATAGCTAGTACATTCAAAATGGGTAGAGCATTACAGTTTGCGATTGATTTTTCCATGTCAGCAAAAATATGCCATATAAGATTTGCTAAGCCCTGAAAAAAATCCCAGGAATTAGTAGTCTCTGAGGAAGGGTGCTCTACGTACCCAAGATTTCAGGAATGTTACGAGAACTCTAACAGATGTTTAAACTGATTTATGTCACCTCCTATATGATGAGGTATCTGTGTTTTTTAAGGGGCTAGAAAATCTGGTGCAGGGTGCTGATTGGCACATTGTACAAATCCCTTCTATAGAAGGCCGTGGTAGCCACGGTGAGAATCCTAGTGCGTAAATTTCAGTCTCTATTTCCTTATTTTGTCATTTTTTTTGCTGCCCGCGAATGTCGGAACCACCTCCGGGTAATACAGGCTTTCCATTGATATGGCTCATTTGTTCTTTTTCGTATTCCTTGATAGTTTGGCCAATTTCGCTCGGGATGATAGGATAATAGTATTTAAAAGATACCTCTTTCATGGACTTTTATATAGGACACTCAGATCTTTTATACTTCTTGTTTAGGAAATCGTATAACCTTAAAAAATATCCAGGGCACGAGTTCAATACAAACCACTCTTAACATATGCCAATACATCATATTTTAACACCTATCCTTGTTACTATTCATTCATACCCACCACCGACAACCCGATTAACTGCTCATACAGTAGCGCATTGAGTCGCACGTTTTGGCTTGAAACCCTACACTTCTTATTACTATTAAATCATATAATCTCGATAAGGTGTATCTCCTCCAAGGCCATAAACAATCTTAAGTTTGTCATAAATTCCAAATGACTAATTGCCTTATCGTATGCATCGCTCTACCTTCGCACTATCATAAGTCATTAGTGACCAAAGGATTGGAGTGTGATTATAAGAATATACTGAGCAGCATCTTTTCGTGCGAATCACCACAAATCTTATCTGCGATGGCACCAAGAAATAGAAAGAATGACGATGCAGTAGCTGTTCTTATTTGAGCAGTTCGAAATCGCGATGTGGAAGGATTTCGCGTGGGGATAATTTTTTTTGTGAGCCTAATAAAATCATTGGAATGAGTTTGAAGTAGCTTCTAGTAAAGGGATAAATAAGATGACAGTGATCCTGTAGTTGGTAATAAATTCTTCCAACAATAAGATGAATTTATTTTGTCTTGACAATCCTACGCTCAGTCTTAAGATGTTTGAAGGTGAAGCCTGTGGAAGTGCTAAAGTTCTGGGTGCATGATTTTGTTCAGAAAATAAAATGAAGCACTTCATGCTGATTAAAGCTAGAAATAGTTTTTCTGATTAAAAGGACTTCATTGTATCATTTTAAAGCACTTTTAGACGAATCTGCTTCCGGCTAGTCCTCAACATCTTAATTTTAAATTCCATCAACACCCCGATTGAACTACCTAAAGCCACGTATTATATTGTAATTTCCGAGCTAAATACATTGCATACATGATCTTGAACATATCGCGGAATGATAAAGTGACGAAAGACATGTAGATGCTGAATGCGTGGAACGGAGGAGTAGAATGAAACCAGGTAGCTCGAAACCATTCATCAAAGTGGCATCACAAAAACGTTGAGCATTTTCCTGCCCATATACATTCCATTCATCAATAAATTTTTAACTTTAGATACTTTTCTGCAAGTATTATCGCCTTACGTGCTCCACGTTCGCCGCGGCCGCGAAGAATACAAGCAGACCCCATTGAAATGATGATCACAAACTTTACTCCGGATCTAGTGAAGCTGCGAGTGAAAAAAGAAATCCTATTGGAACGTTTTTATCTAGTTCCACAATTGATATGGAAATATCTGAGCTGTTTTCTTTGATGCTCCCTTTGATCTTTGCAATAGTTTTGCCGAAATGGATTTCAAATGTCCACCGCGACACGGCACCCTTTTGAAATATCAAATGGAAAGTTGACGAATACTTCGTCGCCGCGCCAAGTATTGAGTGTAGAGTGTTTGGAATAACTAAGTACGTATCTAGTAGCCAAGTTTCGATAAAATATGGAGCGGATTGCGTGGATTGACAACTAAATGTTGACCGATGCATACTTAGTTGACGGATTCGTCAAGCTTTGTAGGCAGGTGAGTGCGGTTAAGCAGTAGCCATTCAGTGGAATTCCATTCATGCTCAGTTCTCAACGAACCCCGTTAAAAATGCGCGCGCATAAACGCAACACGCAAAAGTTACTTTTTAATTAGGTTTTACCATTTTCGTAATCAGATATTAAATATGGTTGAGGAAGGTGACTTGCAATTAGAAATTTTAAATGATCTACTTAAGGATTGATCGTGTAATGAAGTAACTTTATAAGGGATAGTTTAAGTGATCTGGAAATTAATCGCATTGATTTCGATTTCTTTAAAAGGAAAATTATTAGTGGAATTCACCACCCATTTATCTGTTAATTTTCATTTGGATGGTCGGCAGTTTAGTCGAGTTGCGTTTACAAATATAGTTTTGAGAGAGGGTTGTGTGGTTTTGGTGGAAATATAGGCCACTATGTATTAACTGTTATATATTGGTAAGTCTAAAAAGTATTGAGCCTTTTTTTGTCTTTTTTTTCGATTGAATATTTCTTTTATTTAAAATGGATTTTACATATTTTAGTACATATTGTCTATTATTATCTATGACCTTTTGCCATTTTTTGGGTAGAACCATTATTCCATCTGTGTAGAACTTCTTTGGTCTCTCGGCGAAGAACTTGGCCAAGTGATTTTCACAGTCCCTTTTTGAAGTGAATTTCTTTTCATTAAGGAAGTTTTGCAGGGACCGAAACAAATTGTAGTCTGATGGTGCAAGGTCTGGACTATACAGTGGATGCATCAAAACTTCCCAGCCAGGCTTTGTCAATTTTTGCGGGGTATCAAAGATGTGTGTGGTCTGGCATTGTCATGATGGAAGACAACTCCCTCTCTATTGATCAATTCGGTTTTTTTTTGAATTGCTTGTTACATTCTGGTCAATTGCTGATAGTACAGAGCCAATTTGAGTGTCTGGCCAGGTTCTAGCACCTCATGACAAACGATTCCCTTTCAATCCCACCACACACAGTATAACCTTATTTGGTGTCAATCCTGGCTTTGAAGTCGTTTGTGATGATTCACCTTTTTTTGACCATGATCTTTTTTGAACCGACATTCTCGTATCTTACCCATTTTTCATCGTATAATGATTTGCTTCAAAAATAGCTCGATTTCGTTGCGTTTCATTAGCATTTCGAAAATGGAAATTCGGTCGATCAAATTTTTTTATGTTAATTCATGCGGCACCCAAACGTCCAGCTTCTTTGTGTATCCAGCCTTATGCAAATGGTTCAAAATTGTTTGGTGATGGATATTCAGTTCCTTAGCAATGTCATGGCTGCTTATTTGTCGGTCTTCTTCAATTTTTTGTAAGATTTCATCGACTTTTTCAGTGATTGGTCAACCTGAGCGAGGTGCATCTATGACAGCAAAATTCACAGAACGAAAGCGAGCGAACCATCTCTTTTGATAGAGAATCATAACCGTAGACACCACAAATTTTTTCACAAGCCTGCGATGCATTATCACCTTAATCGTAGTGATATTGTAAAATACAACGAATTTTTTCAGAAATTTCACTCATTTTTAAATGAATACAACTGTTGACACGAATGACGAAGTACAAAACTGTCCATATAAAAATTGTAGACGGGAATGTCACCTTTCAAACGCATGTCAGCTTGACTCAATCTGATTAGTATTGCCCGATATATGACAACGAACACCATCTGGTGACAAAAAAGGCTCAATACTTTTTAGACTATCCAATATTTTCTATGAGGAGAACTGTGATATTTTATTATTGAATTATTTTCGGCTCAAAAATCAAATACTTTTAGGATCTCATAACAAGGTAGCAACTAAAAGAGTCAAAAAAGTAATTCCCAAAACATATCATTTGAAAGAAGTTAGGCATAAGGGCGAGGAAGTAAGCACCAATTTCTTTTAGGTTACCGCTTATTTTAGACAGCTCGTTGTCTGCAAATAGCAAGAAATGAGGCGTATTCATAAAGAAAACTCTCAACGCTTCTGTAGTTTTCCATGGCTTTTAAAAGCAAACCCGGTCTTTTTCAGGTTGATATAGTCAAGGAGTATATCTTGGTGATGGATGAAAATGATAGAATGAGATGCAAAGCAAAATAATTTTCTGAGAAACGCCTTTAGAGAATATACATATATCTGAGGCACACTCATATCCAAAATCTCGTACTAGCTGAGCGGCTGTTTATGACAGCATTTTTTCTTGGAAACTGTAGTAGCAATAATCTCTAAGCTTGCAAGTATATTAGTAGTGATTGCCTCTTCAAATTTTGGGTATCAAAAAAATTGTTAAAGCTTCTTATGAAGAGTGCCCCATATGGGCACCTCGTCCTTAACTTTTTTTTACTAAGGATGGTGATCTGGGGTATCAAATGAAAGCACGTAATGAACATTTTTGAAAACAGGCTTTCAAATGGTAGTATTTGCGTCAAGCAGTGGAGCACGAGGAGGAATGTACGAAAAATGTGTGTCCTCCTCCCCCGATATTGGACATATTGATCCGAAAAATACTCACGCAAAGTATCACAATAAGCTGAGTGGAGCTTTGATTTTTACCAGGGGCTAAGGGGAGTATATGACAGTTTACTGTTACCATCCTACACGGTGAGGAGCATTTTTACCAGCGTGGTTGTTGTAGTTGGAATAGTGTTGAACGTAGTTTTTGAGTACACACTAGTTGTGTTGCGAGTATTCTGAACAGCGGTAACCTGGGATCCCATCTCAATAGGTGAGGGCTCATTGTACAAATTCCTGTCTATTAGTGACCATGGGGCTAGGTTACCTTTCATGGAAGCCCACGTAAACCATATCTTTTACCTCTGTCTGAAATTCCCAAATATTTCCATTTGTCGCCTGAACTGATCGTCCTTCCAAGGAGGCTGGTTCGAGAGAGCTGCTCTATTTTCTCGGTGTAGATTAGACTAAAAACATCCATTTTTGCTCAAGCAGTGAGTCAGCCAGAGCTAAATCTACCTACAACCTCGATTGCTCAACGGCTTCAAGTTATTTATGAGGTGCACGATCTATCTCTTTTCGTACCGTTCATCTGGAATAGTTGCGAACCACCGAGTAAATATTACCTCTCTTCATGAGCGTCTGCCTCGGTATCACCTTCATGTCTTAAAGGAAGACTCAGGGACCGTCCAATATTCGAATGCAATCCTAAACATTCCTCACCTCTTCACTTGTGTCAGGCACTTCATCAGAAGCCACTTCCTTGTATTTTATCGTAGACGTCATGTATATGGATGGTATATGCAGGAAAAGAAGTTTTACTATCTCGTCGGTTTTTCCGTCTAAGGTGCTCGTACAGAACCGTGCTTTCGCATTACCAGCTTAAAGCCCAGGCTCCACCGATCCTCGGTTACGTTGTCTACGGAATCTTGCCAACAGCGAGTTTTACTGCTATTGATCTGTCTGCGGAGACTTTCCTAGGCATTCAAATCATTACTGTTTGTCTCATTGAAATGTTCGCTGGAGCTTGTGATACTTCCTTAAGGAATTTTAGTAGATCACTAGTATATTCGCAGCTTGCGATGTGAAGTGATGATACACATTGTTGAAACCCCCGTGACTTTATCTGTTTGTTTACCTCTCCCCTCTTCCTGCAGTGTGAGTACATCAGCGATTCATTCAACGTTCATGCTACCAACACTCCACCTGAAAGCAGAAGATCAAGACCATCAAGGATTTCAAACACGACTTATTGGTGGTAACTTGCCTCTGGTACTCTCTAGTTTTGCACGCTAGGCACAAGGGATTCCGTGTGTGTCACGTCCAGTATTATTCCTATACAACCCCAGTGGTGGAAAGAAGGTGTATTGCCAATGTTCAGTACGACAAGTCCATTCTGGCAGCCAATTCAAGAGCTCGTTTTCTCCTCGAGTTCGTTTGAGACACGTCTCGCTATAGCGTGGAAGTTTCCCCGGATGAGAACTTGCCTCTCTGTATTTGACGCAGTGTCCTCCAGAACATTGAACTTAGTTAAAAAAATGGCAGCGAACTATTCAGCATTTGGTTGTGAATTCCGGCCATTGTCGGCATTCATTTGTTCTTTGGTTTGAAGTTCATTAATATCAACTTCCAAATTTGATGGTTCACACATTTCTTTTAAACGTTTATATAGTTTTCTACTCCTTTTATCCTCCGTTATTACTAAATTTAGCTTCCCCATCATCTACATCTACAAGGAATCGTTTTACAATCACCTAGAAAGACTGGTCGACTCATTGCCCACAAACGACACAAAAGTTATTTTGGGCGGCTTCAACGCTAAGGTTGGCAATGAGCTACCTCATCGGGGAACGACTGGAGGATATAGCTTCCACGATGAAACAAATGACAACGGCCACCGCCTGATTGACTTTGCATGTAGCGGAAATCTAGTCATACGTTCGACTTGCTTCCCACATCGACGCATTCATAAAATGACCTGGGTATCACCGGATGGCAACACACAAAACCAGGTCGATCATGTTCTGATCCAACAACGTTGGGCCGCGAGCATACTTGACGTCCGTACATACCGAGGAGCCAATTGTAACTCAGATAATTACTTGATCAAATTAAACTATCGATGTCGTATCTCAAAGGCATATTCAGCGAAGGCCAGCCCGCTACAAAAATTTGACATCGAAAGGCTCCAAACGGCGTCTGCGGCCGAAAATTTCACGGAGACCCTCGACAATCAGCTGGCTCCCATCTTATCAGACAAATCGTTGAAGACGAGCAACGAGCTCTGGATGGAAGTGAAAGCGGCTATCAGAACCATGGCAGAACAGATGATCGGACATGAAGCCCGCCGCAAGAGGAATGATTGGTTCGATGATGAGTGCCAGAATGCGTGAGATAAAAAGAATCAGGCGTACAAAGAATACGTAGGTAGGAAAACCAAGAGGAAGAGAGAACGCTATGAAAATCTCAGAAGTGTAGCGAATAAGATAATTAGGATTAAGAAAGGAAGATACTATGACGACCACTTGAGAAGTATAGATGTAAGTTTAGCGAGCAATAACACAAGATAAGCATACAAAGTAGTGAAAAGCCTGAAACGTGGTTATCAGCCCAAAACCACACTCTGTCCTGATGACAGCGGCAGTATAATCGCTGATGAAATCAAGATTAAGGAAAGATCATAGATCATATTTCAAGAACCTCCTTATGCCTCCGCACAGCTCCAGAACATCGGAGCCGATAGATGTCTGCGGAGAGCTTCCATTGGCCCCACCAACTCTGGATGATGTTTGTTCCATCATGAAAGCCAAAAAGAATAATAAAGCGCCGGGCATTGATGAGATTCCAGTGGAGCTCATCAAATATGGTGGCAGTAGTGTTCATCAAGCTATTCACAAAATCATCCAGTACATTTGGCCACAAATACATATGCCGAAAGAGTGGAGCCCATCAATTATATTCCCAATCCACAAAAAAGGTGACAAGCTACAGTGCGAAAATTATAGAGGCATATCACTACTTTGTACGGCCTGAAACTCGACAGCGAAGCAAAACTAGTAGGGCTACAAATCAACGAAAATAAAACAAAGCTCATGACGCAGTCGAGGAAAAATACCCCAAATACACAAGATATCACACTTGGCGAATACAGTATCGAGAATGTTAGCGAATTTGTGTATCTAGACGCCAAAATAACGAAAACGGGCAATGAAAGAGACGAAATACGCCGAAGAATACAGCTCGCAAATAAAATATTCTATTCAGTACTGGCGATCTTGAAGACCAGCTGCATACACAGGAAAACAAAGCTCCAAGTATACAAATCTGTGATAACACCTGTGTTATGCTATGGATGTGAAACATGGACACTTACCCAAGCATCCGCAAATATATTGAACGCCTTTGAGCGACGGGTCCTGAGGCGAATAATCGGAAGCTAGACGGGGACCAATGGCGAATTTGATACAACCATGAGCTGTATGAAATTTTTGACGAACGGGAGGTCTCAAGGATTGTAAGACTGCGGAAGCTGCAATGGGCTGGGCACATGAATCGTATGGGCGAACAACGGATAACCAAGAAGGTATTCGTTGGGAGAACTGAAGGCCGGCGGCCAGTGGGAAAACCGAGGAAACGCTGGTCTGACTCGGTCGACGAAGACAGTTCATCGCTGCTCGGATTTCGGAATTGGATGACGCAGTCAACGGACCGAGACAGTTGGAGGCGCTGTTTGCAGGAAGCGAAGGCCCGAAAGGGGCTGTAGTGCTAAGAAGAAGAAGATCATCTGCATTAAGAAAAAAATCTTAAGCTTCTTTCCCGAGAAAGTAAATTGCATCATTTGTCTTAGTTTTGCTGTTCGCATTCATTTATTGCGAGGGGACAGCAATCATAAAATAACTGATACCGTCTACTTATTTTATGACGCTTGCACGAGCTGAAGTGTATAATGAAGTGCCCATCACATTGTTATTGATACAATCGTTTTATCATATTCCATCAATTGGAATTAGATCATCCAATCTCTTATGAGCGAAGGGAATATCAGCAACTAGTACAATGACTCACCTTCCCAACGATTGCGTAGTGTAGATGATAGCACGCCTAACTGCCTATCTGAGGTTTGCTGAGATTGTGAGTTCTAGTTCACTCGCAGGCAAAATTTTGTTGATCAGCGTTAAATGATGGCATTTCTGAGCAGATGATGATTTGTACATAGATTCGATGGTACTTTGTACCATCATAATTATGTGCTAATCAGCTGGCATGCAATTGGAAATGCTGTTTGGAAAGATCAAAGTTAAGCAAGATGTCCCGAGGGTGTTGAACTCGGAACTTTTAGGTTAACTGGACGTGACGATAGTGGGTTTTTTTTAAGGAGCAAAGAGTTAATAATGAAGGAACTGGAGTTTTGCCAAGTCAGCAAGAGTAGCAAGTTGATGCTGGTGGTAGAGTAGCGAAAACCGTTCAATTAAAATTGAATATTCAGAGGCAACGAATAAGTGCGAAAGTTATCACAAGTATTTCCAAAAAATTATCGTTGTGGTCAATTTTTATGGGCCTATTGAGGAGAACCTTTCAGAACACTTATTTTTTGAGATTGAAGTGAGAAACATGTAGTCTTGAACTGATTAAAAATTGGAATGAATCAAGTATTAACTAATGAAAATAAAAGTTAACTGTTTACTCGAAAAACTGTAACGAGGAGCATAATGTGTAGAGTCCGTTCGATGCAGTAGATTTGCTTTTATTCATTTTCCGGAAATGGCTATGATTTAAATTTACAGGATACCGTTGCGTTCATCTTTCCTGCTTTAAAAATAATTAAATATATTGTAGTTTAAAACTAATAAATTTATAATTTTGTTTGCCTCTTTATGCAAGGTGGCCCGGCAAGTGCAGAGAGTACCCCAGAATAACTCACGACATGACTGAGCGCTGGCCAGCCTCAGTATGCCACCTTGGGTCAAGCGTCCTTCTGCCATCATTCAATATCTGCAACTTGTTATTTTATTGTTAGCTGATTAGCAGAAGGTGGGCTTTCATGTCCCTCACAGGCTGACTGATCCGATTTTGAGCATTTATACTACGATGTTGGTTTCACTGCAAAATACAGCTCATCGCTGTAAATTCTTGAAAAACCCGCACGTTCCTGTTTCTAAGAAATGCTTCAGGGCATCTGGCAACAGCATCTTTGCAATGGATACAGTGTGCATCCCCCGTACAATTTAAAGCCAGCCCTGTTTTAATTTCGCTTGAATTTCAGTATTCCCTTTTAATGACATCCTCTAGTTCAGTCAAGTTCACTATTTAGTTAATATCCCCGATGCTGAGCATTGCCATTGGTTTAAGTGAGGCTACAGCCCTTGCAAAAACCTTTTTGGCCACATCACAACACGTGTTTTTGTTTGTGTTTTCTGCTCCAAATCCCATGAAATTTCGTTAGCCAGAATTAGCCCTGATACTTTGTGGGTTGTATGGATATCTTCTGGTTTTATGGTCCCCCCCTAATCTCACGTAGCATATCTGCGTAGGTTCTACTATTCAATGGTTTTACCAACAGTGGGATACGGCGAAAAACAGTCCCTCTTCAATGTTTCAAATGCCTTGGCTATGTTCCTTATGTTACAAATGCGGTGAAATGGGTCCTAAAAGGAAAGAGTGTACAAAGGAGGCACACTGTATTCTTTGCATGGACGCTGAACCAAGACCTGATTTTGGACACGTCTTGGGACCAGGAAAATGCCGGGTTTTCCAGGAAGACCTAGCCAAGGCAAAATCAGAATTACGATGACCCGCATCCTGCAACTAAACCTACACCGCGGTTCAACTACCCCAAATCTGCTTGAGCAGTTTGCGAGGGACATGAAAGCCGATTTTATGCTGCTGAGTGAGCAACACCATAATAAAAGTCCTGCATACTACTGGCGCCATCTGGGCTCCAAATAGTGATTTCCAAGCGGAGAGCTGTGGATGGGGGGATGGTTTTGTGTAGGTTTAGTGATGCGGTTGCCCTACGGAAGCCTTGCACACATGATGCGGAAAGGATGGACGAGATAGCGTGAGTAGTCATCTTTACAAAAAAGAGAATCCCTAGAGTGAGGATGATCAGTATTGGAGACATATTAATCGAATCGAAGCCAGCGGTGAAGTAACTGGGGCTACTAATCGACTAGGAGATGAATTTCTCGGAGCAAATCAGGGCAACGACTGAGAAGGTTGCTTCGGCCGTAATGGCTCTGAGTTGATTTATGGCCAACGTAGGGGGACCCAGCCCATCAAGAAGACGCCTCTTGATGAGTGCTGTAGGATCAGTGCTACTATACAGAACAGAAATATGGTGCGATGCTCTCAGTAAGGAGGTACACCGAAAACGCTTGGCACAGGTGCAGAGAAGAGGAGCGCTGAAAATTGCATCTTCGTAGCCAACAGTCTCGGATTCGGTGGTGAGAGTTATTGCAGGCGTGATACCTGTCGCCCTCTTTGCTAGAGAGTGCCGCGCTATTTACCTGCGCCGAAATGAGGATACAAGGGAGATGGTTGTCCACGAGGAGAGACAGCGCTCGTCCAACGATTGGCAGCAGTCTTGGGTGAATTGCATGAAGGGAAGGTGGACTGCGCGCCTTATCCCGGATGTGATACCGTGGGTGAATCGAAGGTATTGTGAGACTGACTTCTTTCTGATCCAGCTTTTGAGTAGGCGTGGGTATTTTCAGTCTTACCTGCACAAGATTGTCGGTTTTGCCCAGAAGAGAAAGGCAAAGCCGCTCACACATTTTTTGCGTGCATAAAATGAGACAAACTGCGAAGCGAACACTGTAGGGAGACGGGAGAGCTCACCGTAGATAGTATATTTGCAGTGATGCTCAAATCGGTTGACAAATTGAACCAGGCGGCACGTTATGTTCGGGCAGTCCTAAGAGATAAAAGGGACTCACAGCATCCGAGAGCGTTGGGGCTGGAGATTGCTTGTCTGGCACTTTCTCTTCTCCTCTCCCCTCCCACTAGAAGAGGGATCCCCCAGCTTGATGGCGCTGCACGGCGTAGCAAACCAAGACCTGGCCCGAAGTAATGTGTTAAACGATCCCGGGCTAGGTTATCAGGTTGATAGGGGAGACGTTTAGTTGGTAGTTCAGTCGCTTTCTTGCGAATTTGGGAGTCCCACAATCTGTGTGTAAATGGAATTCAGCTCCCAACCATAAAAAAACTTAGCTTTGAAATAACCAAAATTATTTTTGTGGCGTTTGAAGACAGTTAGTTGATTAGTCTTTCCAGGCGATTATAGAAAGTTTCCATTAATCGGCGCGTGTACGTTTATCAGCCAAATTTTAAGGAATTTCGCTTTTATACGGAGCGCTCACATCCGTTCATTGGCCGCCTTAGAATCAATAAGGGTGGATTTGAACTCCCCTTCACAATAAATGTCACTCTGAAATCTAGCTTCCCAGAAATCTTCCCACTCTTGAGTATTTTGTGCGATCTCATATCTTGAATATCACTTCCAGTCCAGTTGGTTTCCTGTATTGTCAATATGTTGAATTTATATTGATTGGCCCGTTGAAAAAGGTCCTTGACAGTGACAGGGTAGCTGAATGATTTGATACTCCAGGATCTAATGTCAAAGTTCTTTTTTTGGTTGCAATGTCTTTACCATAGGTCCAATCCATTCCGAGGCGCGGTGGCAGGTTTTAAAACAATGTACCATAGGGTTTCCCAAGGACGAGGAGTTAGCCCATCGCCCAATCTCCATTCTAGCGCATGGTTATTGCTTTCACTTCAATTATCAGGGCTGGAAGGCTCGCCATCACCATCTTACGTCATCACAATAGAGGTGTAAGTAGGATTTAGTAGCATTTCTCGGAATTTAGTGTCACATCATTGTGGAACCAGTAAACCTAATGTGCGTTCCGGAGAGTATTTACTACGCTTTGTTGATGGGATTTATGATGAGGAATCATGGAAACTAGTTAGGGGAGAACAAGGGGATCCATCCTCCTTTCACAAACGGGCTTGGGACTGTCTACAGCGGAATCAGGAGTCTAATTAGGTATGCCAAACCTTGTTCTGTTTATGATTTGTTTCTGGAAAATCTATTTGGTCCTAATTTCGGCCATAACGCACTACCTCATCAGTTCCTAAATATCAAGCAAGCCCCCATCACTACTAACTTAGAAACTGTTTAGGCAAGTCCCATTACTGCGTAAATTAGGGATTGTTTAGGCGAGTCCTATCAAATTTTAATGCAAGCAGTGATGGGTCAATACATTACATTTGGCGTTAGGGTCGTTTAGAGATCCTAACCCTTGCTTAAATTGAATTTCTATTGGGGAATGATTGCTGGATCATCATGTAGCTGTGAATTTAAAGTTTGTATTTGAAATACAATGTACATGTCATTGAAGGATTGTAGAATTTATTTATTGCTGCCCGTATATCATACATTGAGTTCAAAACCCTTCTAGCAGGAGAAGGAGCATAGCTATTAAAAATTAAAATTGGAATATAGAAAATATTCCTTCTGCTACATTAGTGAAGTGGACAACAGCAGATCAGAATACCAAATAAACAGATTCATTTTAATATACCCATAGTTAACAAAGCAGAGGTGTTTCTCATCATGTTCTTTTCGGGATTCGATAAGTTTGGGTTTAGTTTTATACCTGTTTTTGAAAGAGGCTATTTCAATATTATTCAAAGCCGGAAATCTAAACACTTCAAGCCCGCATTACTTTAAAAATTGCCTTATACAACGTGCAACTATAATCTCGTCCTCTCCATAAGGCCACCTCTGGCTAAATACCTTAATAGAAAAACTCTGTAAAATTCTAAACTATTGTTTCTAAGGAATCTTGTTCCTTTCATTACTAATTGCTATCATCACCTTTACAAATTCACCTTTAATTCCAGACGTATCAAAGTCAATCGATCTTGCACGTTTTTGTTCGTCCTTATCATAACATCACGTCGCGCACCTTTAGTGTTAACTGTTACACCTTCGTTTTGGAAGCTTTTGTGGCTGGTTGACATACCGACACTTGGTGTTGGAGCTCTTGACAATTCCGTGTATGCCCTGATGTGGCAACATCACGAATTGATCGAAAAGAAACATCGCTCATCGCTTACAGGACATCGAGGCGGCAGCGAAAATCATTCACTACTGCTGCCAGCTTTAACGGCTGGCTTGCTGTTGGCCTATCTATAGTTCGAATCCGAATTCCTTGCAAACTTACCTGGTGGTAGTGTGGCGGCGGTTGGTTGCTTGGAAATTCTTCATCTGATCATCACGTCTTTGAAATTTTTGAAATATTTTCATCTTGCTGTAAGTTTTTCACCATTCCTACCTGGACAGCGAAATGATCTTTTAGGGAACTTGCCGGAGAAACGCGAGAATACTTCAAAAGTGGATGAGGATCGAGCAGATTTTTAATGAAAATTGTGATGACTGGAATTGGGACATAATTCCTGCGACTGCCCATAAAAGTGAGGCTGAGCTGATTAAACAGCGCAGATAATTCGTCATTAATATGCAATTTAGTAATTATCAGCTCATCAGGATCTAATGAGAACCGTTCTCGGTGACCTACAGATATGCAGACAAGCCTGCATAGTTCGCTTATCACCTGTTTTTGCGGTGCGCTCATATCGACTTCGAGTTCTTGCGACACAGGAAGAAGCAGAGGCAGTCCTGCGAGTGGTATTACAAAGAAGATCGTCCAGTGACTTACCTTAAACGTTATTGATGGACTGCGTACGTCATTGATCGTGTTTAGTGCTAATTTCTTGCACATTCTGGAATTTCGAAAATTCCAATCGACCGCGCTATGGTGTGGAGCGACAATGCAGATCGCTCGATCGCAATCTCAAGACGCTGTCCAATATAGGGTCGCGTTCCTTAGCGAGTCCATAGACACCTTTTTATCGGATGGTACATGTCCAATTTGTATCCATGTATGCTCACACTGCGTTCAGGTATTTCTTGTCTAATGACCAGCAGATACTTTTCAAGTGATCGTTCGGAATTCAATTGATTGTTTGATTTATTGACTATGGCAGAAGATGGACGTGTGGAAGTGATCAAGTGCCTTTCTTCTTCCTCGCCATGCCAGTCACGAGCATTGAGCATCTTCAGCGTCTTGCTCGCGGTCGACTTCTTCTATTGTGTGGACACATTGCACACATTGTACACAAATGGGAAAAGATCAAGAATTAAACTCATTATAATCGCTTTTTAACACGCTCTTTTAACACTTTTAACACTCGGCTTAATTTAATTTTCTCAACTCTGTTTTTTCGTTTTGTTGCAGTCGGTCTCTCGCCACCGGTTCCTTCGCCGGGTGCTGTGGCCAGCGGTGGACTCTTCTCAAGTGGCGCACCATCGCCATCGACGCTGAGTGCTCTAGTCTCGCAACATCGTCTTTTAGAATTATCCCGGTTCGGATTACGTGGCTACGATTTGGCGCAACATATGCTAACGCAACAAGGTGCTGTCTCAAAATTGCTCGGTAAGTTGATTTGATTGTTTGATCGGTTGATTGTGAGGAGGAGGTAGCATGAATGAAATGATTAGAAAGCATGTGATTATAATTGATTGGCGTTCAATTGTGTGAGCGCTCAAGCAATCACAATAATATCGTTGAGCGTTGGTTGGGCGCTATGAGCTTTGAAATATGAGAAATTGATTTTTCAATAATTTACACATGCACTCACTCACAGTGGAGGAAAGACAATCCTTGGAGTTATTTTGAAGAAACAAACTTTGGCCTGCTTGATAAGTGGGAATTGTGTTTGGCGGAAAATTTGATAGATCTTTTGTTCAACGATTTGCAAACGATTTCCACTTGAGAAGGACTTGAGTTTATTTTAATGATTTAAGCATGATGATTATAATATCTTTTGTATAGCTCATAAAACGTGTGATTTGATATAATGTTCGTATGTTAGATGAAAAATTCATATTTTGGATTGAGCTAATTAAGGTTTAATTGAAGTTGTTTGCGTGCATATTAATAATAAAAAGCGATTTTTTTTTTTAAATTATTAATAATTCGCAGGAAGTTCGGAAGACTGACTCCCTCATTATTTGAAGTATGTAGATTGTCTTGATGTATGTTCCATATTAGTTGATTTGTAAATCAATTACGCAAAGAAATTATCTGACCTTAACTCAATGGTTGAAAATTGAACACAACATGAATGTAACACATATTGTGAGAACCTCCTGGAAAAATATTTGAGAGAACGCTGAGCCCTAATTAGAACTCAACGCATGAATGCGTAAGCTGAAGCTGGCTGGTGGAAGGAAGGACGGAAGGGCTCTGATGCTCAGCCGCAACAGAGGAGCGGTCTAGAACACTCCACAGGGGTAACACCTAGTATCCATAAAGTGTCAATATATAAGGAGAGGAGGAAATCGAACCCAAAATAATTGGGGATCTTATACGCCAAACTCGAAATATGGTGACTATGCGTAAGCTGCTGCAAAGTCACTGGTTGTTCACATTGGAATGAGCTATGGAGGTGCAGTTAATGTTGAGTGCGAAGGAGCATTTTTTGACTACTTTTTACAAATCTCAGGAAATACTACTGTTTCATACAGAGTAAATGGTATGTTTGTCAGTGCAGGCATTCTACGTTCTAAATACTTGGACAAATGGACCAAGGAATTGTTCACCAAAGTGATAGCCTCAAAGGTTCCAGCTAATAAGGGCGCAAAGTTCTCCCATGTGAAGGAAGGCACCCTCATTAAGTTGCTCAGGGCTCTAATTTGGATCCCGATACCCGTCAAGGATCCCATGAGTATTATTGCTCGCCTCAGGGTACACAACCCAGAAATATATATATATATATATATATATATATATATATATATATATATATATATATATATATATATATATATATATATCCTATAAGCAGATTGACGGTGTACATGCCAATAACTTTTGAAAACTACCCTAGTAGCCGAGATGGATCAGACCAGTACGGATCACCCTATGGTCACGACTTCAATGGAGGCTCCTTTCCTAAATGAGATGTGTGGAGAGAACGTTGAATATGATTCTGAACTTATCCTTTACCCAGATGAATTTACTGTTTGCCATTGCCGCCTCATCTATAGTATGTAGGCGGGAAGCTATGCTGCAGACGAAGTCGTCAGAACATACCACAGGTGTTTAAAGAGGGTGACGAGTAAGTGAATATATAGGTTGAAAATGTGTAGTACAAGAATCATTCGTGATGGGAGATCTAACCACCCACGGGCCTGCTTGGTAAACCGTTCAAATGCGGAAGCGTCTCTTTTAAGTCAATCCACTCACCAAGACAGGGAAGCAGTAAAGATATCGTATTAAGAAAACATATGTTGGCATGACATCATTGTGATATCAGCCTACTTTCCATACAACATTGCCCTATCTCCACTCAGCAGAATGCTGAGGGAAGTAAAAGATTACTCTGATTTCATTAGCATTGACCTTATACTGGGTTGTGATCCTGATGCTCACCACCATATGTGGGAGAGTAAAAACTATAATCGTGGAGGTGAACATCTGTTGAAGTTTATAACATCTAGTGGACTGACTTTTTTGAACATAGGGTCCGAAATTACTTTGGTCACGTCGAATAGACACGAAGTGATATACTTCACTCTGCTCACGCCGAGAATAGCACGAGCGATTCAAGACTGGAAGGTATCCAAATACACTACACTTTCATGTCAGCATACAGGTAAAGGTGAAGTAACAATTCAGGAATTTCAAAAAAGCCAACTAAAGGGTGTATGAGTTGAGAGCCGATGTGGGATTATCTTTATTGGCTAAGCTCAAAACTAGACAAACTATCAAAAGGAGTGTTGTAAAATTCAACGTCACCCTAGACTGCTGTTTAGAAACCACTTGTCTATTGAATGGAAACTTACACAGAGCAAGAGTTTCGCTGTGGAATCACAAACTACAAAAGCTTCGGAAATCCGCTAGAAGGTTGCTAAAAAGAGCACTGCAAATCAAGTCACAGGCTGACTGGTCTAACTACAGGACCTCAAAAAGAGAATATGAGAGGAAAGTAAAAGTCTCTAAATAGATCTCTTATATATGGAGTATTGCTAAGCAAGACTCAATTGAAAAATTTTATGACACCTTGACGGCTTCGAATCTCACTCACTGGAAGTTTTGATGCAGACTTATTTTGGCCTTAAGTAATCAGGTCATGTACCAGGAACCTTTAACTGACTTAGTCATGCTGCCGTAAGGACGTTGAGCAAGAAGGAGAGGGCAAGTGGATGCATTGAATGGAATCTGACATGCGCTAGACTTTTTCCATAAATTTAAATCACCGGGCCTTAGTGGTATTGTTCTTCTTATGAAGAAAATGAAATTCAACGAGTTGATGCCGTATCTTTGGCAAATCTTAATATCAATCCTAGCACTAGTATGCATACCTGCACGTTGTCAGATAGTCCAAGTTATCTTTATTCTGGAATCGGAAGAAGTGACTACTCTGAGCCTTAAAGTATCCATCTTATCAGTCTTATTTCTTTTCTGCTGAAGGTACTGGAAAAGCTTGTAGACCAACTAATGCACATGATTTTATTGTGGCACGACTATCCATTGCAGTGTGATAAAATGAGTCGGGGAATGTGGTGGTGGGTCAGCCCTTCGAATGCAGCCGATCACCAGTCTGCTTCAAACTGTCTGAGTGAAAAGGCCTGCCTCAACGTGAGGTGTATTATTCGGCGCGGTGGAGCGTTCACTTGAATAGAGATCGCCATCAAGTTTTGTGTGCGGCTTGAAAAGAATGCAACCAAAACATTCCGGGGGATTTCAGGGATGACTACGTTTCAAGTTCACAGTCCAGAAGGTGGCACAAGGTGTTCAAGGAGGGCCGGTAGAAAATTGCCAATGAACCCCATTCCGAATGCCCAACAATGGTCAAAACCGACAAAAATCTGAATTGTGTGTGCGAAGTTTTATGTTTTCACTGTCGATTGAGCATCCAGCAAATTGCTGATACCCTAAACGTGTCCACATTTACGGTACGAGAAGGTGGCCGAAAGTGAGGATCTGCAAATGCGCTACGTTTGGGCGATGCTTATGCCAAAAAGTGTTGACGGAAAACTAGAAAGAACTTCAAGTTTCGCACTATCGAAATTGTTGGATTTGAAACAAATTGAGCCGGGCTTTCTCATTTCTTTCGTATCTGGAGAAAAAAGCGGAATGTTTGTGTACGACCCAAAATCGGAAAGGCAGAGCAGCAAAGACACATAAAATTGTCCCCCCTTCCCAATTAAGCGCGAATCACAATGCTCATTGTCTTTTTTAAAACCCAAGGAATCGTTAATTTTGAATTAATACCACAGAGAGAAACTTTTAACTCAACCTTTTGCTTGGAGGTCAAGCACTACCATGACAATACCCTCAGCCACATGACCTTCATTTTTACCAGCTTCCTGGCCCAAAGCAATACCTTGATGGTTCTTCAGCCCCCTTGCAGTTCCGATTTGGCTCTATGCAACTTTGTTTTTGTTCCCCTGACTGAAGAGAGAAAGCTAAAAGTAAAGCTTTGGGAGTCCATGGAAAATAATCAAAAGTATGTTAAAACGTTCTTAAGAGACATTTCCGTCGAGGAGTTGCAGGGTGCCATCCAGGCATGGCAGGCAACACATCTCCACAAGTGTATTGATGCTAAAGAAGTGTATTGATGCTAAGGAACTTAAAGCATTTGTATCAGTACGATTAATGAATCTGTTTAACCAAGAAAATACGCATTACCTTGGTAATGGACCCTGTAAGATGTACGGAACTTTGAGGGAATCGTCTCTTTATTTCATAATATGCATATTAACTGGGGAAATTCTGCGAACTGCCATTCATTTCCTAGGGGGCAAAACTTCACAAAACAATGGAAGGGAATGGACACTATACATGCTAGGGGTGTGTATTGACATTGAAGGAGCCTTCGATCGTACACCGTGCAACTACTTGTGTAAATTAGTAAGACTTCATGGGGAGTAATCAGATATTGTGAGCTGGGGCAGCAATATGCTCGAACACAGACTTCTCTCCACAAAGGAAGAGAATAGACAATGAGTTGTAAGCAAGTCAGCGAAGAAATGCTCTCAAGATAGTATCCCTTGCCTTAGAGCATATTTGTCAGCACTCTTTTACTAGGCCTGGAGGAGCATGAAGTTGATTTGCAAGCATATACGGGTGAAATAGACCGCACCTTTGGATTCTTTGCAGAAATATGCAAAAGGCTTTGCACAAGCTGCAGTAATCGTGTCGAGACAGCAGACTGTCAATTGTTCCGCATAAAACCATTGTGGTTCTCTTCACAAGGAAAAGGAAAACTGATGGTCTAATTCTACTCTAGCTGGACGGTGTCACATCCAGTAGCAATCAGATATCAAATATCTTGGGCTCACCTTAAAAAGAAAACTTATTTAGAAGGAGCATAATCTCGTAAAGACAAAGCAGGGTAGCAGACTATTTACAAAATAGAGGAATGCTTTCGGCACATCGTGGGGCTTGGTGCCCAACCAGACCATATTGCTGTATACAGCGATAAACATATCTCTGATTTCCTGCGCATCTAGTCTGGTAGCATAAAGTAGACCACTCTTTAGTGTCGTATTACTTAGTCAGGCGTTCAGCACAACACCAGGTAGACCTTGAGTTTCGTATTCAACTCTCTCCCCTCGGATTTTTCATTAAAAGAGAGCCCATGAAATCTGCCCTGATTCTTGCGATAGCAGTATAAACAGGAAGATTTTCAAGATGTTATAACAACATCTTTTGGGTCGCCATTGGACGCGACCTCAAGTTGACTATTCAGTGATTAAGTGGGAATTAAATATAAATTACGGACATAAACCGACTAAGCCAAAACACTGACACCGCTCTACTTAGTATTCACTTGTCATGAACCAGGGCAGCAGTCTTAGATCGGCCAAATAGTAACGACTATTGCAATACACATAGGACTATACTTTTGGAACTTGGAGTATTAGATTATCAATAGGAGCACTGGAATAATTCCTGGATGAAATAAGAAAATATAGAATAAACATTTTTGCATGGCATGGCGAACAAACCTTTGAAATGAGAAAGCTCACAGAGTTTAAGAGGGGAAAATTGCAAGGAAGTCCTGCACTTGGAGTTGCTTTCATTGTGGACAGCACATTTAAATGAATTGTTACTGACTTCAAGTGCCTTAACGATAGGAGCTATGCAATTTTTATCTAGACCGAATTCTCTAATGTCTGACTAGTTAAGAGTCACGCACCTACAGGAGGTAATCAAGGATAAATTTTACAGCACTATGGAATGCACTGTTGATCCATTGCCATCGAACGATGTAAAAATTGTTGGGTGACTTCAACGCAAAAATCAGTCGAGAAACAGCATATATAGAAACAACTTGAGGGTACAGCATTCATACAGAGACCAGTGACAACAGGCAGCGCATGGAAGACTTCACTATCAGCAGAGGCCTCAGAGTGAGGTCCACATATTTTCCGCGCCGAACCATCCAAATCGAACACGTTTTCATAAAAAACCCAGTGGCTACCAGCATTCTTGATACACACTTGTTTTGTGATGCTGTCTTGAATGCTACTTGAAAGTTGACAAATGAGGTTTTCAGTGCGTAGTCCAGCCTATCGACTAGATGTAGATAGAAGGGACGTTACCAACGAATTTGTTTAACTGGACTGGTGATCTTTATATTGCTGCAGTTCCGCGGTCCTATAAAAGTGTGAGTACTTATAATGTTTGAAGTTACGTGAACAATTGAGTAAAAGATCAAACTACCTCCAGAGTGTATCTATGTTGTGCTCTAAACATGTGTAAACAGCCTTCATCTCCGTACCACAAAAAAGTCTGATTGAATGATCAGTTTTGACGAGCCAGAGGTCTCAACGATTGTAAGACTGCGGAAGCTGCAATGGGCGGGGCACGTGAATTGTATGGACGAACAACGGATACCCAAAAAGGAAATGCTGGTCGGACTCAGTCAACGAAGATATTTAATCGCTGCTCAGATTTCAAACTTGGAGGACGCGTCTTGATCGACTGACTTTTACGGGAGGCAAGTTTTTATTCCTCTGTATTGGCCATAATCTAACTCGCTTCACACTCTTTATGCCCTCGTCGCCGTCCCGAAACCGTCAAAACTTCCACTCAGTGCCGCTCGTGGCAAGTACCTGCTGCGAGTTTATGGCGTGCGTTCTGAGAGTGTGCTGTCACGGATGCGCAACATTTTTTTATCGTTACCAGAGCAAATTGAATGAATGGCTGGGCGGAAAAATAACAAAATTTATTTTCTGGGTTTTTTTTGTGACAATCCAGAAGGCACGCACTAAAAATTTAATACGTTCGTTATGCTTTATTACTAAGCTAAAGGACAAATCTTCAAAAGGAAAAGCTTTCCTGAAATCTCCCTCATTTTTAGGGTTTTGTACTAAAATACAAAATCCTATTGCAATCATGACCTGTGTCCGTCTGTCCGTCCGTCTGTATGTCACAGCACTTTTTCTCCGAAACTATAGAGGCTACAGCAATGAAACTTTGTAGAAAGGTCAGAAGCGGTGACTTCTTGAAATTTCAAGGGTGGATAAATTTTACAAAGGGGTTTAAGGGGGGTCTCCCCATATAGGGAGGCGACCCCTCAAAAAAAAATTTTCACCATTGGAAGTCGAGTAGGGTGTCATTGGAAAGGCCTCAATGAGATCTTTTCAAAACAAGTCTTGGAATTGCCTTATGAGTACCGAGGGGGGCAGGGGAAGGGGAAATGTACGAACTTTTCACGTTTAACCATTCTAGGATTCGAAAAAATTGGCCATGAATCGATGACTACAGTACAGGGGAGTGGCCCCTAAAAAAATTTCATGAAAGGTAACCGATATGAGTATCGAATAAAAGTTCTCTATGGGAGCTTTTCAAAACAGTTCTTAAACTGACAGTTTTTGCTTCAGTGGGCACACAGGGGGGAAATACATGAAAAATGTGTTTTCTCCCTCGCGAATGGACTCCCGTGATCTAAAAAATCCGAAAAATTATCAAGCGAGATATTTATGGGTATAACTTTAACAAATACCTCAGAAGTCAAAATTCTTTCTACTTTGTTAATAATAGTATGATCCTCGAACATGACGTGTTTCTTGATTTTACAGGTACTCGTTGCTGGTTACTGCATTTTGTAAGCTGAGTACAAAACCCTTCTGACATGAGTATAGGTCTGTCTACCCAACTTGTTTATACTGATCATAAGTTGTACGATCTAATTTGATATGAATCCTTAATTTAACGGCTTTTCCCATAGAATGAATCGATTTAATCGCTAGTGTGAAGTATTGAAGATGCTGATTGTTTTAACCAACTAACAACATTACGGAACAAAATCCCTGAAGATAGAAAATGTTTGGATATATTTTATATCAAAGTTTACTAAAATTCAATTTGTTAGCAAAAGTGAACCAAATGCTACTGTTAATATCTCCAGAGCCCGTTTAAGAATTATAGTTTCCTTCCTAACTATTTCGGTTGTAACCTTAATAACTGAAATCAAGGTATGCATTAATCAGTTAAATCGGTAAATCGGCTGCAAAGTCGAATATTATTACTTCTTGAGGCCCAATGTATACGAGCGTTTTTTAAAGTTGCAGAATCGCAGCGGTTGAAATACTGTGTAGCATAATCATATTAGACAACGCACACTACACTGCGGTGCCGCAGCGTTACTACACACGCCATTGCGTACATCGTTCGTTCTTGTTTGGTGTAACGCGTTCGGTTCTTTGCCGATAAATGTCCATAACATTTAGTTATTCCTAAGCGTAGTGAATGGTCTCGAAGCTGATCGTTCAGTGCTGCTCTCTGCGAACTAAGGCTAGGTAGCCGTTAGAACTGCAGAGGTTGTTTGCTAAAAGTAATACATAACGGCGCCGGAGATTTACATTTGGTTCCTCTTCCAGTTTGAAAAACTCTAAAATACAAACTTCTCAGTAAAAGCGTCATGTAAGAAGTAATATACAATCTTAATACTAATTTATCGATTTAATATTCTCTTGTTCACAGATATTGCAAAAATGTTCCAATCTGCAACACCCAGGCCCACTATCCCTTATTCGTGCACAGAAAAATGCTAAATAAATAAATCTATTGTACAATGAGAATTTAAACCACTTACAACACGACGGCATGCAGCGGTGATAGAAGTTGAGTATCCCAAGGAAACCCGGTTTAGAGAAATTGGTGATGGATTGCGTCTTAGGAGGTGGTGGTCAAAATTCAATCTCACAGACGTAGTACCCGGCAAAAATAATCTCAGGAAGGCCAACTTGGCATTTATCCTAGTTGGCCTGGAGCTTTGCAGCTTACAGCAACAGGAGGAGCTGCACAAGGTGGTGGTCGTGGCTGGCCGAGAACACCAAAAATTCGTCCTGGTAGACGCGGATGAAATCGAATTTTATCAATCGATATTTGAGTCTCCGTTCCTTCGTTTGGACCGCGTTACGTAGACTAGGAGGCATCCCACAAATTCAAACATCCTGAACGGTGTAGTGACTGCCGCCTTGCAAGCATACTCGGAGCAACCAAGATTTGATAAAAGGTGCGCTGTAGGTCGATGACTGAAAATACTGCACCATTGGTCTCCTGGATTAAATACTCGATAATGGACAATGCGCAGCGGTCTGCGCGGGTGTCAACAATCAATCACTCGTCACCTGCCAATGACCCCCATCCTTGGGCACTATGTGCAGGAAACTAATTCACTGGCTTAACGAAGGTCGAATGATGCCTCGTTCCAATAGGGAATTGAACTCAGCTTTCGATGCAGTGCAACGTTCTTCCATGCGGTGACAAGATATTGCAAAGACAGTTGGACCGTGCGTAACCATCTGGTGGTAGATGGGTGTGCCAGTGATCGAAGCCAACTCACCGTGTTATAGAGCTGTATTTACATATTTGGCGATGATCTGCTTGTGCAGCTCACCAGCGGTGCCTTCAAGGTCGATGGCTTGGCCATGGTGCTAATTATATACACTAGTAGAGCTGGACCGAGAGTATAGGCAGTAAAGAGGCTAATGCAATCATCCAAGAGGCGTACTTTATATAGGTCGATGAGCAAGTGGTGCTAATTGAGCGCGTTGGGCCCCAAGATAGCAGTCTGGACGTGTGCTTTGATAAACAGCCAGTGAAATGGCCGGTGTAACTTGAAATCCAAGGGGAGCTGCTATGTGCCGAAGGTGGTGATTTACATACCATTAGGTGCCTGCAACACGAGGCTTTGCTTCCGAAGAGGCCTGGCGATGAAATGCCTGGGAATGATGCAAAGACTGGAGCTGGAATTCACCAGAAACCGAGTTTTCATGCTGCAGTTGGAGATGTAAAGGCATTTCCCCGAGACACTGCCGACGCTGTCTACCGAGTGCAGTGAAGGTAACCTTACTTCTCCGGATGCCTAGTGACTGTATCTTGAGCTAAAAAGCGGATCACTAAGGCTTCATACTTGCGCAATCGCTAGGAGCAGATCAGCTAGCTCAACTGCGACTTAGTCCAGCAAACTATGTGGGGATGAACGACTAAATGAGAGTGTATTTTACCGCGTGGCTGGTTGTGCTGGCGTGGCTATTACTGCCGGGCCTCATCTGCTACAGCAATAAGCTCCTCCGGTGTCTGATTTTTAATCAGTAAAAGATTACGCCACGTCTGCTGTGGCAGGAAGTCGAGCCATTTTACCCTCAAAATATCGTCGCTGACCCGCATATCAGCTGGAGAATACATGTATCATAGCAGCTCTGAAGGTTTTCTGTGCTCCAGCTCGACACTTGTGGATAGCTTGTGCAGCAGTGCATCGGGAAAGTCCATGCGACGTACTTTGGTGGCTCGAATGGTATCCGATATCTCAGCGGTGGTGTCGAGCTGCAGTAAAGAGACCGTAACCTGGTTCTTTATTGAGTCTCTTGTAAATTTATGCACCTGGAATTGCAACTCATTCTGGAAAAACCATAGATTAGGGCTAGCGCACCAAAAACAGGTCCACCTGCACTAGCCGAAGACGTTGACCTCTTGGGACGGTAGGTGCCGGAACAGTGCCCGGTTATTAGGCCGACTATGATTAGCCGCTGACTGGCTGTTCGCTGGTTTCGGTGATTGTTGTTCTTGAGGACGAATGCGAACTAGAAAATAGTAGTTTGAATCACTGCGCGTTCGTAAAGACTATGCAAATTGCGTTCAATTGCGGAGTTTCACTACTAATTATGAAGCGGGCTTGAGCAGTTTAAACTTTAATTGGAAGAATATTGAATTGATTGCAATGGGTACGGGCTAGGACATCCGGATTTATCCAAGCTCGGGTTACAAGTGACAAAATGCATGAATGCACTCGGTTACTACACTCTACATACATGGCTGCACTCGCTGCACAACGCATGAGCATGTATTTGCTCGATGACGGAGTTAGACGTCAAGACGCTATCAAGTGGAAACAGATCTGGCCGTCAAGAGAAAACTACCCGTGGAGCCTCAGTTTGCTTCCAGAGCAATGGATGCGATGACGTCAAGATATTCTGAGACGCGACATATCTGTTGATCCAGCAAATGATCCATATAATCTTAGAACAGTAAACGTTATGTTCGGTGGTTCTCACACCCTAATGAGCTTTCTATCTCAGCTGCTAGATGCCCTAGGATATCGGTTTTTTTTCCAAATTCGTACAAAACTACCAGAAATCACAATATTCGATATTATCTAAATATCTTTATTTGTTGCACCTGTTCATAAAAACATTACCTAAAAATGTTATACTTTTTCAAATGCCACTTGAAATGTGAAAAAAAAATGGATTTAACCTTACCAGATAATGGAAATCGACAGTAAAACAAACAAGTTGGGTAAACAGACCTACGCTCATGTCAGAAGGGTTTTGTATTCAATTTACAAAATGCAGTCATCAGATCGAATCAAATCAAGAAACATGTCAAAGACGATTTTATTGGAGAAAATATGAAACGCGAAGATCATACTATTTTTAACAAAGTTCAATGAATTTCGACTTTTGAGGTTTTTGGTATTGTTATACTCATAACTATCTCCCTTGATAATTATTTCAGATGTCCATCTGCGACGGAGGAAACACATTTTTCATGTATTTCCCCCCTGTGCCCCCACTGAAGGAAAAACTGACAGTTTAACAACTGTTTTGAAAAGCTCCCATGAAAACTTTCATTTCATACCCATATCGGCTATGTTTGATGAATTTTTTTTTTCAGGGGCCACTCTCCTGTGCTGAAATCATCGATTCATGGCCAATTTTTTCGAATCCTAGAATGGTTACAAAGCCCTTTTGCTAGGAGCTCTCTCCCACCTCCTTGGCTTATTTCACTTATGAGCATTAATTGTAGGTACTCATCTTCAGTCATTCATTAAATTGAATCAAATGTTCAAAGCATGCACCTTAAACGTTGAAGTTGGGAAAAAATAACTCCAAATTATTCAACCTTCGCATTTAAAACAGCCACTATCTTGTTTTACGATTACTGATACTACTAGCTGAACCGATTCTCAAAGATATACATGACACCTATCATTCCTGAAATTTTCATGCAAATCCTAGCAAAACTGTAGTGTCTGAGTCGGTAAAAAGCGCATGTTGTTCCATAGCCATATGTTGCCATAGTAATACATGCAGCGCATATTGTTCCATAGTAATACAGGAAAATTCAAACCGCTATAACTTCGCTAAATATGATTCAATCCTTATGAAACTTTCAGGATAGATCAATCTTATAAATAGTCATCTGTGTACTGAATTTCATAGGATTTAAGGGTACCGTTAAGATTTTATTCAAGAAAACATAAAATCGATAAATCATACTATTATCAACAAAGTTGAGTGAATTGCGACTTCTCACGTATTTATTGTTGTTGTACGTACCAAGGCCTACATCCCTGATTTTTTTCAAATTTTTCGAATCACAGGTGTCCAATCGCGAGGGGGGGGACACAAATTTTTCGTGTATTTCCCCTCCCTGTGCGCCCTCGAAGCAAATTTTGCCAAACTAAGACCTGTTTTGAAAAGTTCTCATTAAGACCTTTCATTTGATACCCATATCGGTTACCTTCAATGAAATTTTTTTTTCGGGGGGTCACTCTCCTATATGGGGAGACCCCCCTTAAATACCTTATAAAATTTTTTAGTAGCTGAACTTTGAAGAGATCACCATTTTACACCTGCACACAAAATTTGATGTTTCTAGCTTAAGTAGTTTCCGAGAAAAACTGCTGTGACGCACGGACGGACGGACGGACAGACGGACAGACTGGTCGCGAAACTAGTAGGGTTTTGTAAAATTATTTTACAAAACCCTAAAAAGTACTGGGTGGACCCCGTAGGACAATGGGAACTAGTTCAAATTGTATTTTACATTACATACCATTTTAATATACAAATAAAATATTTCGTAAAAAAATTAATATTTTTTTATGAAATTTGTACAGGATCTTAAAGGTCATTAAGGGACATCTTTTGAAGAAATTGAAAATTTTGAAAATTCACGCGGTTTTTTCGGTGGTCGTAAGACTATCATAAAAGAATTTTATAGAGATATTTGACCAGACTCCTATAAAAGCCGGTTCAAACTAAGGACGCTGATCATTTCCGTTATTCATTATAAATTATAGCGTTATAGTGTACACATTATGAGTATTTTTCATACGAACGTGCATTGAAATGCAACTTCTAGACTGCAATGTACCATTTTGCTGTTAATACCTGCAGAGCCTTGCAAAGGATAGCGAATTTGTACGGATTTATTTCGGTCCAATGAATAGGCTCTCTAATGCATCCTCAATAAAGAAAAATCCCTATATGTAATTTTTTCGTACATTTTGCATCCCTGTTGTACAAATTGACATTTTTATTGGATTGTCGAGTCCTAACCAAGGCCTTTCATTCGATATCCCACTCAATTGCCTTTAATAAAACATGTTCATATGGGTTACTTCAATTTAAGGGGGGATCATCCCCGGCTTGGGCTGTCGTCTATATATGATGATGATGAAGGGGGAATCACCTCAAAAATTTTCTACATTTTGGTAAGGCTTTAACTTTTGAGAGACTATCGCTTCCGACCTTTCTACAAAGTTTATGACCTGTAGCTTCTATAGTTTGCGAGAAAATTTGATGACAAACAAAAATCGAAACTATTAAGTTCTACAAAGTCCACAAAAAAAAAATATAGGTACGGGTGAAACTGATCTTTTGTTTTTTGAAAATAGGTTAAAGATCAGTTAATACTTTTGAATATGTGTCGTTGCGCTCGACAATTTGTATAATTATGTAAATAAATAAAAGCATGAAAATTAAAGCTAAAAAAGGTTTTTATTCCCTAATGTTGCATCTCATCCAAATGCAACGTATTAAGTTTCTATTTAAATTGAATTTATTTTACAACAATTTTCTAAAATACCGGAAACTCTCAATACATAAAGCTCTCCGTAACGATTAGCAATTAACGTCATACTCCGATGATTACAATCAGCAAACTCATTCAACAATCATAAATCTTGTGTGTGAAACAAAAAAATTAAAGTAGTTAATGCAAATTCAACCCTTCAACCATTGTTTCTTGACTTTGATAAGTTTATCAGAAAATAAATCCCAACTTCGCTTTGCATGTGAATGTGGTTGAGTATTGACTGTATATTCAATATTTCCCTCAGATTGAAGTAGCTGTAGGAAAAGTGATGCAAAGAGTTTTCAAGTTTTCATTGTGAGCTTAAAATCATCATCATCATCGTCAGTTCCGTAGGTTGTTTGCTATTCAGTTATTATGGAAGTGAAGTTGAAATAAAACGGATGTAACCGACAGCAATCTAAGGTAAATGGTGTAGTTAAATACAGGCAAAGTGGTCACTAGCGGTTCATTCATAAATAAATAGGGTAAATTGTTCCATGAGGCACATTTAAAGATTTTAGATTCTATGTTTCTGGAGCTCCCATAGATTTTGATATTCATATTTGATGTACTGAAGACTCCGAAATGGATATTATGTACCCCAAAGTTATTTAATTAAATGAAAAAGGTTTTCCCTACTGTTCAAAATTAAAGTTCTTCTTGTTTTTATCGTATACATCGATTAACATCATAACTCTATTTATCTTCATGTCTATATTGGTAGTTTAATATTGAAATCTAACCCATGTAACAACACATTTCTCTACTCTTCAATATACCTGAACTCCGTTACGCTATTGTTTCACAACAAGTATCCTCGATTCATTCACAAATCGTTCAATGCATTCACAAATTGTATACGCGCAATGTTGAATGTATCTGAATACCAGTTACCATCAACATTGTACGGTTGAAATATCATTCCTCTGATGGTGCTTTCCCACTAGCAGTGGTTCAGTAGCAGTGATCAGATTTATGTAAGTTTACACTACTAATTACAAATTGATTTAGTTAATTAGATAAAAGATAAAAGTCAATGAATACAAAACCTGCAATGATCTTAGATAAACTGCATCCACCGCGATTGCATTCTGTGTAATCAAAGTCATATCAGTTGCAGAGATGTGAGTGATATTTCCGGAGATTTTAATTTAATGTATTCGCATATAAGATTAGTATACTGATTTCATTCATAATAGTACTCTGAAAAATTTGTTCTTGCACCTTGGGTGATGCAGTTGTTGATAATATTCATTTGAAGAAATTGATGTGGTCTAGTCTTAGCACATACTCGTATTCCTTCAGTATTTTTTTTTTTGTGGTAGGGAGGTGAAGGCATTTACGCCCGCCGAGTCTGGCAGTGTGGGACTCCCATGGAGGATACCCTTGGACTACCCACTAAACACCTCCTCTGTCAATCAGAGAACCTAGCCTGGAACCGTTTGACACATTACTTTGGGCTAAGCCTCGTTTCTCTACGCGTTTAAGCGCCACCGGGCTACAGGGATCCCTTTTCCAGCGGAAGGAGGGAAAGGGAGAGGGATTTCTAGAAAAGAGACCCCTCCGCCCTGGACGCCTCCAGGCGCTCATATATTTTCCTTTTTATCTTAAAGACTGCCCGAGCGTAATGTGCCACACAGTTCCATTTGTCAACGGATGTGAGCATCTCTCCAGTGAGTTCATCCGGAGAGAGATCTCCCATTTCTTCAATGAGGTCACCGCGCTGCCTTCCCCACCTCTTGCATACAAAAAATGTGTGGTAGGCATCATCGACCTCTCCAGCACAGAATATGCAGTCAGGAGACCGTGACTTACCAATCTTGTGCAGGTAAGACCGAAAGTATCCATGTCCACTCAGTAGCTGAGTTAGATAGAAGTCAGTCTCACCATGCCTTCGATTGAGCCACGGCCTCAGGTCACCAATAAGGCGTGCGGTCCACCTACCTTTTGTATCGCTCACCCAGGACTGTTGCCAATCACTGAGTGAGCGTTCTCGTTCTTCGTGGGCGACAGCATCTCTGTCGCATTCGTTCCTCCGCAGGTAGATTCTGCGGCGCTCCTTGGCAAGGAGGGCAATGGGTATCACTCCTGCGATGACCAGCACTGCCAACTCCGAGACAGTCCAATATGCAGATGCAATCCGCAGCGCTCCTCGTCGCTGCACCTGTGCCAAGCGCTTTCGATACAGCTCCTTGTTGAGAGCCTCACACCATATTTCCGATCCGTGCAACAGCACAGATTGTACTGCACTCATCAGAAGTCTCCTTCTTGATGAAGTGGGACCCCCTATGTTGGCCATTAGTCGGCTGAGAGCCGAAACACTCGCTGCAGCCTTGTCAGCTATTGCCCTGATTTGCTCGGAAAAACGCATCTTTGAGTCGATTAAAATGCCCAGGTACTTCACTGCTAGTTTAGTCTCAACGAGTGCTTCCCCAATGTTGATCATCCTTACTCTAGGGATTCTCTTTTTTGTCAAGATGACTACTTCGGTTTTCTCCAAAGCTAGGCTGAACCCGTGAGCAGTCATCCAGTCCCTCACTCGGCGCATTAGCATACCCAGTCTGAGTTGCGCTTGTTCAACAGTGCGTCCCGCAACTAGCGCCGCGACATCATCTGCATAGCCGATCAAGCGCGACTCATCCGGTAGCTCGATTCTCAGTAGCCCGTCGTACGTGATGTTCCACAGGTTTGGGCCAAGGATGGAGCCTTGTGCAACACCCGATGTAACTTCCATCCTCCGCCGACCCTCCTTCGTCTCATAGAGCAGGCTCCGGTCTGTCAGGTAGTTCTTCAAAATCCACATCAGATATTCTGGAACTTGAAAAGAGTTTTCCAGTGCTTCCAGAATATCCGCTCATCTAGCGGAATTGAAGGCGTTTCTGACGTCAAGCGTCACGAGCAACACGAGCAACACAACCCTTTTGTTTGACTGGCAGTGGGCCTCCGCTCTTTGGACCGCGCTCACTACTTCCGCTATCGCGTCAATAGTGGAGCGACCTGCTCTAAAACCATACTGCCGTGGAGATAGGTCCCCGGCAGAACAGACCGCATCAGTGAGTCTTCCCTTGATGAGTTTCTCGAGCACTTTCCCAGCCGTGCCTAGCAAACATAACAGGCGGTATGCAGACGCCAACTCGGGATTTCCCTTTCCCTTGCTGATCAGTACGAGCCTCGCCACTTTTCAGCGTCCCGGAAATACACCTTTGTAAAGGCAAGCGTTGAACATACTGAGCAACAAGTCAGAACAAAGCTTGTAGACAAGCTGCAAAACCTCAGCAGGAACGCCATCTGGTCCCGATGCCTTCCTTGCTTTCATGGATAGAATTGCCTGCTCCAGTTCCATCATTGTGAAAGTGAGCATTCTAATGGTGTTTGTGCATGAGCTGGATCGACACGGACAGGGTGCGTGGGGAATAGTGCTCGTACGATCTCGTCCATCTGTCTGCTTCATGTAAGCAGGGCTTCCGTTGGGCACCAAGTTTTCGCATGACCAGCTTGTAACCTAGGCCCCACGGATCCCTATTTACATCGTCCACGAGGTCTTGCCAGCATCGGGCCTTGCTCTTGTTAATAAGCCTGCGAAGATATTTCCTGCCGGACCTGTATGCTATTAGCCTAGTGTCTGCCTCCTCCCGTGTTCGCGCCCGCTGGGCCTCTCGCCGAAGTTTGTGACACTCGCTTCTTTGTTCGGCGATCTCGTTTGACCACCAGTATACTGGAGGCTTACCGTGTCGGGGTCTCCGACGGGGCATGGAAGACTCGCAAGCAGTTATGATGGTACTAATAGTTGAGTTCACCAAGTCCTTGGCTGTAGGCCCTCCACTCACTGGCGGAGCTCCAAGCAACGGTGCGCCTGCCGTAAGCGCGTCAGCGAACCTCTCAACGTCCATCCTCCCAGTCCTCTTGAAGTTTGGGCATATGCACGCAGAGTGGCACCGTCGTGAATCTCAACAGCTATATACTGGTGATCACTAGCCGAGTAGTCCTCTAGTACTCGCCAGTTGTGTACTCTAGGTACCAGGGACTCCGAAGCGAGTGTCACATCGGGTATGGTTCCTACGCAACCCCAGCGGCGGAAAGTAGGGGTGTTACCAGTATTTAGGACAAAAAGCGCTGTTCTGGCCGCCATGTCCAAGATTTGCTTTCCCCTTGGGTCGGATTGTGGCATACCCCATTCAATGGCTCTAGCGCTGAAGTCTCCCCCGATCAGCATGTGGCCCTCTGCGTTCGAGACAGCGTCCTCCAGGGCATCGAATTTGTTTCGAAAAGATGGCATTGCCTCGTTAGGCGTCAGATAAACACTGAAATATGTTATCTCTGAACACCGCACCCACACAAAACTATCCCCGCGTCCATGGCCCTGCACCTGAAGGCGGGCGCTGTCTCGAACCCAGATGGCCGAGGTACTAGATTCGTCAGGGTACCACACTTGCGAGTCCTTGTTATGATGTTGCTCGCTCAGCAACAGCAGGTCAGCTTTCTTATCCCTCCCAAACTGCTCAAGTAGGTCCTGGGCGTTTGTGCTTCGGTGCAAATTGACCTGCAGGATACGGATCATTTGAGTATCGATTTGGCTTTAGTTAGGGCCTCCTTGAAAACCCAGCATCTCCCTGTCGCCGGCTCATGTTTGAGGTCACCGGGTACTAGCTTAGCATCCTTGCAAAGAATGCATTTTGCCTCGTTCGTGCACTCCTTTCTTTTGTGCCCCGTTTCACCACATTTGTAGCACAGAGATCTCCTGTCGGGTCCCCTACAGCCATACGCGGTGTGTCCGTATTCGAAGCATCTGATGCAGCGGATAGGGATCGCTCTTCTCCGTATCCTGCAGATCACCCAGCCTATCTTAATTTTGCCCTGCGCCAGGATTTGCTGGGCGTCTTTATCAGCTAGTTCGACAATAGCCATGCGTTGCCCCCTTGTGTTTTCAGGTGTCAATCTTGCCTTGACTTCACTTAAGCTGGGGAACTCCCTCCTAATGGCATCCTCTACTTCAGCTTTATCCGTGACGCAGTCGAGGTCCCTGATTTCCAGGGTGGCCATTGGTTCGAGCGAGGCAACGGTTGCCGCATCTCCAAGAACCTTTTGAACCGCGTCACGGAATGCATCTTTGTTTGTGGCCTCTGGCCCGAATTCCACCAGCAGACCACCGGTTCGGGTTGGTCGCACTGCTTTGATGGCAGTTTTGGTATCGTCTGGCTTGACCGCTCCTTTAATTTCACGGAGGACATCTGCGTAGGTTCGGCCCTTAGTGGGTTTAATAAGCAGTGCCTCTCGCAAGGGTTTGCGCCGCGGTTTGCTTTTTGTTTTCTGCGGTATATCGGGGGGTTCTTTGTTCTTCTTTTCGTGGTTGAGCTCTTTGTCTGTTTTTTCTAGGAGTAGCTTTTTGGCTGCTTTTTTCGCTGCCTTGTTTCGCACCACATGAAACTCCTCGCCTGGAGTGACAACTTCGTTTATGGTCTCGTCCTTCCTCCTTTTCTCACGGTCGCCTTCAATTGGGCTACCGGCCATTCTTTTGCTTCTGCTAGGACCCACTGATGCCTCGAGGGAGAGCGTGTCTTTTTGGTGCTTTTCGGTTGCAAGCCACCTCCTTCAGTATGAGCTTTATATAATTGAAATGACTGTAACTGGATTAAACGCGGATCGATAAGTTTCAGATTTGCACAAACTACTGATCATATATTAAAATAGTAATACATATCATTTATTAGATCACGAATTGCTATGCAGCCCATCAAATAAATACGTTTTGCTTAGGTCAATCGGATTTGTTTTTGTAGCGTACGGTGAAAATTACAAAGTAACTGCAAATCAGGTCCAAAAGTTAATATTGGTCAAGTTTTGTCTCCGACTGCATTAATCAACTACATCTTCCAAAATAAGGATGACAGAATGCACTACAAGAACTGAGGACACAGAGCAATTAACTCTTTGTGATAATTATTTTCAGTAAGAACCAGTAAATTGAACAATTGTTTCATCAAAATTGTGTTCGCTGTTTGATTTCATCCATTAAAAAAGAACTTGTAAAGAATTGGTAAAATCTTTTTTAACATACAATTCTATCATAAATTCGAAGCAGTTCTGTTTTCAAAAGAACAAGGGTACTTTCAATGCATAACTTACCGTCACACGTTATATCAATGAAAGTCTTGATAAAGGAGATTATGTTATTGCAATTTTCGTAGACCTAAAATAATCTTTCGATACAGTTGATTATCATTTATTACTTCAAAAACTTGAATCGTATGGTATTCAAGGCAAACCGAAAAACTTTAAAAGCTTTTTAAAGGAGGATCCCAAAGAACATCAGTTAATAATGCCTTGAGCAATCTAGTACCAATGAAATTTGGTGTTCCCCAAGGCTCAATGCTTAGTCTAAACTTGTTTTTGCAATATACGAATAATTTGACTGAAAGGCCCACCACACGTTATATGCTGATGATACTTCTTTATGAGGGGCAATGATAAAGTTACCATGGAAAATATCATCAACGGGGATCTAGAAATATATCGTTCATGGCTTATCGAAGACAAGCTAGCATTGAATACTACAGAGATAAAATGCAGTGTTTTTAAACAAAAGAATAAGGAAGACATTGTAATCCGCATGGTGTTGTGGTTAGAACACTCAATCCGTAAACCGAAGGTCTCTGGTTCGAGTCTCGTTGGCGCCAACGAGATTCAGTTCGAATGATTCTTCGGACGGACTATAAGCCTGTTCAGCTAGGCGGACACACACATAGCCAAAGCGTGATACTGACCATATCACCTTGTGGAGTGCCGATACATTCGAGATACTGTAACTATCTCTACGCGACGCCCCGAAAGGGGCTGTAGTGCTAAAGCAAGCAAAAATTCCACCTTAAAAATTAGCGGCGAAAAATTGGAAAGAATGCTAGAAATTAAACATTTCGGACCATAGATCCTATTTTTATAAACTCTGAGTTGTTTTTTTTTTACTGCGTCGTATGATATTTTTTTTATCTCTGAGAGCCGTTGAATTGGAAGGAATACTTCACAGCATTTTGTGTGCCCCCCTATACCGATGTCTTAACATTTCCTGGGAGGCACACGTAGGGATCTACGATGTGTGAAGTGCAGATCGCACTAGCGTTGAGCAACGATGAATGAGTGATGGAGAGAGTGGTAGGGAATGGAGGTATTTAAAAACTAAAAAAAACCATAGAATTCTATTGTAGCATTTCACGTACTGTTAAGTGCTTTCCTTATTTATTCTATTCGCTATTCACAAGCATACAAGTTTACCGAAATTTCTCCCATTCAGTCTGCAAATTTTTTGTAACGTTTACTTGAATCTCAAATATGCTTCATAAATTAATCGTTGTCTCCCTTAATGGCACTAATGTAGATTCTTGCTGTCATGATGAGCTCTACGCCTTTTTTTAACACTTACACATACTGTTATATGTCACACAAACATAAAGGTGTTCTCTTTCGCAATTTAACCATATTATCAATGTTACCGGATGCATATTAAATTTATTTTTCAGTAATCCAGTTCCGGTATCCATGAACTCTTCCTCGGTACTTTTTCCTTTTATCCTTCCTGATTCCTGTCACCATCCTATAAGGTATGACATTCCTCGTATCGTTTCTACCCATAATCGACGACCCAGGGGAGAGCAGTAGAATTTCAATTGGACCATTTATAATCAGCTTTCTGAAACAATTCTCTCTATCCATTGGTCTTCTTATTGTAAAGACCTTGAATATAATGCTGGTTGCTCTGAATTTTACGAATTCCTCTACATAGCCATCTCTGTTCTTCTTTTATGACAGTAAAAAACTCTAAGGATAGTCCCTGGTTAATCGTAAATGTACAGCGTACCTTAAAAGTTAAAGATATGCTTGTCGTGTCTTCCTTCACGAAAGAACAATTTTATTACGTACTCAATTCAGTTATCCTAGGTTAATCGCCAATAAGAGGTGAGAAAATAAGGGCGCACTTTCTGTAGTATTGAGTTCCTTTCATTCAAAAAATTTCAAACTTTTCTGGAAATTCATTCTTTTGCTCGAATCTTCCTCCATGGTTCCCTCTTTTCTCCATTTGAACGGTATGTTAGCTTCCCCTTCTTTTGGGGCGTGTGAGCTTTTCAGTACTCACTTTTCATCACTGTATAAGCCTGCGTGTTCCTTAAATGATTTTTTGACTGTCCATACGGGGTATTTATCATTTCCGTATTCAGCTTGCTGCACTGAAAATGATGTCAGGATACTCATTCTTGGGCTCGATAATTCCGTCAGTTCAGGTCCGAACTAGGTTCCTACTCACTTCGTTAAGTCGTCTTCCATTGTGTTCTCTTACCTTTTTTAACATAAATCCACATTCAGGGTTTTTGCTGTCATGTATGAAATGGGCTTTCATCCCTCCTATTTTCAATAAGGTCATGCTTAGTCAATCGCTAATAACCGTCATGTTTCCATATTGTTCTATTTTCCCAGACTGTTGTAGAGGATTCTTTACGCAAATTTTATTTTTTTGTTATTTAGGATGATTAGCTTTTGAGCACCATGGTTTCATCAAGGCTGATCTACGTTAACTAATTTGCTTGAATTCAGTAGCTACATCAAAAAGGCACTGGAGCACCGTTTACAAGTGGAAACGTTGTATCTAGATTTCTTTAAGGCCTTCGCCTGAGTTAATCACATTATTCATTGATATATTGGCTCTCCTCCTGCCTCACTAGCCGTGTATTCCCATCCATCTTGTGGTGTTCCCCAAGGTCCTATTCTCGGCCTTCTTTTATTCATCTTGTTTATCAATGACCTTTCTTCCGTAACCAATTCTCCTTGTCTTCTTTATGCGGACGATGTTAAAATTTTTAACGTTACCTCATCTCATGAAAACGTGACTTACTATACTTCAAGAGGATTTAGAGGCAGTCCTTTCTTCGGTGTCAAGACAATCAACTTCTGTTAAAAGTCGCTAAATGCATACATCTATCTTTCGCCTCTAATCCTAATTTGACCAATTATCAATTTTTCCTAAATAATTGCAGCTTACGCATTGTGGCACACTCTAAAGACTGTTACATTCGACTCTAACCTGAAATTTGATGCACATATCCCGGAGATAATTTATAAAAGCTTTTCAGGTTTCTGGTTTTGTCTTGCGAAAATCCTACATATTTTTCAATCCTTTGTCCACTGTAAAGTTATGCATTGGTCTAGTGCGTTCTACATTAGAATACTGTTCTCCTTTCTGGTCTCCCATTTTCGTTAGCTGAACTCTGCCCTGAAAGCTGCTCATCGTAGATTTATACGGGTTATCTTTTTGAAATTTCATATACCTTATTCCTATTACGATCTCCGTTAGTCCGTTCTTAACTTTTGTTCTTTAGAAAATCGTCATCTTTACCTGAACGAGTGCTGTTTTACACTCCCGAGGGCTTAGTATAGTGCTGGGGAAAACCAAGGAGGTCATCTTTATCAAGCAAAGGGGCCTAAATGTCATCCAAGTTCTTCGCTTGCTGATTGACTCAAAGATTAACCTTTTTGAGCAAACAAGGACAACGGCAAAAAAAGCCCATGTGGGGGTAGCTGCACTAACTCGACTTATGGCTAATTTTAGGGAACGTCTATGCTTGGAAAGACGTACACTCATGGATGCAGTTCAGTTTGTGTTGCTCCAAACGTTCGGGGGGAAGCTAGTATTATATAGGTATTGTATCCGAGAAAATAGAGGTTTCCGTAAGGTTCCTCTTCAGACTATATGGAATACGACCCTGAATAATATTTGAAACAAGACTCGGCTTATGAATTCGAATTGACGCTTTCATATTTTGGATTTAGTTGCTTTGCATGGTAGCGCCGAGGTGGCACTCGACCGAAAATGGTTCCAATCAAAATACGGTACCGTCTCTATCCCGGTAAAACCATGACAGGCCTCGGAATATGCTCGAAGTTCACCATTCAGCTGCTGGTGTATGTTCGTTCGTGATGGGTTCGCGATTAGTATCGGCTTGGTTCTGAGTACCTGTCCCCATAAGACGCTGTGCCAACCCTCGCTTGGTCACCTTGCTTTGCATATTATGATAATCATGAGACAAAAAATGTAACTACACACAATCACCGTGACAACCCCTAAAACAGCAACAACGCTGAAGGGCAAGCAAACGAAGGAAATCCAAGAGCTCATACCAACCAGATATGGTTGCAGCTTTTGGACATAGCGCGAAATCGGCACACACGTTGAAGCAAAATGCACGGAAAGGGGAGAAGCTCGATCAGTCTTGGCCGGAAAAATGGACCACTATGGAGAAAAACAATGTGCTTCTGTTCAATTAAGCCCGCATCATCATCAAGGCGCCTGAGGTAATAGATATAAAAGCCGAGAATCTCTCATCTGAGGGGAGCCAAATATTTAATCACCTGTAATCATTCCCAGGTAGAGAAACAATTAAGAAAATGAAGACAGTCCTGAAGAAAAGAAAAGGCACCTGTGCACTGAAAAAGAATATTGAAAAGGACATCAGGAATTCTAGAAGAGCTCTTAGACCACATCGGACATAGTTGACTCAAAGCTGAAAGAGAACTAAAGGCTAAGCCGGTAAGTGAATCGCCTAGAGCTCAAGTGCCAGCTATGAGTAAGAGAAGAGCATTCAGCCCAATAGATGGAGATTGGGATAAAAGAAAAATAGACGAATCCTTCAAAAAAGATGCTAAGATAGAAAAGGACTTCCCTAAGCCACAACCAGAGCAGGCAACAAACCGGCCAAAAAACGTCTACCCCTTAAACTTAAACAAAAACTCTACAAGGAAGGAAAGACTAAGAAAGTGTTCGTTATGTTGCGGAGAAGTAAAAATAAGCCATGGTGCAGTCCAAACAGGTAAACTTTATTTTTTGATCGTTTACAGACGTAAAACCTAATACATAAAATTGCGAAACCAAATTAATATGAAACTTAAATCAGACCTGTATGACATACCCGGTTTGGTAACCTAATGGTGAAATTCTGAGCAGAGGCAGAAAACAAGGAATTATTCGTAGTTAAATAGCTCCTCTGAGAAAACGCGAAATTAACTGCACTCTAGCCCATAGTAACCCACAGCATTCGCGATATTCACTGTTATACAGACTTAATGATGGTAGAGAAGACCCCCTGAAAACAAAATGCCCAAAAGCTTCTGAACAAAGGCAAACTAAAAATAGGAAGGGTGATCTTTCGGGTTTGGCAAAGAACAGTTCCCTTACGCTGCTTCAATTACCAGGTTACGGCCACACTATGCAAGGAGCTTGCATTGTGTGGTTACAACTATGGTAATCTGGGTCAGAAAAGAAAAGAGTTCACAGTAGAGGCACTCTATATTCCCTGCAAGGACGATGATCCAGTTGAACGCAGCATACATCAAAGTGATTCGTAAGGGAAATTAGTCCTAGAGATATCGGCCAGAACAGAATTTATTGTGCTGAATAGTTTTGATGGATTCATACTGGATGTGGAAAATGCGTCGGATAATCTACTGTATGGACTGATAACTGCAGAATAGAATAACAGTCACAGGAGAGTATTGTGCAGCATTTCCGGATAAACTCAACGACAAAATAAAGAGAATACGGCCCGAATACGAATAAAAAGTTCTGTATCATTACGATAACGCACCGTCACACACGTCCTTGAAAGCGATGACCAAATTGGAGCAATTACAATTGAACGCTCCAGACGTGGCCTCTGCGATTTTTATCTGTTCCCACACCTCAAGCGGTTGCTACAGGAAATGAGATTCAGATCAAAAGAGGAAGTAATCGCGAATACCACGTCGTATTTTGAAATTTTGTAAATTTCTTACTACAGCGTCAAAATGCTGAAGAATTGCTAAACCAAGTGTATTGTTCTTAAAGATGACAAAAAAACGTCCTTTTATTGAAAATCTCGGGACTTATCAGCCCATGTAGTATTATCTTGTGTACACAATTGGAGAGTGCTAGAGGACTACTCGGCCAGTGATCATCAGTACAATTTCTTTGAGATTCATGAACTGGCTACCTAACGCCGAGGGCCTCGAGCTTCCGCTTGGGGGTGAAATAACGAAAGGATGAAAGTCAAAAGGTTTTTCAAAGTGCTCATGGCTGGAAAACCGCTGCTGGGAGATTTTCCGGGTAGTGAAGCAGTCACAGCTGAAGACATGGAGAACTCAACTATGAATATCATCGTGCCTGTTTGCAACTTTTCTCTATCCTATCGGAGAGCCCAATATAGCAACCCATCAATATATTGGTTTTCAACTGAGATTGCTGAATAGTGAAGGAATTCTCACAAGCTCCGGTAAGAGGCAATGAGGAATCAGGAAGTGGCACGCATCCGGTTAGCAGCATACAGGTGACCCAGAAAATGCCTTCGCAGACAAATAAGCAGCAGTAAGGCTCCCTGCTGTCAAAATCTGGTGGACGATGTGAATAGGGATCGTTGGATCCTGGGATACAAGCTAGTCATCCAGAAGCTCGGTGCCTAATGGACAGCTTGCTTACTAGAAGCAGAAAAGATGCACGAGATACTGCGGGCTCTTTTTCTTGCTCATCCAGTCCGTGTTAATGCCGTCCACGACAGAACATAAGTTTAATGCTCACTCTTCACGGGCAGAGAACTCAAAGAGTTAGCCTTGGTGAGGAAGTCTTGAGGGACGGATGGCGTCCGAGTTTGTGCCGTCTTGCTAGTGCGTGCGTTCAATGCTTGACTGCATGAACGGGTCTTTCCGAAGCGATAGAAGGTAATGATGGCCATTCTGATAAACAAGAAGAAGGGGAGCTCTGAGTCGCCGTCTACATTTCGCCCGTTATATATACTGGACATGGCTGGGAAAGCGCTCGATGAACTCATCAAGAGAAGACTAACTGATACAAACCATGCTGCTGGGGACCTATCTCTATAGTAGTCCGGCTTTATAGCGACCTGATCATCGATGCGATTTCAGAGGTGGTGAGCGGGGTAGTGACGGGTGGATGCATAAAGCCGTACCATTTGACGGGTCGTATTGTGGGTCACACTAGATATTTGCACCGCCTTCATCTCCGCTAGGCAGCAGCATATCCTGGAATCCTGTGCAAACTCTAAGATATCTGATGCAGATTCTGAGAGACTATCTAAAAGATCAAGCTCCGTTCTATAATACGAAGAAGATTGATAGGGGAGGTATTTACGGGATATTCCAGACGCCTTGCAGTTTTGTGAGCCCAACACTCAAGGCATGAATACCATTCATCTCTCTACTACCAAGAAAAAAATTGGCTCTGAGATATGGGTTTCCAAATCAGAAGTTTAAGTGATCCTGGGGGTACTGATTTCCACTCTCTTTGCTAAGAGATGAAGAAGTATATACTTTGCAGATGTGAGTGCAGCAGCTAAGCTGGAAAAAGCGACAAACTGAAGGTGAACAGCATATCTTGTGAAAAATCTTCGCCCATGGCTCAATCGAAGGCATGGTAAGACAGATTCCTAGTTGATTCAGCTATTTGCCAGCCATAAGTACTTCTAGTCTCACCCGTACAAAAGTGGAAGATTTGGTCCCTAGGCTACACATCTTATCTAGAGAAAACAAATTATGACCACCAAACATTTTTCAGCGAAAGATGGGAGAAGCGATTTCTCCCGAGTTCTGGTCCAGCTCTCTTTAGAAAATCTAGTGTGAAAGACTGATCCTTCCAAGGGACAAGGGTATCATGAATTACTTTCGAGTGCAGATGGCAGTGGTGGTAACATCCTTTTCCTATTTCCATTTCCATTCTGCCTGACTAGAAGAAAATATCACGTGGCGTCCATAGTCTTATCATCGTTGAGACACCTCTGAGTTATCAAATATTTCATATAGCTGGTGATTGTACCTTATTTACCATCGGTTCTCACCATAGTTTTAGTTGCCAGCCTAAACGTAATATTTTGCAATGTTTTTTTCCACCCATTAAAAGTAGTAAAAAGGATAGCAATATTTGAAGAAAACATTCAAAAACTCTATCATCGTCTAGATTATTACTATTCCTGTTTATGTTAGGTTCTATAGGATGCTGTTGTTACTCAAACTGAAAGACACACGTTTGCCAGGAACTATGCCAGGTATCCATGGGCTGATGAGAGAGCATGCATTGGTACTCAGTGGCAAATTTAGTGGATCGCATCTCATGAGGACGGCACTTTTTGATGAGTATTGTGCAGTCTGTGCTACTGTAAGGATAAAAAATATGAGACAATGCACTCAGCTAAGAGCTGTACCGAAAAAACTGATGCAGATACAGAGATAGGGAGCATTAAAGATTCCATCCGCATATCAGACAATCTCTGAGTCAGTGGTGCTGGTTATAAGGGTGATACCTATTGCCATCCTTTCTAGAATATGCAACAAAATACACTGCTTTGGGATCAAAATGAATTCTCACAAGAGAAAGATCTTCCTAGACTACTGAATTGCCAGCAGTCGAGAAAGATGAACGTGAAGAAAAGATTAGCTGCGCGCCTCGTCTCTGATCTGAGACCGTGGCTCAAAAGAAGCCTGACTTCTAACTGACTTAGAAATCGAGCGGGCATGGATGTTTTCAATCTTCCTTGGAAGAAATAGGTAAGGTCTTCCAGCTATAAACAAGTTGGGTAGACAGACCTATGCTCATGTCAGAAGGGTTTTGTACTCGACTTACAAAATGCAGTAACCAGTGACGAATAAAATCAGGAAACATGTCATGTTCCAGGATCATACTATTAGTAGCAAAGTTGAAAAAATGTTTACTTCTGAGGTATTTGTTATAGTTGTACCCATAAACATCTCCCTTGACAATTTTTTCAGATTTTTTAGATCACGGGTGTCCATTCGCGAGGGAGGAAACACATTTTTCATGTATTCCCCCCCCCCCCCCTGTGCCCCATTGAAGCATTTTTTGAGGGGTCACCTCCCTATATGGTGAGACCCCCCTTAAATCCCTTTGAAAAATTCTTCCACCCTTGAACTTTCAAGAAGTCACCACTTCTGACCTTTCCAGAAAGTTTCATGGCTGTTGCCTTTATAGCTTCGGAGAAAATGTGCTGTGACATACAGACGGACGGACGGACGGACGGACAGACGGACACAGGTCGTGATTGCAATAGGGTTTTGTATTTTAACCCTAAAAAGAGTTACTAATGCACATTTTGTGCGTGCAAATGCTGCAGGTGATACTTTTTCCCGGAAAATTTTCGTTAAAAAATGCTTAGATCGATTGACAAACAGTACCAAGAGTTGCATTGCATTTGGATGGTCTTGACAGTTTGAAACAGGTTATTTCAGTGCCGAAAGCATTGAAGCTGTAAAAGCTCTTCTCTAGCAGTCTCTTTTCTTTCCTTTTTCGCCATTGCAAACGATAGAAGTTTCCCGGAAAATTTTCGTTAAAAAATGCTTAGATCGATTGACAAACAGTACCAAGAGTTGCATTGCATTTGGATGGTCTTGACAGTTTGAAACAGGTTATTTCAGTGCCGAAAGCATTGAAGCTGTAAAAGCTCTTCTCTAGCAGTCTCTTTTCTTTCCTTTTTCGCCATTGCAAAAGGGATTCCAGCAACTTGATGGTGTTTCAAGGCACCTCAAATCAAAACTTACCTCGAAATAATGTGCATTTAGTAGACCTACATTCAGGATGTAAACAGCCTTCACCTTTCATCCACGAAAATCCAGCATTTGAGGTATATTTTGGCATAATAAAGAATTTGATGCTGGAAGGTTAAGTACAGTGAGAAGAAATAAAATCAATAAAATCACATAAAAACCAAACAAAAGCCAAACAAAATTTTAGGCACGTTTTTAGTTCGGTGTTACAATATCAAAAAATTTCATTCCATTTGTATAATAATAGACGGTTGGGTAGATTAAAGTTGCCCAAACATATATGGGTTCAAATTTATACATCGAAGCTGCTTTTCATGGATTGCAAGGAAGATAAACTACCATTGAGCTTTGAGACAGCTTACATTTCCAATAAGGCACATTCAGATTTCTAATTGTTTTGGCGTTTATTGTAAGTAAAGCCGATTGCCAAACTTCTTTAACATAACAAACATAATTGTCTGTTATACATAGACTCTTTTGATTTTGTGCTTTCTCTCTAAAGCTAGATTTGATTTTCATAGTTCTAAAGAAAAAAATCCCTTAAATCAATTTAAGTGATTACAGTTCTAAGTAACACACGAACAGCGCTGTCTTAGAGCCCGAGCAACGATGCCCGTTTAAATGTATTGCACGGGTCTACGTCCTGTTTAGCTTAAACTATTCGCCTTGGAACTCGCATGTCAAAAAGATTCAATATGGCAGGCCTCTTGGGCTGTCTTAATTTTGGTTACATTTACCGCTGTAAATACTTAAATAACATCGAAAATCTGGTTGAGGAAATCACCCAACTGACGGTTAGCAAAATATGAGAACAATATTTTGTCACGGTGTTAACAACTGCCAAAGAACTTTTCCTGAAACTCGACAGCGAAGCAAAACTAGTAGGACTACAAATCCATGACAATAAAATAAAGCTCATGATGCAATCGAGGAAAAATACCTCCAATACCCAAAATACCACACTTAGCGAATACAATATCGACAATGTGGACGAATTTGGGCATTTAAGCGCCAAAATGACGAGAGCTCGTAATGAAAGAGACGAAATACATCAAAGATTACAGGTCGCAAATAAAATATTTTATACAGTTTTGACGGTCTTGAAGACCAGCTGCATACACAAAAAAACAGCACTAGTCTGACTCAGTCGACGAAGACAGTTGATCCCTGCTCAAATTTCGAAAGTGGAGGACGTGGTCAATGGACCGAGACAGTTGGAGGCGAAGGCCCGATAGGAGCTGTAGTGCTACGAAAAAGAAGAAGAACATTTGACAAATGTTTAACAAAATTACTCAAATTAGATAAGAGTTCCTTTCGTATTACGTTATAGTCTTATTATGATTTAGATTGTTTCGAAAAAATACCATGCAGATTTTTTTGTTGGAAAAATGCAAAAGAAGAAACAATTTTCAATCCAAGTTTTGTGAAAGCTTGGGCTGAGTGGCTACTCAGTAATGATCATGCATAGCTAGGTATCTTTATAGTCAGCATTAATTGGACAGAAAGGGTAAATTTGGAGGAATTTATAGGAAATTGAGGTAAAGTGTTCTAATACTGTAAGGCACCATGCTCTTATCCTTGCCTGGAGTGTCTCATAAAAACTACCTATTACCATATTCTTTCGGCTCAAAGTTTCTGCAGTATTGAACGCAGCCAAAATGCAGGAGATACCTGAACAACAAGGATCAAGCTAAAAGCTCTTAGCAAATACTGTGTGTATTTTCCCATGTTTAGCGCTTTCAAACGATCCTTAGCGTGTATTATTTCCATTAAAACGCTCCGAAAAAGTCTAACTTACGCACTAAAGGTTCATTTGTGAAACTCTAATTAATGGACTCCCGACCGATTATGGCTGAATCGTTAAGGACGACAACTTGTTTAAAGATTTTTTGGAGATGTGCCTTCTTCAGTGTCAGTTACTTACACAGACAGTGAAGAAGAGCAACTTACTCCCGAAATATATGTCAAAAAAGCGTTTTGATGTAAATAATACAAACCAAAGATACTCCTAGCAAACTTTGGGCCATCTCCAAAAAATCTTTAGACAAGCTATCGTCCTTAACGATTCAGTCACAATTGGTCGGGAGTCGATTGATTAGAGTTTCACAAACGACCTTTTAGCGCGTTAATTAGACTTGTTCAGAGCGATTTACCATGTCACATGTTTCGCCTTACGTTTCCAGGCTAGGCTCTCAGGTTGACAGACACATTCAGCGCCTAAACGGCCTTCACATCCCTGCCACAAAAAAAAAAAAACAATATTTCTTGCCTTGAATAGGATCAGTCGGCCGATAAGCCACTCTCGAGAATAAATTCCCATTAGGTTTCTCTTGTGTCAAATGCCCATTAGGCCACTTTATAGGCAAGATAGCCACTAGGCCGCCTTTCAGCAATGTTGTTATTAGGGCGCTCTTGAGCACTCAGACCACTAAAATTCATTGAATTCAAATAGCCAAAAAAACATACGCACATATTGTGTAACCACAATTTTTAATTTTGGATAATAAACACTCGGAATTTTAACGGGAATAGAATACATGCTTCAAACTACACAAGGCAAATCAACTTACGATTGATCCATGAGGCCTTCAATACGTTGCCACCTTATATATGTACATAAACGAAGCTAGCTAAAATCAAAAAAATCTCTTGATTTGCAGTAGAAGCAAAATAAACTTTATCAGAATCTTAAACTAAGTATAGAGGATGACCTTAGCTACTAAAAATAAAAAAAAATTAAAGCATCTGTTTGAAATCAAATTCTTAAAACCCTGATCATCATTATTGATAAATCAACAGCCCTAAGGTTGCCTACAATTAGCATAATTTTATGGCTTCAAGTGTCGGTAGCAATAAATTTTATGGAGCATGTAATTGACTATAATATGACCACGTCACAACCCTTTTCCGCAACTTTATAAACTCAACACTCCACAGCACTCGAGTTCCAACAAAAAGGGATGCATACTCGTATCTACCGTACAAACCCTTAGCGATCATGTTAGTTATCTCGCAACAGATCATCTCCCGTCGATAAGAACAAGAAGCGAATAATGATCATACGGTGGTAGGTAATTGCACCTACATAAAACCAATTTGGGTAATTTCCTCAGGAGCCACTTCTGCAAGGAACATTGTTATCATGTTTATTATGCGAACAAATAAGTGTTAGGGGAAAGTCAGTAAACCTCACAAATTGTTGCATTTAATATCAGAGTTAAGATCTTAATAGACACTAATTTTTCATTTCTTGCCGCCAATGTTTATTTTTCATTTCGTTTCTTTATATTCTGGTGTCTTCAAGTGTTTGTAGCTTTATTTGAGTTTTTTTTTCGTTTTTTCAGGTACGCTGCGACCACCTGGACTCATTGGCGGTTCGAAGCCAAAAGTAGCGACGCCAGCGGTAGTATCTAAAATCGAACAGTACAAAAGGGAGAACCCGACAATATTTGCGTGGGAAATTCGCGAGCGGCTCATCTCGGAAGGTAAGTTCAAGTTGACGTTGAAGTGAATTTTCCGTTTTCGATTGATCCTCGTCCGACTATCGATCTTTACTGATTGACGGAACCGATCAATTTATTGTGCACATCCGGACATACTTTGCCGCACAGATTGATATGCAAATTTCGGTTGATTGCGGTTGTTAATTGTTTAACCCTATAATGTGGTTATTTTCATGGGAACTTTCGTAGGGTTTTCGGTGTAAGGATGTCTGGCATCATCCAATTTGTAGCAAATTTTGAATGCTTCTAATCCGAATTTCAACAACGATTATTGTCTGAACTCGGATTTGAGCACATAAACCACAAGAAAAAACTATTGGAATCCACTCTTCCGTCCACTCTTCATTTCCTTCCAAAAGGATAATAAGAAGTTAATCGCTTGTCTGTCATCATCTATGCCAAAAACATTGGTTCCAATCAGTTCACATAAACGACGGCGACCGCCTGAGATTGATTTTAATCCGCCAAAGGAAGTACATAACTATTGCAAACGACATTAGGTTAAGCTTATCCGCACTTGACGGAGAAAAAACAGAAAAATATCTTCAACCTGTTTCACAGAGAATCGGCGAGTCGCACTGACTGCTTTCTTTCATTGTCTTCGGGATATGCGGAGACACAGCATGTGAGTTTACAAGATTGATGGGTAAATGACTGGATTTAAAAGCTTACCGTTTGTCTGTAACGTGCGCGGATACTCTTAGAGTGATAAGTATCAGCCGTTTGGATAGATTGAAGTCTTGATACTGTTTCCTGATTTATTGCAGTGATTAAGGATGAGGAGCTTTAAGTTTTTTTGAGATTGGCTAGGAATATGTAAGAAGTTTTTAACCCTCACATGGAATGGAAGGTGTAATAATGAGAGGATTTTACAATTTTTTAGCACTCCCTTCCTTTGTGATTAATACGTTTCCAGCTTATTCGATCCTATTTAAGTCGTAGGCAAAGGATGACTTCAGATTTAGATTTTTATCTTTTTCAGGAAGAAATCAAATGCTCAAATAATTATGTACTCTAATACACGCAGTTGAAAAAATCACTCCGAAAATGATGAAATGGGATGCAAAGTTGGAAAAAACATTTCTGGACTGGATAGGATCTCTGAGCCACTTTGCATAACTATATAGAATTTAGCCTGATCAATATCAAAGAAAAACACTGAGTTATAACCTGACGAGGAAAATGAAAGTATATATCAGAGACAAAATAAACTACAAAGACAAGAGATTGTTCGGGCAGGACTAGATTCAGGCAGTAAAAGTAGGGGGCGTTTATAACTAAATACAACCAAATAGAGATTCAATTGGGTTGTAGTATCTTCCTAGTCAAAAAAAAGCCTTTCCGGGTCCACGAGCTTGTATAAGCATTACAGCATTAATATTGGTCCCACTTTAAACAAACAAAATTAAGTTTGGTCTAACAAAAACGTACTATTGCCCTTCAGTACAGTCCCATAAGCGGTAAGTGCTGTATCCGTATATATTTTTGGAATAAAAACAATTTCGATTCGCTGGCTTGATAGGGATAATAGAGATTCATATAGAGACTATTTTTATCCTGGGTGTAGATCTTCCACGTGCGCAAGGCTTCTGGGCTACCCATTAAACACCTCCTCTGCCAACCTTAGAGCCTAGCACAGAGCCGTTTGACATAATATATCGGGGTAAGTCTCGTTTTGCTGCGCCGTGAGGGACCAATGAGTTGCTGGGATCCCTTCTATAACGGGAAGGGAAGGAGAAAGAGACATTGCTGAAAAAGTTCTCCGAAAATCTGATACCTCTGGCTGTCCAAGTAATTATTTTTTAAATGTTAAGACTACCTTCAATTAATGTGTCATGCGATTCCGTTTGTCGGTCGATCCAAGCATCTCTACGGTTACATTATCCAAAGACAGCTCTCCTGTTTCCTTTTCATGGTCCTTGAGCTACGTATCTGATCTTTTGCGCACAAGAAATCTACAACCGGGAGACTCTGACATACCAACCTTGTGCCGGTCAGATTAAAAACATCCATGCCCGCTTACTAGGTGTGTCACGTAAGGCGCATTACTCATCGCCTCTCGCATTGTTCTTCTATGACTGCTATCAATTGTTGAGTGCACGTTATCTTCCCTCGTATCTACCTATTGTCTTTATTTCGATGAAGGCAGACCACGCTCTGTCGTCATGAAACCGGCAACATCATCGCTGATGAAAACAGGATTAAGGAAAGATGGGAATCATATTTTAAGGACCTCCTTATTCTTCCGTATAGCTCCAGAACATTGGAGTTTATTGATATTTCCACTGGCACCACCAACTCTAGATGAAGTTTGTTCCACCATCAAGACCCAGAAGAACAATAAAGCAACGGGCATAGATGAGATTCTAGTGGAACGCATTGAATATGGTGGTAGCAGTGTTCAGAAAGCCATCTACAAAGTCATCCCCGGCATTGGCAAGAAGAACATGCGCCGAACGAATGGAACCAATCAATTATATTCCCTATCCACAAAAAGGTGATAAGCTACCGTGCGAAAATTATAGAGGCATATCACTACTTTTTACGGCGTACAAAACATTTTCAAAGATCTTAGAAAATAAAATCGGATCATATGCCAATAGTATTATTGGGAGTATCAAGGTGTCTTTACAGCAGCCAGATCGACGAAAGACCAATTGTTTACAGTCAAGCAAGTACTTGAGGAATGCTGGGGGTTCAACATAGACGTAAACTAAATTTTCGTTGACTTTAAGCAAACATACGACAGTATTGATCGTAACGTACTGTACCAAATAGTGCTTTGCTTTTGCATTTAAGCCAAATTAGTCTGTCATACCAAAATTCGTCGGCAACTTCCCAAGTCCGTATCAATAATCAACTCACCGATGCCTTTGACACAAACATCAGACTAAAGCAGAGAGATAGCCTGGCCCCAGTACTATTCAATTTTTTTTTATTACACAAGTCAAGCCAAGTGGTAGCCTATGCGGACGACAACAATATATTGTCATGATAGTTAACAACTCCCAAAGAACTTCTCCTGAAACTCAACAGCAAAGCAAAACTAATAGGGGTACAAATCAATGAGAATAAAACAACGCGCATGACGCAGTCGAGGAAAAATACCTCAAATACCCAAAATGTCACACTTGGCGAATACTGTATCGAAAATGCTGGTGAAATTGTGTATTTAGGAGCCAGCACAACGAGAATCGTTAATGTAAGAGACGAAATACGCCGAAGAATATAGATCGCAAATAAAATATTTTATTTAGTTTTGACGATCTTGGAAGTTTACAAATCTGTGCTATGCTATGGATTTGAAACATGGACGCTAACCCATGCATCCGCGAATATACTGAACGCCTTTGAAACGTGGGTCCTGAGGCGAAGAATCGAAGCGAAGCTAGGCGAAGACCAATGGCAAATTCGATACAACCATGAGCTGTATGGAATTTTTGACGAGCCACAATGGGTTGGCCATGGTAGTCGTATGGAAGAACAATGGATACCCAAAAAGGCGTTCGTGGGGAGTACTGAAGGCCGAAGACCAGTAGGGAAACCGAAGAAATGCTGGTTTGACTCAGTTGACGAAAACAGTTCATCACTGCTCGGATTTCAAAATTGGAGGACGCGGTCAATGGATGGAGACAGTTGGAGGCGCTTGTTGCAGGAAGCGAAGGCCCGAGAGGGGTTGTAGTACTAAGAAGAAGAAAATTTAACTGAGCTCTCTAGCAAGGGGGGTGATGAGGAAAAAAGTACAATATTAGTGATATTGTTAACGCCTAACAAGATCTGCTGCCCATTGTGTACAAAAATTCTCCATACATGGTTTATGACTATGCTGTTCCTGTAAAGGGGAAAGAAAGTTCAAGTTATACAGGATGGGGCACGAAAATGCGATTGTGGAAGGGGTAATCCCAAAAGAGTGGGGTTGGTCTCGTTTGAAGGCACGGTTCATGCAGTTTTCAGTCGTCACCATACCGTTGGCACGAATGCAACATGCGGCTATTGTCGAGAGTTGCATTAGAAATGACGAATCTCTGACTGCTACACTTGAGAATTTTTTGACGTCAAAAATTGAAGAATCCGGTGGAGAAGATTATCTAAAGCGCTTTTGGTTCCAGCAAAATGTTGCTAGAATATACACAGCCCGTGTTCCAAACGCTATTCTTCAGGTGATGTTCCCTATGCAGGTGATTTTCTTGCACGAGTTGGTTAAGTGGCCTCTGCGCTCTCCAAAAAAATGTAATTTTTATCAGTGGGATTATCTCAAAGTCGAGGTTTTCAAACATCGTCCAATGACTCTGGATGACCTAAAGGCCACAATGGAGGAAGAAATTGTTCAAGTATCCCTAGCAATAGTCAGGAAAGTCTTCCAAAACTTCCATGAAAAGTTCAATGTGTAAATTTCCCACTAAGGCCATCATTTGAAAAATATTATTTTTAAATTTTGCTTGAAAAAAAAAACTAAATTACATAAACCTTCTGACGAATGAAATTTAAATTTCATATCTCATATAGCTTGCTTACTATCTTTTCGTAATACGGTAGCTTTCCATGCCCCACCCTTTACATAAAAATGTCGCACCTACTACCAAATGATTCCTAAGGCTAAGGTTTGGCTCATGATCTATGTTCACCAAATAAATCAAGGAAAGCGCACAAAAACGGGAGGATTCTCAGTGACACTCAATTGCTTCACGCTCTTCATATTATCCATACTGACCAATTTGTGGGTGCATATTACTCTTAGTCAGATATAGTAAACATCACTTTAAAAAATTCGATTATTTTAATCACTATTAGAAAAAAGTAAGCCACTTTGAGCATGCATAGAGGTTTTGGTATTATCGTCACATGTATAATAAATCGGAGTGTTTAAGTACGTGTAGGGCACGGTGCCGATGATCTGGCACAAGTGTCAGCGAGCTATAAAGAAAACCGACCTAAGCTGACTAGCTTCGCTTGACGACCGTGAACGCGTGCTTGTCGACTAGCTGTTTGCGGGATCATATGAGGCGAGTTCGTGTCGCACCACGAAGCTACACTACAAAATATTTGTCACACGTACTTTACTCTACCAGACATTGGATTAATTTGTATTATCTTTAGAAATGCTCTATTAAATGTCAATTAAGCTTCAATTTTGTTTTGTTTCATTAAGATTAGCTGACACGGAGGTATGAGATGAACGCAAATATTGTACAAAAAGTGACCGTTACTTTCCCTGAAAAAGGTCGTTACATTACAAGAGGTATGTCAAACCTAAAAGTGTTAAAGTGGCTGAAAAGAACCACTCATCTTTGCCCCAAGGGTGGAAGCTTGATGGGTGTAGTTAATTTAATCTATTAAAACAACAAACTAAGTAGTTTCGATGGGATTACCAGCTTTTTTCCTCAAGAGCAGCCACTCTTGATCACCATGGGGCTGCTTAACTGCTTACGTTTACTACACATGTCAGATAACCTTTGATGGCAACATTTCAGGAAATAATAAACTCTTGTATTTGACATGCATGCAGACAGTGGGTGTTTGACGCAAGCAACCGTGAGAATACAATTAAATTTGCCTACGCTTATTATTCAGGAAGAACTCACTTTAGTATGATATACCTGCCCTGAACAAACCAATCCTGTCTCACGCACACAAGATCATGTTCTCGTTGCGAACTTCAATATGGTGAGACTTCAATCTAAAGCCAATCAGGCCCTAGGGAAACGAGTTCCAAAGGAAGTGACTAGAATCGAAACTATTGGATGAGCTTGGGCAGCACGGCTACTTTCCGTCACTGGGGCTATGTGGTAACCATACCAGATATGCACTGAGTGTGGAGCTCTTACGCTCGCGAGTCACTGGACTACCCACTAAACACCTCCCTTGTCAACTTGAGAACCTATTCAGGATCCGATTGACACATTACTTCGGGCCAGGTCTCAATTAGTTACTTTAGGAGGCGCCTTCAAGCTGGGGGCTCCCACCTCTAGCGGGAGGGGAGAGAGGAAAAGGTATTTTTGTATAAGCGATCCCCCATCCCCAACGTCCCCGGCTGCTGTAAGTCCCTTTTATCTTTAGGGCTCCCCCACCATCTGGGTCTGGAGCCTTCCTTGCCTTCAGTGATAAGACTGCGTTTCTCATTCCAGCTGTGTGAAGCGTAAATGGCCCATCATGAGGATCCAATTTCGGTCGACGCGCCCCTGCATAGCGACCGGTATCTCGTGAATGACATGAGTAATGTTGGCTTCCAAAGAGTCCATTGAAGCTGGCTTATCCTTGAAGACTAGAGACTTTGTGTGACCCCAATGAAAATAATCTAAAGGTATTATATCACACGATCTAGGCGGCCAATTTACTGGTTGAAAACATAAAAACAAGTTCTCACCAAAATGAGAATAAGTCCATTGTTCACCGGTACCTCGGGCTTCAATTCCAGGTAGCGAAAAATTCATCCGAAAATGCCCCGCATTACTAAACTATATTTCGTTTTAAAACAGCGGATATTCGTTAAGCTGATTCAGAGCCCATTTACCAAAAACATGACGCAAACCCAAGTCACCCGGCTTCAATTCTTGCACGAATTGAACTTTGTATGCCTTAAAACCTCTTGCACTTTTGACGGTATTTAGTAAAACATTCGAGAAACTTGTAAATAAATGCTTAAAATCTTTCTTAATGGACAATTCCATCATAAAACCAAATCAGTTTGGCTTTCAAAAGAAGCAGAGCACTTTCGATGCGTTACTTTCAGTCTCACGTTACATCAATGGAAGTCTTGATAAAGGAGATTATGTTATTGCCTTTTTTGTGGACCTAAAGAAGGCTTTTGATACGATTGATCATGACCTGTTACTTCAAAAACTTGAACTGTGTCGTATTCAAGGCAAACCGAAAAAACGTTTTAAAAGTTATTTGGAAGGAAGATTCCAAAGAACATCAGGTAATAATGTCTTGAGCAATCTAGCACCAATGAAATCGGGGATTCCTCAAGGATGCATACTTGGTCCAACCTTGTTTTTGCTATGTACTAATAATTTGAATATATGTAGACTGAAAGATCACCACACATTATATGCTGATGATACTGTCTTCTTTATTCAGGACATGGTAAAATGATGGAGAATATCGTTAATAAGGATCTAGATAAGTATTGTTCATGGCTTATTGAAAAGAAGCTAGCATTGAATACTACAAAGATAAAATACATTACTTTTAAACAGAAGAGTAAGGAAGACATAGAAGTTGACCTAAAAATTAACGGCGAAAGCTTGCAAAGAGTGTTTGAAATTAAATATCTCGATCTTACCATAGATCAATGTTTGACATAGTTGCCACACATAAATAATTAGAGGAGACAACTAGCACCATTGGTAGGAATGTTGAGAAGATATGGAGATTTTCCAATGCATATAAAGAAACTTGAAACTACTTGTATTAAATGCATTTGTACTTAGAAAGCTACATTATGCGGTGGTCATTTGGAGTCAATCGTCAAAGGAAAACCTTAATACTATATCCAGGATGTTGATTAAAGCCTATAAAAATATTCTAAACTTTCCAAGTCACAACGGACTAATGCACGCACCTTCAGTCAAATCATTACTATGGAGAAAGCTAAGTTTATCTTCAAATGTCTAAATTGCAGTGAATTTGAACAAAATCCCTTTATAAAAGTATCACCGATAAATCTATATAATTCAGGAAATGGGAACAATTTTGTTATACCTTACGCCAGAACTGATCGACTAAAGAACGATGCAACGAATGATGCTCTGCGTATATACAACGATTTTCCAGTAACAGCGAAAAACGCAAACGCATTATTGGTTTTTAAAAAAATACTTAAGGAAGATCTAATGAATTCAAATTAATGATAAGTCCAGAGGATTGAAAATGCAGCATCTTAGGGCATTTTAGACCCTAACGTCGCGATACTTAAAGACAGCTAGTTTTTATAAGCTTTTTTACTGCTTCGTATTATATTATTTTTTCATCTCTGAGAACTGTTCACGAATCGATCTAGACTAGCAAAAAAGGAAATTAGTCTGTGTGGTCTAATGGTTAGAGCATGAACGCATAAGCCGAAGATCCCAGGTTCAAATCTCGTTGGGAGCAACGTGATTTAGTTCAGGGGATTTTTCGGACAGACTGCGAGTATTCACTCAGTGGTGATATATTTACTGATTTTAACAAATCATATCATAGCTGAGCAGGCACAAAGGAGCATGGTACTGACCAAACCAACTTCCGAAAAAATCAATACGGTCATGAAAATGAGAAGCAAGAAGGAGTACTTCACAGCATTTTGTGTGCCCCTTATACCGATGTTTTAGCATTGCCTAGAGGCACATGTAGGAATCAACAACGTGTGAAGTGTAGATCGCACGAGCGTTGAGCGAGGATGAAAGAGTGATGGAGAGAATGGTAGGTAGTGGTGGTATTTAAAAAAGAACCAAGAAAATACGCCAAGTTGTAGCGTACGACAAACCAAGCTGTTGAGAACGACGCCAAATCGAATCACCACAGTCTTTAGCCACACTCTCAGCTACAGCCGCTATATTCCCTCCACTACGTACTGGATGTGGTCTAATCGGTAAATTATCGTCCAATAATGAGTGCTGGGTTTCGAATTTGTGGATCCTATTAGCTATAGTGGTTTCCTAGGTCGACGATGCACACCATAAGTTACTTTAAGAGCACGAAAAACATTTCTCACAGAACGCTGATTTCCGTAATACAGCTGAACAATTTGGATACGTTGTTGCAGTGTAAGTCTTTCCATGGTGATTTTTCAAACAACAATGAACAAAAATTAGATTACAGTTTGACAGGAGTCTCGCGTGATCTATCAAAAAAAGCCTATTGAAAATCAAACCTCATAATGAACCACCCTTATAAAGCAAAAAGGATGAAGTTTATGGTGCAGATTCTTTTCCCGCACATTCAGTCTGTATTGATGCCGTCTTTGACCAAACACTAGTAGAGTGCCTTCTTACCACGAGGATGAAACTAAGAAAGCCACGAGGAGCAGATAGCATTCCAGTTGAGATGCTGCAGCTGGTCTATCACGTTTACCCTCACTTACTGTTCATAACTGGGAAGATACACTAGCCTACATGAATCTATTCTACGTTACCTATTCTTGCAGCAGTACAACTTCAGGGCAAGTCACTTCACCACTTATCCAATTGCGGAGACAGCTAGTATTGTTCAAAAGGCAGAGGCATGTAAAAATTTCGCCTGATAGTTTCTCCTACTGATAGAAATAGCTTCTATTCCGCTAAACTGGTGGATAGCCAATAAACGCTCGTAAATTCTTCTCAATTTTTAGAATATCTGATGTAGATATTGCTCTACGATACTAAGCAAATTCGTTACAAGATGAAAACTTCATCTATCTTTCAAGGCCCCATCCTTGGCCCAGATCTATGGAACATTGTGCGCTAGGTTACTTAGTGTCAAACTAGCCAGATTAGTCGGGCTCGCTTGGCTTTATATATATATATATATATATATATATATATATATATATATATATATATATATATATTGTATATATATATATATATATATATATATATATATATATATATATATATATATATATATATATATATATAAATATGTTATTGTAGTGGCAGTCGCTAGATGCACAGTTGTATAAGCGAACTTAGGTCAAGTACACGAATCTGCCAAATAATATAATTGCACGCAGACTTATGCTTAGTACTGGAGGAAACTGAAATAATTATCCTGGGGAATAAATGGGTCTCTACAGTAAGCTAATTATTATCGGCTAAATGGAAATTAGCAATGAAGGAACTGCACCGAAAATCACTGGTGCAAGTGCAACGATGATGCTTCTAAGTCAGTAATGTTGGTGATCACAGAAGTGACACAACTCATTCTCCTTGCTAGAGAGTGCAGAGGATCTAGAATATCTACTTACGAGTATGTAGACAGGCAGTCGCATATGAGGAGAGACAGGGAAATGGAGTAGTGGGCGTCGCATTAAATGGACCGCAAGCTCATAAAGAAGCTTTGATTGTGGCTCAATCAAAGGCTTGACGAGATTAATTTCTATCCGAAAAATTGCCTTTAAGTAGTCATGAATGTTTTTAATCTTGCCTGCACAAAATTGGTGAGTCACGGTTCTCTGACGGGATATTTTCAATAGAAGAGAGATGGATCAGGCAACCAAATTACTACTACTTTACCTCGAATGCCTCATCGTAGAAACGCTGAAATCAGTTAAAAATTTAACTATGTGGCACCTTACACTCGGGCGGTGCTACCAGTAAACAAATTGGCTAGACAGAATAACGCTCATGTCAGAAAGGTTTTGTACTTAACATACGATATGCAGACATATATAATAATTTAGTTCAAGAAAACTTTAATGACGTACACGACAAATATATTCCTGCTTTAAAAACAAACCATTTTAACCGGCCAACATTTTGGTGCAATATTGCTAAAATCATTGACTAATCTTAAATGTATCTTTGTTCTCTGGTTGGCAGGGGAGGTATTTAGTGGGTAGTTCAGACATCTTAGACATCAGGAAGCGCCACACTCAGGGCGTAACTAGCCATCACTACCCGACCGCAAAAAAATACATCTTTGTTATTCATCTTATTTGAAAATTTCGAGAAAATTCAATCAAAATTTTAGTGTCTGGTTCGGTGGTAGAAAATCCATGTTTGATTTTGTAATTAGAGAAAATTTCGGACATTTTCCTTTTTCATGCTCCCCTGGACACCGATGAGGTAGTTTTAAACCCAAAACTTTCAAGAAGTCATCAATTCTGACCTTTCGACAAAGTTTCATTACTGTAGCTTCTAGAATTTCGGAAAAAAAAACTGCTATGGCATATAGACGGACACAGGACGTGATTTCAATTGAGTTTTGTTTTTGAGTGCAAAACCTTAAAAAATATACGCATGAAACTGATAATCTTCTTTCCTATAGAAGTCGGTTAGAAATCATTCCTAGTTTCACCGATCCAGAATTCTTCATATGTAATAGTTTCTGGGCTCGAATCTCCACAAAACCTTTCTAAGAAGACGCTTCAACTCGAACCGGGCCTCTTTTCTCTCCTCATTTTTTCACGTTCGACACATTTTGACGCTGGCGAAAAAATCCCAAAAGGTAAATCAGAAAAAATATTCAAAATAAAAACTAAAATAATCTTGAAAGCGTTGTTAACACCACTTACAAACGTGTCTTCACACTCTTCCAAGACATCTTAAGATGTTAAGCTGAATGAAGTGGTCAACACCGAATAGTTGGCTGTGTTGCAGAGTCTTAAATGGTGGAAGGTTGCGAACTTGGCGTGTTGAAATGATTCCAAGGGGCAACCAAATGATGTGCAATGAAAATGTCCGATCAAGTTTTTAGTTGAATGAATTTTTCGGTTATTTCCTCAATCAACATGCGTGTGTTGAATGAAGGTGCTGCTGTTGCATTTTTGTCCTGCACCAGTTCGGGCGAATATATCGCGGCGCACTGCTGGTAAATGGTTATTAGCCCGCGACTTACAAAATGCGTGATATGTTTAATCAGGTGTCACAAGATGCGATGTAGGATGAAATGATTTTGCGTCTGAAGCTAACAACAACTCTCCTCTCTGGAAACATTGGTCGGGTTTTTCGGGAATGTGTTGTTCAGTCAACTTAAAATAAAATGTTAAATGCCGGCTCGGCGACAGGTTTATAATGAGATCTGAGATTTAAGATCTGTTTGACACTGAAATTATTTGGTTTTGACTTCCATGGATCCCATAGAGTGCGTCGTGGCGTGCAAGAGGATTCCAGTTAATTGGACGACAGTGAGCAGGGCAAATACAATTTAAAGACGACAGAATGAATACGTCACTTGCAATCCTTGTTTCTATTCAAAGGGTCTTGTCCTCTTATTGAAATATCAGAAACGTGCAGTAGCCATGAACTATGAATATTTGAAACGGGTAATCATGAGGCCGGAAACCACACCTTAGTCGGTGGAAAAACTCCCTCGAGCTGGCCATTTGCATTCGTGTAACATGGTACCATTATGCAGTGTTATTTAACCCGTTACTATAAAATGCAGCATTAAATCCTACATCCAACCCCTAAGCCTCGACATTGACGCGATGATTGCCAGTTAGCTCGGGAAAACACAACTTCGAAACGGAACAAATTGCCGCAACGCTAGAGAAATATGGCGACTGACAAAGTCGGCACGCAACCCCATATTTCACTATCTGTTCTAGTACCCACACTCTGTGCATACGTAAACCACCCCTAATTGAAAAGCGCATGCAATACCATATCCAATACACAAAGTTACCTCGACGACAGTTATCTTTGTTGTCCGAGCTCGTACAAGGATTTATAGTGCAACACATTGTGTATGTTACGATTGTTGGTAACGGGCGTGAGGCACGCCAACCGCCCGTTCTCGTTTGAAATTTGATTAGACAAGGGGTGGGAGAAAATGAAGCTTAATTTAGGGTTGAACGGGCAGTCGGCGGAGATGTGTCTTCTGAACTGAATGAACAGAACTAAAGAATGAAAAAAAAAGAAATCAATTACAGAGGCAGCCATGATTGTCCGTTTTGTTTACGGGTTTCCATTGGACAGAAAGAATAGAGTTAGTGTAAGGTATCTGCTAACATATGCAGAGCTTTATGCTCAATCGCCATAGAAGGCATTCATTTGCTTGTAGTCAGAGAAATGTTTGAATTTTCTTTTTTTTTGCTTAATGGGATGGAAAAAATGGCGTTTGCAAAGGTGTCGGTAATCCGTTTTGAGACGTGAAGTATGCATGACTACGTAATCATTGACCATTCAAAATGTCCGTTACTAAATTGGCCTAGTTTTTCGAATTCTTTTTTTTGTTTTTTTTGTCGAACTGTTTGATGTTTGCGAAAGTTTCGTTTGACTAAACGCTTTTTCAAAACATTTGTAACTTTTAGAAGAAGAATAATATAAGTTATATAGTATGGGTAGTATATTTAAACCGCCATAAAAGAGGAAAAGAAAGTAACAAGAGAGGAAACGTTTCGGACAATCGAAGTAGAGAAAGTCAATCAGCAAAGCAAAGAACGCCACCTGATTAAACTACTGAGGGAAAAACTGGTATTCTACTTTAAGGCTGATAAAGCCAATAACGAAGTAAATATGGAAAAGAAAAAATACGATGAATTAGTGTTTGAAAAACTGAACAGCATAGAATACTACAATTTGAGATACAACACTCAACTAGGCTCTGTTTGAAGAGTGAAAAAAGCTCTTACTGACTGCTAGAACGTGATACTAGGCAAGACCATATTTCGCGTCATAAATCCAGTGCTTCTTTTTCATAGCACTACAGCCCCTCCCGAGCCTTCGCTTCCTGCAATCAGCGCCTCCAATTGTCTCGGGCCATTGACTGCGTCCTCCAATTTTGAAATCTGAGCAGCGAAGAACTGTCTTCCTCGACCAAGTCAGACCAGCGATTCCTCAGTTTCCCCACTGGTCTCCACCCTTCAGTTCTTCTATCGAATACCTTTTTGGGTATCCGTTGTTCGTCCATACGATTCACATGGCTAGCCCATTGCAGCTTCCGAAGTCTTACAATCGTCAAAAGTTTCATACAGCTCATGGTTGTATCGAATTCGCCATTGGTCCCCGTCTAGCTTCGCTTCAATTATCGGCCGTAGGACCCGTCGCATAAAGGCATTCAGTATGTTTGCGGATGCTTGGGTTAAGGTCCATGTTTCACATCCATGGCATAACACAGGTCTTATTACAGATTTATGGTCTTCAAAATCGTCAAATCTGAATAAAAAATTTTATTTGCGAGCTGTATTCTTCGGTGTATTTTGTCTCTTTCCTTAGCATTTCTAGTTATTTTGGTGTCTAAATACACAAAATCGCCCATATTTTCGATATTGCATTCGGCAAGTGTGATATTTTGGATATATGAGATATTTTTCTTCGACGACGTCAGGAGCTTTGTTTTATTCTCATTAATTTGTAGCCCTACTAGTTTTGCTTCGCTGTCAATTTCCAGAAAAAGTCCTTTGGCGTTCGTAACGACCGTGACAAAATATTGATCGTCCGTATATGGCTAACATTCGGCTTGACTTGTATAATAACGTACCTCTTGTATCGACAGGTAGTTTTCTAACGAGATGCTGCAGAACTAAATTGAATAGCAATAAGGCCAGTCCATCCCCCTGCTTTAGTCCGATATTTGTGTCGAAGGCATCAGTGAGTTGGTTATTGATGTGGACTTGGGAGGTTGTCGACGTCATTGTCATTTTGATAAGAAAGACTAATTTGGCTCTGATACCAAAGCAAAGCATTATTTGGTACAATACTGTTTCATGCTTGCTTTTTTTTTGTGGTAGGGAGGTGAAGGCATTTACGCCCGCCGAGTCTGGTAGTGTGGGACTCCCATGGAGGATACCCTTGGACTACCCACTAAACACCTCCCCTGTCAATTTGAGAACCTAGCCTGGAACCGTTTGACACATTACTTCGGGCCAGGTCTCGTTTTGTTACGCCGTGGGGCGCCTTCAAGCTGGGGAGTCCTTTCCTAGCGGGAGGGGAGAGGGGAAGAGGAAATGCCAGAAGAGCGATCCCCCAGCCCCAGCACCTCCGGCCGCTGTGAGTCCCTTTTATATTTTAGGACTGCCCGAGCATAATGTGCCACCTGGTTCCATTTGTCAACCGATTCGAGCATCACCGCAACTATATTATCCAGGGTGAGCTCTCCCATCTCCCTGTAGAGTTCCCTTCGCAGCCCGACCCATTTTTTACACGCAAAAAATGTGTGACAGGCATTGTCCTCCCCTCCTGGGCAAAACCGACAATCGGCAGACCGCGACTTACCGATCTTGTGCAGGTAAGGCTGAAAACACCCGTGCCCGCTCAAAAGCTGGGTCAGATAGAAGTCAGTCTCACCATGCCTTCGATTTAGCCACGGTCTCACATCCGGGATGAGGCGCGCAGTCCACCTTCTCTTCGTGCAATTCCCCCAAGACTGCGACCAATCGTTGAGCGAGCGTTGTCTCTCCTCGCGGACAACGATCTCCCTCGCATCCTCGTTTCGGCACAGGTAAATAGCGCGGCGCTCTCTAGCAAGGAGGGCGACAGGTATCACGCCTGCAATCACTCTCACCGCCGAGTCGGAGACTGTTGGATACGAAGATGTAATTCTCAGTGCTCCTCTTCTCTGTACCTGTGCCATTCGTTTTCGGTATACCTCCTTGCTGAGAGCGTCGCCCCATACCTCTGCTCCGTACAGTAGCACTGACCCTACAGCACTCATCAAGAGGCGTCTTCTTGATGGGCTGGGTCCCCCTACGTTGGCCATAAGTCGACTCAGGGCCGATATTCCCGAAGCAGCCTTCTCAGCCGTTGCCCTGATTTGCTCAGAGAAACTCATCTTCGAGTCGATCAGTAGCCCCAGGTACTTCACCGCTAGCTTCGATTCGATTTGTATATCTCCAATACTGATCATCCTTACTCTAGGGATTCTCTTTTTTGTCAAGATGACCACTTCGGTTTTCTACAGTGCTAAACTGAGCCCGCGAGCAGTCATCCAGTCTCTCACTTGGCGCATTAGCATACCTAGCCTAAGTTGTGCTTGTTCAACGGTGCGTCCAGCGACCAGAGCCGCAACATCATCCGCATAGCCGACCAAGCGCGACTCATCTGGCATCTCAAGTCTCAGTTGCCCGTCGTAAGACACGTTCCACAGGCCCGGACCAAGGATAGATCCCTGGGCAACACCCGATGTAATTTCCATCCTTCGTTGGCCCTGTGTCGTGTCGTAGAGCAGTAATTCATGCGTGCTTAAAGTCAACGTCTATGTTGAGCTCCCAGCATTTCTCAAGGACCCGCTTGACTGTAAACAATTGGTCGATGAGTCGATCTGCCAGGTTGATACTCGCCAATAATACTACCTTGATACTCCCCAATAATACTTTTGGCGTATGATCTGAGTTTATTTTCTACGATTTTCTAAAATAGCAAAGTAGTGATACATATGTCTCTATAGTTTTCGCACTGTAACTTGCTTCCTCGTATTAAATGTGAACCAAAAATCCATTAATCTGGAAATGCGATGCGGGAAACCATCAATGCCACAGATACCCCGACAAGCCGAATTACAAAATGGCTCGTAGAAGAATTCAACAAATGGAGGAACCCTCCGAGAAGCTATTCAGTGAAGGAAAGGATGGAAGTGATTGGAAAACAAAACAAGTCGAGCGCATTGATCATGACGAAATGTTCGTGTCTTTCGTCGCAAAAGCACTCTTTCTAATTGTGCCCGTTAACCAAGCACTTGCTTCTTTTAAAGGATTGGTTAATAACTTATAGCACGAACAGGATCGAGAAAAAAAAAACGAAACAGCTTTTACATTCACAGGAGCTTTTGATAGACAGAAAATAGTAGGATTTGCAATGAGGAAACCACTATCACCCATCATCAGCGAAATGACCTGCGTAGAGCAGAGGGTTGCGGACGTGTTTGCAATCGTTAAGAGGAATAAACTACATATTAGATTCGAAAAGATCACCGAGATCCACAAAAATATTTCGTTTGCTTCAACTAGTTCTTTGAATCTGAAAATAATTGGGGTGATGAACTGTATAGAACTCGACATCTACAGAAATGGGAACAACATTAGAAGAACGATACCCTCGATATCGATCCAGTATTTTGCGATAAAATATATGATAGCTGGATGCACAAGGCGTTGAATATCCTTCTAACGAAGGAATAGTATGAATATGAGCTGGATATGGCAAAAATAAGCAAGTACGATGCAAAAGAACTGCCCGCGATCAGTAGAAAAAGAACAGAAAACACCCAAAAGAGCAGCGATAGCATACTCCAGCATTTTTGTAAGGATCAAAATGACGTTGCAGTTAGTAAAAATTGCACTAATACCTACCAGTAGAAAACTTAAAAATAAATAAAATAGATTCGGTACAACGAAAGAAAAAAAAACTTAAAGAAGAAATATGCGTATTATATAAAAACACGTACCCGGTAAGCCAGAAAAAACTGTTTTTTTTTTTTATAGGGAGGTGAATGCCCATTTAAGCATAGGGTGTGGGACTCCAATGATCACAAAAAAGCGACCGAACTACCCACTAAACACCTCCCCTATCAACCTGAGAGCCTAGCCAGGAACCGTTTGTCACATTACTTCGGGCCTAGACTCGTTTTGTTACACCATGAGGCGCCTTCAAGCTGGGGGATCCCTCTTCTAGTGGGAGGGGAGATCGGAAGACGAAGTGCCAGATAAGCGATCCCCCAGCTCAACACCCCTGGTTGCTGTGAGTCCCTTTTATCTTTTAGGACTGCCCGAACATAATGTGCCACCTGGTTCCATTTGTCAACCGAATCGAGCATCACCGCAACTATATCCGGGATGAGCCCTCCCGTCTTCTTGTAGAGGGCTCTTCGCAGCCGGTCCCATTTTATGCACGCAAAAATGTGTGGCAGGCATTTTCTTCCTCTCCTGGGCAATACCGACAATCGAGGGTCGGGGTCCCCCTACGTTGGACATAAGTCGACTCAGAGCCGATACTCCTGAAGCAGCCTTCTCAGCCGTTGCCCTGATTCGCTCAGAGAAATTCATGTTCGAGTCGATCAGTAGCCCCAGGTACTTTACCGATGGCTTCGATTCGACTTCTGTGTCCCAATACTGATCATCCTTACTCTAGGGATTCTCTTTTTCGTCGAGATGACCACTTCGGCTTTTTCCAATGCTAAACGGAGCCCGCGAGCAGTCATCCTGTCTCTCACTCGGCGCATTAGTATACCTAGCCTAAGTTCCGCTTGTTCAACAGTGCGTCGCAACATCATCCGCATAGCCGATCAAGCGCGACTCATCTGGCATTTCAAGTCTCAGTAGCCCATCGTAAGACACGTTCCACAGGTCTGGGCCAAGGATAGATTCCTGGGCAACATCTGATGTAACCGCCATCTTTCGTAGGCCCTGTGTCATGTCGTAGAGCAGGGTTCAGTCTTTCAGGCAGTCCCTCAAAAGCCGCATTAGATATTCTGGAACTTGAAAAGGATTTTTCATCTAGCGGGGTTGAAGGCGTTCCTCACGACGAGTGTCACCAACAGGACGATCCGTCGCTTGGTGCAAATATGTGCCTCTGCCTTTTGGACCGCCCTCACCACCTCTGCGATCGCATCGATAGTAGAACGTCCTGCTCTTAAGCCGTACTGCCGAGGAGATAGGTCCCCAGCAGCAGGAATCGCGTCAGTGAGTCTTCCCTTGATGAGTTTCTCTAGCAATTTCCCAGCCGTGTCTAGCATGCATAACGGGCGGTATGTAGACGGTGATTCGAGATTTCCCTTCGCCTTGCTGATCAGCACGAGCTTCGCCATCTTCCATCGTACCGGGAAAACCCCGTCCCGTAGGCAAGCGTTGAATGTGCTGAGCAGCAAGTCAGGGCAATGGTGATAGACAAGTCGCAACACCTCAGCCGGAACACCATCTGGACCTGGAGCTTTCCTCGCTTTCAATGAAAGGACTGCCTCCTCCAGTTCTGGTTGTGTGAAGAGTGGACACTCGACTGCTGTTTCACCATGGAAAGCGTCAACACCGACGGCAATCCCCGGGAAGAGTCCCGGCTCTATCTCATCCATTTTTTCCGTATCATGTATGCAAGGCTTCCGTAGGGCGCCAAGCTTCCGCATACGAGTAACTAGCTTGTAGTCAAGGCCCCACGAATCCTTATTCACATTATCCACTAGATCTTGCCACCAGCGAGCCTTGCTATCGTTAATCAATTTGCGAAAGCATTTCCTGGCCGACTTATATGCTGCCACCTGACTGCATGCCGGTTCCGCGCCCGTCGAGCCTCACGTCGAAGCTTGTGATGCTCCCTTCGCTTTTTAATGATTTCAGCTAACCACCAGTACACTGTCGGGGTTCGCGATGGAGCATAGAAGCTTTGCAAGCAGTTGTAATGATGCTCATAGTAGAGTGCACCACGTCTTGAGCTGCTAGTTCTTCTGTCCCCTCCGAAGCTCCCTGCAGCGGCTCACCTCCTTTGAGCACCTCGACGAACCTCTCGACTTCAATCCTTCCGATGTTCCATCCAGTTTTAGAAAGCCGAGAGCACGGACGGCGGGAGACGACATCACTTATTCCAAGCAGAATGCACTGATAATCACTGATTGAGTAGTACTCTAATACATTCCAATTGTGTATCCTCCGTACTAAGGACTCCGAGGGGAATGTGACGTCTGATATGGTTCCCTCACAACCAATATGGCGGAAAGTCGGCGTATTTCCGGAGTTTAATACAACGAGCACCGTCTTCGAGCCGCCATTTGCAGGATTCGTTTTCCCCGCGGATCCGTTTGAGGCATGCCCCATTCGATTGCTTTAGCGTTAAAGTCGGCCCCAACGAGCACTTTGCCCTCTGTGTTCGAGACAGCGCCCTCCAGAGTATTAAGCGTGTCTAGAAAAGATGATATCGTTTCGTTAGGCGTTAGGTACACACTAAAGAAGGTGGTCCCTGAGCACCAAACTCTCCACTTGGAAATCACTGTTCCGAATCCAGAAGGTGTTAGTACCAGTTGTTGCTCACTCAGCAGCAAGAAGTCGGTTTTCATGTCCCTCGCAAACTGCTCAAGCAGATTTTGGGCGGTTGAACTGCGGTGTAGGTTTAGCTGCAGGATACGGGTCATCCAAGCTCTGATTTTGCCTTGGCTAGGGCTTCCTGGAACACCCGACATTTTCTGGATCCCAAGACGTGTCCAAAATCAGGTCTTGGATCAGCAACCTTGCAGAGAATACAGTGTGCCTCCTTCGTACACTCTTTCCTTTTATGTCCCATTTCACCGCATTTGTAACATAGGGAACTCTGATCGCGTCCTTTGCATACTTGTGTGGTGTGACCATAGCCAAGGCATTGGAAACATTAAAGAAGCGTTGCGCTTCGCCGTATCCTACAGACAACTCACCCTATTCTTACTTTGCCCTTGTTCAGAAATTGTTGGGCGTCCTTTACGGTCAAGTCAACTATGGCCATGCGTTGTCCCCTGTGATTTTCTGGTGTTAGTCTTGTTTGATCCTTGCCACGCTAGAGAACTCCCTTTTGATGGCCTCTTCTACCTCCGCCAGGTCCGTGGTTCAGCTAATATCTCTTCTTTCGATCGTTGCCACCGGCTTAAGCGAGGCTAAAGTTGCGCTTTTGCCGAGGACTTTGCATACTTGTAGTGAATAGAAGAGGTTCCATAAAGTCCGTGAAGGACTGCAGCGATGTTCTGCTGCCTCGGCAGAGGAAGGTGTTGATTCCTGCCGAGAATGCCCTCGTCCGGAGACGCGTGAATGCGCTAGCAGGCTAGCATTGCGGTGTCGTGGGGCGGGTTCGTTTCCCCGGCACGAGGACTCACTACAAAACATTTCGCATGCACGAATTGCTTGCAGAGATCACAAGAGGACGATCGAAGTCGCAAATTTGTAGATAACCTCCACGAAGGAATTATGACTTGTTACGAGAACAAGTGCAACCTGACAAGAAAGGCTAATTTGGGGTGACCTCGTCTTTACCCAAATAAATTCAGGGCCCACAAATGAAAGAGGGGCAACCGGGTGGTGGTGGAGCCCCTTCATGCCCACCCCAAAATATGAGCCAGCCACCGGGAACAATTTAATCCTTTTTGTTTCAGGTGACTTTATGGGTTGAGTGGCCCAAGCCAAGTGCCTTTTTATGGCATAGAGTTATGCAATTCAATTGTATAATTCTATGACATAAATTGGTCACCGAGGTACTCCCCTTCTGATGGGAAAGTTCATATAATTCAAGTTGTATGAGTTTTCCACTCAGAAGAGGAATACCTGGCCACTTCAACAATTGAACATTGGATTTATTCCGGTTGGGTGGGCATGAAGGGGCTCCACCACCACCCGGTTGCCCCTCTTTCATTTATGGGCCCTGAATTTATTTGGGTAAAGACGAGGTCACCCCAAATTAGCCTTTCTTGTCAGGTTGCACTTGTTCTCGTAACAAGTCATAATTCCTTCGTGGAGGTTATCTACAAATTTGCGACTTTGGTCGTCCTCTTGTGATCTCTGCAAGCAATTCGTGAATGCGAAATGTTTTGTAGTGAGTCCTCGTGCCGGGGAAACGAACCCGCCCCTCGACACCGCAATGCTAGCCTGCCAGCGCATTCACGCGTCTCCGGACGAGGGCATTCTCGGCAGGAACCAACACCTTCCTCTGCCGAGGCAGCAGAACATCGCTGCGGTCCTTTACGGACATTATGGAAACTTTTATTCACTACATACTGCATCGCAAAATGCTTCTGTATTGTCGGCCTCTGCTCCGAACCCAACTTGTTGTGACCCAACCGCATTGGCCGTACTGCTTTAATGACAGTGATTGTGTCTTCGGGCATTGCAATTCCTCTGATATCCCGCAGTACTTTTGCGTAGAATCGGCCATAATGGGGGCTTACGAGCAGTGCCTGTTACCAGGGACTTCGACGGGGCTTCTGCTTCTCCTGTTTCATCTAAGGTCTTTTTTCTTGCTAGGCGTCCCGGCGAACTTTATTCTCTGGCACTTTTTGAAGGAGTTTCTTTGTGACTTTCTTCGCTCCTTTTGTCAGCACTGTCTGAAATCTCTTCCACGCCCGTTAAGTACCTGTTAATTCCTTCTTTCATCCCGATCTCTTTCGAATGGGCTAGACACCATTCCTTTATTGACGTTTGATGGTGAAGCTGTCTGCACGTGCCCTTTAGGCTTAGCCCTCAGTGCTTTTTTAGCGATCTGCTTTTCTTCGGACTTCTGGTTCTCTTCGAACTTTAACCAGCTCTTCCGAAAATGCCCTATGCGGTCTAGGAGCTCCTCTAGTTCAAGGAGCCCACTCTTTACTCCTTTGCCAAGCTTTGGCGAGTCACATGCAGATTGTATTCTTTTTAAAATATCTCCCACTTTTCGCATTAGCCTTTCTTCTTCATGTCGCTGGGCGGCAATTGTACTTTACGACCACCTTCCTTGGGAGAGGTTATCGGCTTCCGTTTTCGAGTACAGCAGCTCTGCCACTTTTTCGGCGGTGGCGATGCAATCACGCAATGGCGCTTTGTTTGTCTGATCACTCCTTTCTTTTCCTGCCATTATCTCTTTGTGGACTTCAGGATTGTTCGTTGTTATTTCGGGACTTACGACCCTTGCTTTATTCGCTTCAGAAACGATCGCAGCAGTGACGACTGAATTCTCGATCCTCTTTATATTTTCATCCACCGCACACACATTTGGAGCGTCCTTGAGAATTTCCCGGTCTTCCTTTTTAGGACGCTCTGTCGTTCGCATCATTTTTTTGGTGCGCCCGAACGTGGCAGGAATCTCAGTGTGGACAAGATTATCTGTCAATTTCCGCTTTTTTCCCGTCTTTATTGTCATTGTATTAATCGTCGTTTTAGTCAATGTTAGTACCGCTCCCAATGTGCTGTAAACATTGTGGCTGCAGCCGCTGGTCGTTGTTATTTTTGCTTTCTTTTTTTATATTTTTTGTTCTTTTTTTATGGGTTTTTAGTTGCTCCAGTTTTATTGGGTCCCCCCTTGGAGCTGCTATCGCCGTTCGTGTGTATAGTCGCCATTTTGGTCCCATGGTTATATGTGCAGAGCTGGGAGGCCATGAGAGGGTTGGCACAAGCTTTTATGGAGACAAGCGCTCAGAGCCAGACCAGCGCTAATCGTGAGTCTGTCTAAACCGAACCTACACCACCAATCCAATGGTGCGAACTTCGAACGTACTCCGAGGCCTGCCAAGGTTTTACTGGGATGGAGATGGTATGAAATTTGAATGGAGCCGTTCACGCACGAGTGCCACTTCGGCGCTACCGTACAAAGTAACTAGGTCCAAACCATCATATCCGCCCGCCCAAAGCATCAACTCCAGTTCGTTGTTAAAAGCGTAGTCCAGATCCAGTCAGGGTCGTTACCTGTCATCACAGGAGGGAACCTCACGTCGCCCCTCATATCCTCTGGTCCGTGGGGGCGGCACTCCCCAAAGAATGCTAGCCTCCAAGAGTACTCCTGTCGGCCAGCATTCCCCGTACGGAGACGCTAGAAGCATTAAATTTTGTGAGCAGGACAGAAGACTCTGGTTAATCAAAGTTTCATAGTCAAAAAAAAAAACTTCAAAAGATTTTACAAAGATATGACCCCTTTAATTTTTTCTACAAAAATTGTCGAGTTGGGTATCAAATAAAAGGTCTTCATGAGATTTTTTAATATTAGTTGTTGAAATTACAATATCGATTCTGGGGTAAGCAAGGGAAGCAAAACAAAACAAGTTGGGTAAACAGACCTACGCTCATGTCAGAAAGGTTTTGTATTCAATTTACAAAATGCAGTCACCAGATTGAATAAAGTCAAGAAGCATGTCAATGACGATTTTATTGGAGAAACTATGAAATTCGAAGATCATACTATTATTGACAAAGTTGAAAGAATTTCGACTTCTGAGGTTTTCGTTATTGTTATACTCATAAATATCTCCCTTGATAATTATTTCAGATGTCCATTAGCGAGGGAGGAAACACATTTTTCATGTATTTCCCCCCTGTGCCCCCACTGAAGCAAAAACTGACAATTTAAGAACTGTTTTGAAAAGCTCCCATGAAAACTTTCATTTCATACTCATATCGGCTACGTTTGATGAAGTTTTTTTTTTTCAGGGACCACTCTCCTGTACTGTTATCATCGATTAATAGTCAATTTTTTCGAATCCTAGAGTTGTTACAAAGCCCTTTTGTTAGAAGCTCCCTCCCGCCCCCTTGACTTGTTTCACTTATGAGTATTAATTGTAGGTACTCAGCTTCAGTCATTCATTAAATTGAATCAAGTGTTCAAAGCATGCACCTTAAACGTTGAAGTTGGGAAAAAATAAGTCAAAATTATTCAATCTTCGCATTTAAAACAGCCACTATTTTGTTTTACGATTACTGATACCACTAGCTGAACTGATTCTCAAAGTTATTCATGACACCTATCATTCTGAAATTTTCATGCAAATCCTAGCAAAACTGTAGTGTCTGAGTCGGTAAAAAGCGCATGTTGTTCCATAGCCATATGTTGCCATAGCAATACATGCAGCACATATTGTTCCATAGTAATACAGGAAAATTCAAACCGCTATAACTTCGCTAAATATGATGCAATCTTTATGAAACTTGCAGGGTTAATCAATCTTATAAATAGACATCTGTGTACTGAATTTCATTGAATTTAAGGGTACCGTTAAGATTTTATTCAAGAAAACATAAAATCGATAAATCATCTATTACTAACAAAGTTGAGTGAATTGCGACTTCTCACGTATTTGTTGTTGTTGTACTCATTAAGGCCAACATTCTTGATTTTTTTCAGATTTTTCGGATGGAAGGTGTCCAATCGCGAGGGGGGGACACAAATTTTTCGTGTATTTCCCCTCCCTGTGCGTCCCTCGAAGCAAATTTTGCCAAACTAAGACCTATTTTGAAAAGTTCTCATCAAGACCTTTCATTTGGTACCCATATCGGCTACCTTCAATGAAATTTTTTTTTCGGGGGTTACTCCCCTACATGGGGAGACCCCCCTTAAATACCTTATAAAATTTTTTTGTAGTTGAACTTTGAAGAGATCACCACTTTACACCTACATACAAAATTTGATGCTTCTAGCTTAAGTAGTTTACGAGAAAAACTGCTGTGACACACGGACGGACGGACGGAGAGACAGGACGCGATTTTAGAAAGGTTTTGTAAAATTATTTTACAAAACCCTAAAAGTGGTGTCCCCCTCGCGATTAAATACCTGTGGACCAAGAACTCAGAACAAAAACATGGAAGTCATTCCTTATGTGTACAATAACAACAAAAAGCACAGAAGTCATAACTCACTAAACTTTTTTAGTTTAGTAATAGATAGTATGATTTATCAATTTTACATTTTCTTAAATAAAATCACGAGTCTACCCTTAAATTCAATGAAATTTAGTGTCCAGATGGTTACTTGCAAGCCAAAGATATACGAGTATCGTTGGCTTTAACGCAAAGGCGATTTTTAGTTTAGCCACGGTGCCACCTTACTTTTTTTAGGACGAACTGTCAGAGTATGTGTTCTGTAAGAGAATCGAGAAAGAGGTAGAATTTTTGTACAGCGGCTTTTATATTATCTTTGCGGAAAAAGTAAGATCAGTTGACAAAATTTATCTCATTTTCCATTAGCCCCAGACACACGATCCCCTAGCCCCAACGTCCTCGGCTGCTGCAGTTGAAGATACTACAAGTTGGGAGTAAAGCCATGAAAACTTCAATTTGAAGTAAGCTCTACCACAAAAGCATCATCATCAGTGTTCAAATACTACTTATACTAGTAATAATGTTTAATCTATGGCCGCTAGAGAAGGGCCGACGGGGTGCTTGCATAGGGCGCTCTCGACATTTAATCCGCCTCTGTCTTCAAAAAAGATGCAGAACTTAAATGAATGATATTAGCTATAATGCGGCCACTAAATTGAAGTAAAAGATAATTTTCTTTAAACTTATGATTTGAAATACATACCATAGAAATGTTCATTGAGTTTGTACATTTGTACATTTCATAGGGTGAGTACAAAACCCTTTTGAAAGGAGCGTACTCCTGTCTACTCGGCTTATTCATGTTAAGGTTAACATAAAACAATTTTAGAAAAATAATCAAAAGCGTTGTTATCAAAGTCGATAGACCTAGGGTTTTATTTAAATGAGACGTTAGAGCCATGTACATAAGACAGATACTTGTGGGTTGATTAACATACAATCTCGTCGGTGAGATATTCCGGAAACGTTCAACTCAATCCTAATATACACATTCTTTTCACCTACAAAATATTAAAATTCTTTCTATTACTTCTCTTTCATAGGAGTTTGTACAAATGCCACAGCTCCATCCGTATCATCAATTAATCGAATTCTTCGAAATCGAGCGGCCGAACGGGCGGCTGCCGAATTCGCTAGAGCCGCTGGCTATGGATTGTATCCACCACATCCCTACGGTGGATTTCCGTGGCCACCGACGGCAGCAGCTGCTGCTGCGGCACATTTATGGCCACCCGGCTCGGGTATCACCGGTATCTCACCTGGCTCGAATAGCACTTCAGGACCAGCGGCATCGCCTGGATCGGGTAGTCACGATACCGCAAGCTCACCCGACGGCAATCGTTTAATTGGTAATTAAAATGAGAATTTTATTGTAGTAAAGCTTGGTGTTATTTTTGAATTTCACATAGATATCGAAGGAGAAGATTCAGGTTCTTTAGATGGTGAACAACCGAAATTCCGACGGAATAGAACGACTTTTAGTCCTGAGCAATTGGAGGAGTTGGAGAAGGAATTCGATAAATCGCATTATCCATGTGTTAGCACGAGAGAGCGATTAGCATCGCGAACATCATTAAGCGAGGCACGTGTTCAGGTGAGCTTTACTAACTTTATAGATAGGTGCACGAAATTTCAATGAGGTCAGGACTTTCTCTATTCTTTTTCTACGTCTTCTATTTGGATGTTTTTTCCTGAATACTACTACTGAATACTGCATACTATATGTATGCAAATATAGAAAATATCTGGAAAGCTTGCCTATTGAATAAACAAAGAGTGAAGTTTATTTTGCTCGCATTTATATGAGCACGTCAACATTAATGCGATTATTTTAATGTACAAAGAATGAAATTGATTCAATTTTCCATTAAATCTATTGAATAACTGGTGGATTTCTTTTAAATCATTTACCTTGTAGGGTTTCCACATTCTAAATGCATTCGTTATGACATTCTAGTTGGAATTCTTTATTAAAGTCAAAATGCTCCAGATTACTTCAATTTCTGGACACCACCTTTTCTCACTGTGCAGTCTTGGAAAGCTAATAAAAAATAACAAAATTTTTAATCAATTGTTGCCTATCTCACTCCGTTACAAAAACAATCTGAGAGAAATAAAAAATATTTTTAAAACTAACGTTTATCTCTTCGCATTGATCACACAATTAGGTTTGGTTTTCCAACAGACGAGCAAAATGGAGACGCCATCAGCGTATGAATTTGCTGAAGCAGCGTGCAAGCCCTCCTCCTTCACAGTCGCAAGCGCATCATCCCCATCATCACCATCACATCCAGTCGCAGCAGCAAATGGTCGGCTCAGCAGTTGCCACCCACAACAACCCCCATCAGCCGGTGCAACAACCATCCCAAACTGCCCTGGTCCCGTCTACCGACCATTCGCCAATCAGTGTAACAGCTTCCAGCAATTCATCGTCTTCAACTATCAACAATCCAATAACGCCCTCATCGGCGGCGATGTCCCAAAAAGTTGGAAACAATCAACCACCATCAATAATAACAACAAATTTCATCCCTACAAATTCCAACCCGCATCAAGTGCATCTGCATCCATCCCAGCATGCGCAACAACAACAGCATCATCACCAAAGTCTTCACCAACCGTCTCATCACCATCAACAAGCCCTCCACCATCAGCAACAACATTCCTCAGCGGCGGGGGGAGCGTCTGGTCAACCCAATCCCGATCAGCAATCGCGGGGTCACCACCATCAAACCAACCCACCCTCGAATTCACCAACCACCCCACAAACAGCAATATCAGCGGCAGCAGCGATTGCAGCGGCCGCAGCCGCAGCAGTCGCAGCTTCACCAGCAAGCGTGACGTCATTAGTCACAGCATCAACTCCATTATTAATGGGAGGTGAGCACAGTGCATTCCGGTCCCTTGTTAATCCTTCGTCGGCTGCTGCATTTGCTTTGGGATTGGCGCGTCAATATGCGGCGGCGGCCAACATGTCCACTTCCCCATCATCACCAATGAATAATGGCAGTGGCAATAACGGTAAATCCTCTGGTAGTAATCAACATCAGCAATCCTCATCCTATTTAGTGAACAGTAGCAATAACTCAATGGAAGGTAGTCGAAACACGGTTAGTGAAGATGATGGTAGTCCCCAGCCAATAGACTACTCGGATTCTGAAGAAGAGGAAATCAATGTTCATGATGATGTTTCGGATGGCGAAAGTCGATCCGCGAAGACTCCGTTGCAATTGACCAAACATGATCGACAGTAGTGGCAATGTAAGTTGAATAAAGTTATTTATTAATTTTTATACAATTTAATGATGTCACACACAAACAGCAGATTTAAGCAATATTTCATCATTTTCTGCTCTCGCTTTTTCCTATCAACTGTACCTTCAATAATCCTCCAACATAAATTATCGGCGAAAAAATTGTGCCATGATATGCACACCATCAATTTCAATATGCATTAATTCACTTGAGGTGCACAATTTAATATAGCAGGCATTGAAGATGATTATTTTTTGACGCTCTTGTATGTTTTGTGGTATAACAATGTTGCAAACTTTCTTCAGCAAATGAATTTCAAGTTCAAGAATGTGGTTTTGTCAACAGACCACTAAATTAAGTTAGCGGAGGATAAATAATGTGCAGAAAAACCTTAAAAATTGTTGCGATTTTTTAATTTAATTTTTAAAGGTTTTTTTTTTGTTGTTGCTGGAAATTTAGATTAAAATCTATTGCAAAATAGAGTTTATAGAACTGATTTCTCGTTTAGTTTAAATTATCATAAATGCAACTCCTGTCAAAATTAAGCTGAGATGATGCAATTTTCCCCGATAATTTGCAAATCACTATTTTGTGTATACTCTACTTGGGTTTCGCATTTTATTATGCATTAACTTTTATCAGTAAATAGCAGGTACAACCTATAGTAACTATGTATTGCTCAATCAATTCAATTATTATAAGGTACACATTCATAACGAGAAATTAAAAAATATATATTGTGCGTTAATTTAAAAAAAATTAAAAGTTTGTCGATCCTAGAACCACTTCCCGAGTCGCGTTTGAGGAAATATTTAAAATTGACGTTAACTGCATAACATTAAAAATTTAATTATTTCAACCGTAATTTGATTGATCAGCGTGTATATTTTATGAATTTATGAGACCTCTAAACTTCTTATTTTTCTCGCTTGAGATTCCTTTTGCCTTGTTCAACACAAATCTATTGCTGTCAACTACAATAAAAACACTAAAACTCTCCCTCGAATAAAAATTGCTTAATCAATGCACTCCTTAAATCTCAATTAGTTTAAATGCAGCAGTAAAATGGCGATAGTATACAACAAACGATTTCAATCAATTTAAGTCTATATTTAGTGCAATTTTAAAATTAGAAATCTGCTTGAAAAAATGTAATTTAAAAACAAATAAAGCAAAAGCTATAATTCCCGTAAAAATTAAGTAATTAAATTGTTTGAAAGAAGCAATTATCCAACGACCTTATCCCCTTCCCTTTGCTTTGCTCTCTCTGTGAAAATTAGTAGAATAGCCTTAAAGTATTATTAAACTATACCACTATGTGCAAACTATAGCAATTAATCTTTCTAGTAAGGATAATAATTATAATTATTATGTATAGTAAACTTATGGTGTCTTTTAACGGATTGGATGATATTGATGTAATGTTATGATGTACAAGTATATGAATGCTGCTTTGCTTATGAATAAATGAATTAAATGAAAAAAAAGAAATTAAGAAAAAAAAAACGACACAAACCAAAGCAACTAATGATGCTAAGACGACGAAGACTCCCTTTTAGTAAAAAAAACAAAATAAATTAATGAAATTCCTTGATAACGAATTAAACTAACTATGTAACGTGATGATTTGAACTTGTAAAGAAATGTATGATATAAATTTGAAACAAAATAAATAAGCAAATATAATTAAAAAACAAAACTTCATTATCGAAATTCAATAAAAATAAAAGTGTGAAATACGCGAAACGATATTACTCAAACTAATGTAATTTCTAATTGATTGTAAATATATTTTCAAAATGAACTAATTTTAATGGATATGTGCAAATGAGAAAGAAATAGGCAAGAAAGTTAATTATATGAAGAAAAAGTATTATTGAGAACAATAAAAAATGGTTGTTTTAATTCTAATAAACTTGGTTGTTTTTAACTTCATTTTATTTCCAGGAGGAAAAAATCGTTTGACAAGGTAAGTAGAATGTATTTCAAACCCTTAGCTCCTGCAATCGAAATTAAATTACAGACATTGGTTAAAAAATTGAAATAAAAGTCCCGTTGGTTATTTTTAAAAACAAATAATAATTTTATTGGCCGCCACTTTGGAAGTCAAACACTGTTTAAGCAAATTTTTTTTAATAAATAATTCGAATGAAAGCCATTTTAAACATTTCCATGAAAAAAATCAACAATTCAGTTGCTACTAAAATAGCGAATTGCACTTACTTTCTGAACTTAGGGGCCGCCATTTTGAATCTATGCATTTGATTTTAGATTATTTTCAAATGTATCTGTTTTAGAGTGTCATCAGTCACTGTGCCGAATTTCCTTCAAATCAATATTTTACTCAAGACAGGGCTAAATATTAAATTTTTAGTGAAAATGGCAAGTAATAAAAATCTTAAGTTTGAAATTTTCGACTTTTTTACTTTCCATTTTATTTTGTTAATTTTTGTAGCTTCATAACCCTAAGTTTCATCTAAATCCGTTGAAAATCGTTTCCACAAGAAGGCCACAAAAATTTAGGGAATCGCAAATTTAAGCCCCCGCCATTTTGAATTTTTCAAATGGATGATTGCCAATATAACAAAATCTTTGGATATGATCCTTTCCCACTTTAAAATTAAGTTTCATAAAAATCGAATGATAATTGTGACTTTTAAAGCCTTTGAAATTTTAAGTTTGAACTAGCCGCCATTTTTTTTTTTTTTTGAGGGCTGACATCTAATTTCTTTTCGTTGTTCCTTAGACACTAACAATTTTCGCCAAATTGCGAAAACTAGGGTAAAAAATGTTTGTACGTTTTTTGACTTTTGAGTGGCTACCATTTTATTCCAGACGGTTCGACTTTGGACTTTTTATTGTGAGATTCATCATTCGGTTTCTGCTGCCTCGGCAGAGGAAGGTGTTGGTTCCTGCCGAGAATGCCCTCGTCCGGAGACGCGTGAATGCGCTGGCAGGCTAGCATTGCGGTGTCGTGGGGCGGGTTTGTTTCCCCGGCACGAGGACTCACTACAAAACATTTCGCATTCACGAATTGCTTGCAGAGATCACAAGAGGACGACCGAAGTCGCAAAATTGTAGATAACCTCCACGAAGGAATTATGACTTGTTACGAGAACAAGTGCAACCTGACAAGAAAGGCGAACTTGGGGTGACCTCGTCTTTACCCAAATAAATTCAGGGCCCACAAATGAAAGAGGGGCAACCGGGTGGTGGTGGAGCCCCTTCATACCCACCCAACCGGAATAAATCCAATGTTAACTTTATGGGTTGAGTGGCCCAAGCCAAGTGCCTTTTTATGGCATAGAGTTATGCAATTCAATTGTATAATTCTATGACATAAATTGGTCACCGGGGTACTCCCCTTCTGATGGGAAAGTTCATATAATTCAAGTTGTATGAGTTTTCCACTCAGAAGAGGAATACCTGGCCACTTCAACAATACTCACTCTTGTGTCAACTGTTTTTCTGTGCTAACTAGATTATAAATAAATCTCAGTATACCAATTCAATCTATTGTTATTTTCGCCCAATCCCATCAGTTTCCAGTCCAATTCGTTTCAAACTTCTTGCCAGGAATTCGTAAAAGAAGGATTCAATTGCTACTATGTGTCAGATCCGAAATCTTTCATTCTCTTAAATAAGTCAAGCGCCAAATCAATTGACATGTAGTTTATTTGAAGTTTAAGCTATTAACGAACGAGTTCATTGCAAGTTGAATCTGAAAAAACCTTTAAACAACTAAAAACCAAATTCTGTGCAAATTCGATAGTAAAATTAAAAATTGTACCACCAATGTTTGTTTGATTCCAAAAGCATGGGCATGACATCATTTATTTTATGAGTGCAGCTGAAAGATAGTTTTATGAACCGACACCACCCAAAACCAATCGAACTATTTTATCGATTCAATTTATTGCCCAGCGAATGCTACTCTAAATGGAATTTGATGCCATCTATTTAAGCATTTATATTTTATTTATTCATGTCAACTGAATCATCAAAATAACACACTTAACATTGATTTAACTTCATCATTCTTCAAACTCCTAATGGAAAAAAATATTTTGTTCTTCCCAAAAAACGAAAGGCTCAAGCGAGCGACTTGAATTTTATGTGACATCCAACGGCCTAGATGATTAACGATCAACATATTATGAAACTATTTTGCGATCTTTAATCACTCCACATAACCATCTTCCTAGTTAACATTTGTCATAAATAAAAATCAATCGAATCGCGTTGGAGATGTTCAACCATATCCCCAAGCGCAATCCCCGCAAGCTTCAACCAAAGCTAATTCGTGTGCGCGTTTTGGAGAAAATATATGCAAGCAATAAACTAAAATTTTTGTTTATTTTTGATCGTTTGGTAAATTATTGGTTGAATGAAAATTTATTGTTCCGATGCAACTGTTGCAAGGGGCAATTAATTCGATTTAATTATTTGTTAGATTGTTAATTATTTCACCGAGCGTGGCAGATGTGTAGAATTGTAAGAAGGTGTTAGTTAAAGAGGCGGTGAACAGAATTCTATAGAATGTATTGGCTGGGACTCGTTGACACTAATTAACGGGAATAAGTTTTAAATTATGTGAAACATTTGGTGAGAATGAGCCAGTGGTAAGCTTTGGGAGATATAAAGAAAAATCAAGAAAGCGAAGCAGCAAATCAACCTATCGAAAAGTTGCTGTGTTCAACTCTGGATTGGTCTTTTGCTCTCCCTAACAGATGCATGTGCTCTTTGCCTTAGCATTACAGCCCTTTTCGGCCCTTCACTTAGAGATAGTTGGAGTATCTCATTATCTTGATCGTATGCATCGGCACTCGGGAAAGTGATATGGTCAGTACCACAGTTTGTCCGTTAATACATCCACCCTGCTGCGATACAGAGATAAGATCCCAGTACTCATTTCAGAAAAAAAAAATATTACATGTATCGAGCAATGCATTTACAATAGGGCATTTTTGGCAGAGAAAAATAATTTGTTGCGATTTGCCAGAAGAGCTTAGAATATGGGTTAATCCCTATCGAATGCCAATTGCTAGTGATAAGCATGCAGAGGGGGAAGTTATCAACGAACTAAGGAAAAATTCAGATATGAGAAAATCGTTCCTTTTAAATTCGATACAAATGTTCATCCCTACCTCCATCCGCATATTTAGAACCCAACCCGCCGTAGGTGGTCGCATTTTATCATCATCGTGCAGAAGCTTGAAATTACGCCTTTCCGTTTCTCTGGATAAATACTCCCCTATTAAGGGCATCACTCCCAAAACAATGGAATTGTGTCATTCATAGGCAGCTGATTTATATTTCACCGGAAGGCTACCACCACTGATGCCAAGAAGAGCGCAGCAACGAAGGACATCCAACACAGATTGTATCATTCACATTACAAATGCTGGTCTGAGCACCTTCAATTTTCGCTTAAGGGTTGAACGAAACGCTTGGTGGCGAAATTGATTTAAATCAATGATTTTCAAGTACTACGATTCGTTGAGACCGGGGCGTGGACCTCAAAGTTGTTAAAATTTATTGATCGATCATACTCAACGGTGGTGAGTATCAGTGGCCCGGGGACTCTGTTATTTAGAGTGCTCTTTGGTTTTCGGATGGGATATGATTTGCATGCAAAAATGATCATGATGACCTTAAGAATATTGAATTAATAAAAAGTAGATGGCATTTGATTTAAGTGTAGGTTTACGAAGTAATCTTTTAAATAATGATGGACTTGGGTTTTATATGATTTAAGGTGCTTAAAGGTACTCGTAAGTCGCAGGATCACATCAGTTTAACATACGTGTACTATATGTAGATGCCACAGGGAATTTCGATCTATCAATAAACATGACGCAAATGGAATAGAAATCGTTTAACCATTAATTCATTTTATTTAGGCACTAATTCGTGATATTTAAAACCTTAAAGTTTAAAATATTACATAAAAATCGTTTCAGGGTCACACATTAGAAAATATAAATCTCCGAGTCTGTGTAGGTGTGCAAGTATTAAACGATCCTGCTATTTCGATAAAGTCATTAAATTAAAAAATTAATTGACGTAAATTAAGATGTGGGTGTCTTGGTTTTTTCTTAAATAAAAAAGATCACTAAAATAACTCAAATAATTGATTCTTCCAGCGAACCGTTGAGCTGGTAATAAAATTTTTTTTAATTGCATATTTGCAGATTTCACGCTAGCAGTTAAACCATTAACATTTTTATTGATTTGAATAAGCTAATTAATTGATTTAATTCAATTTCAGCGAAATTTGATGTTACTACTCTAAAGCGTTGACTACTAACACCCACGAGAATTTAAACTTTTATAACTTCCTTTCATAAAGCAGCAAAAAAGTAATTTTGTGATTAAACCATCGATAATTTTTTTCGGATGAATTATGTATAAGTAATATTTAAGTATTAATCGAGCAAACAAAAGTCTAATTTTTTGCCAGAGTATTACGTGCTGATTTCAAAATACACATTTTAAGTTAAATTTTGAGGTTAAAGTAATCAAAAATAACCATCGAAGGGAGATC